>BEHA01001914.1:793205-943646 GCA_002897215.1 Eschscholzia californica subsp. californica | reverse complement strand
CCCCCCCCCCCAATTAGCATCTGAAAAAGCAACTAAGGTAGATAATTGAGATAATGTAGCTGGTTTAATTGTAATCCCAGAACCCAAAGACCCCCTTAAGTATCTAAGTATTCTCTTGACTGCCTTCCAATGAAGATCAGAGGGTTTTTGCATGAATTGACAGACATAATTGACTGCATAAGTAAGATCAGGTCAAGTATTTGTAAGATACTGAAGAACACCAACAATACTTCTGTATTCTTGAGGATTAGATAAGTGTGTACCATCATGTTGAGATAATCTAGGTGTTGATGAAACAGGAGTATCAATAGGTGTACGATCGAGCATATTTGATTTTTGAAGAAGATCAACAGTATATTTGGATTGGGTCAGAAATAAAGAATCATCCTTTCCCATTTGCTTATTTTCAATACCCAGAAAATAGCGTAGAGGACCTAAGTCTTTCATAGCAAAGTGAAGCTTTAAATCATCAATCAAGGAAGAAACTAAATTTTCAGATGGCCCAGCTAAGATAATGTCATATACATATAAAAGAAGTACAAGAGATCCTCTAGATGATTGAAGAACAAACATTGAATTATCAGCTAAACTCTTTTGAAACCCAACTTGTAGTAGATATGAGCTGAATTTCTCAAACCAAGCTCTAGGAGCTTGCTTGAGCCCATAGAGTGATTTCTGAAGTAAACAAACAGCCGAGGGTTGTGTTTGATCCACAAAACCGGGAGGTTGTACCATGTATACTTATTCTTTCAAATTACCATGAAGGAAAGCATTAGACACATCTAATTGTCTAATGTGCCAGTTATAAGTGACTGCTATAGTCAACACAGTTCTCACAGTAGCCATTTTCACCACTGGACTAAAAGTCTCGTTAAAATCTATACCCTCCTGTTGGTAAAAACCTTTTGCCACTAGTCTGGCCTTATATCTGTCGATAGAGTCATCTGGCTTTTGCTTAAGTTTAAACAGCCATTTACACCCAAATACATTCATGTGAGGTTCACAAGGAACAAGAGTCCATGTATTGTTCTTTTGAAGAGCACAAAATTCTTCCTTCATAGCCTGAAACCATAGAGGATCAGAACTAGCTTGCTTGAAAGTTTTTGGTTCTATTACTTGAGTCACTAAGTTGGATTTATACATGTATATTTTTGGAAGGCAATCGATACAACTTGGATTTGCACGTATATTTTTTTTATTGTTTGATGTTTTATACATGTTTGATGCATAAATGCTATTGATCGTGCATGGTGGCATGCTTATGTGATACAGGAAATTGGGCCGAGTTTTTGTAAGTTCAAAACACATGTTATGGTTTGTTTATTAAGAAACTCACACATCTGTAAATTTAAATATTTAAATTTGTTTTTTTTTAACTCCAAATGTAATATAACCAATGCAAATACGTTTTGCAACTCTTTTACACACTACCTGCAATTATTTTACAACAAATTACTAAAATACCAAGAGAGTTGGAGGCTAGAAAAAAATTGAAGTCGAAAAATATATTTTTGAAATGTTAGTACAAATATATTATTTCACATGATTAAACAATAACAATATTAAAATAATAAATGTCCACCAAATGTCCGCAGATATTCACAGATGTCTACGAAAGTCGAAAAATTTATTTTTGAAATGTTAGTACAAATATATTATTTCATGTGATTAAACAATAATATAATATTAAAATAATAAATGTCCCCCAAAAGTCCAACAATGTCCGCAGATATTCACAGATGTCTACAAAAGTCGAAAAACATATTTTTAAAATGTTAGTAAAAATATATTATTTCATGTGATTAAACAATAATAATAATATTAAAATAATAAATGTCCTTCAATGTCTGCAGATATTCACAGATGTCTACGAAAGTCTAAAAATATATTTTTGATTAGTACAAATATAATATGCATTACACATTTTGTGAATGGATTCAAGATTTTGAAATGTCCCCACGACATCTTGTCTATGGATTAAATGTCATGAGATGTCTTTAAGGCATTTTGTTTACAAACTCAATGTCTTGAAAATGTCTATAAAGATATTTTGTCTACAATAAATCACCCGAAATGTCTTGAAATGTCTACGGGACATGTTATCTATAAATGTCTGGGAAAGTCCCAATCCACTACCCCCTTTAAGAGTCGCTACTCATTTTCTTACTAATTATTCCCTTTTTGACTCACATTTTAGATGGTTGGGTTAAATGGGTCAACCTTCTTCATAAATTGGTTGGTAAGACTGGATATCTAATCTAGTCAAAGTCAACCACTTTTTATTAGTTTTTTATTAGACTGTTGAGTGAAACACGGTTTTCGGGAAAAATCGAATTCGGAGGAAATACGATTTCTAAAAAAAATAATTTTCGAGAAAAACGAACAATTTCTAAGAAGCATTTAAAAAACTCAAACAATAATAAGTCCTAGGATTCTCATTAGTTACCAAACAGACAAAAAAATTACTTGGACTCATGAATCCGTGGAATTATGAATCCACAGACTCATGATTTCGTCATCCAAACACACCATAACAGAGTTGCCGCTTTGTCTGTTGACTGCTCAATTATTTCGGACTTAGAAGAGATCAAGCTAAAGGTTAATACTCATTCTGCTGCCCTTTTCGAAGTACCTTCTCAACTGAGACCCGGGGTTGACGACATTGATCTTCCTAGGTTGGAAGAGGGAATGGCTGAAAGTCTAAAAGATTAACTTCTCCAAAAGTTAGGTTATTGAAGTTGGAAAATTTGAGAACCTAGAGATTCTTGCAAACTTGTTTGGGTGTAGTAGAGGCTCCCTGCTAATTTCTTACCTAGGCCTTCCTCTTGGGCAAGAACACAAAGCTTATAAACATTGGGATCCAGTTTGAGAGAGATCTCAATTGGATTATTTGCTTAGAAGGCGAAATTACTCTCTTGATTCTCATTAAGGTTGTCCTTTTTGCTCTGCCAATTTACTTCCTTTCTTTATTTTCTATGTCCGCCTCGATGGTCAACTTTATTGAGAAACAATAAAGAGAATTCACTGAGTGGCTTGGGAGTTAGTATGTAAGCCTATTCTTCAAGGGGGCTTGGGTGTCAAGAGTTTCAAACTTATGAATGACGCTTTGATTACTAAATGGATTTGGAGGTTCGGGGTAGAGAAAGATAAGTTGTGGCAAAAGATGATTTCTGAAAAATACGGTGAAGCTGAGTTTGGGTGGATAACACAGCAACCAAAAGGTGCCTATGGGTTCCTAGTTTGGAGAGGGATTTACAATAAACGGGTAAAATTCAAGTTGCTAACTAAATTGGTAGTTGGCAATGGGAATCATACTAATTTCTGGTTTGGATATTTGGATTACCAATCAGTCCCTTCGGGTCAAATTCCTGCTATCTTTGATATTTGCTCGAACAAAAATGATTCAGTGGCTGAATTTTTTGATAAGGAGATTATTTGGTTGGAACCTCCCCCTTAGACGAAACCTCAATGATTGGGAAATGGATGAGTTCAACATCATGTTGGGCATCGTTCTCTGTTTAGGGACATCCTTCTCGGTTCAATCTTGTTATTTTTTGTTGTCTTCCAACACATATCCATATTCTTCTCTGTTTAGGGACATCTGGAAGAAGGGTATCCCTCATAGAGTCAGTTTCTTCCTTTGGGCTGTATGTTTGGACTAGAGTTCCAACCTTGGATTTTTTTAGGAAAAGAGGCTTCACTTTCCCCAACAGATGTCCTCTGAAAATGACGAGGAATCAACTGCTATTCTTACATTGCGAGATAGTCTACATGGTGTGGCATTTTTTCCTGTCTAGTTTGAAGGTTGTATGGACTGTTCCAGCTCTTATATCAGATCAGATCCTGCCTTGGTCAAGCATTAAAGGAAAGAAGCAACTTATCAATTTTATTCCAAAAGCCATTATCTGGACCACGTGGAAGGCAAGAAACGAAGTAGTCTTTCTAGACAAAGTTAGAATAGCAGAACACATTGTTTCATTTTCTAAATGTCCCATATTCGATTGGAGCAGAACCATCCCAGGGGTGAACCTTAGCTGTTTTGTCAACATAGTCGAAAATTGGGAGGTTTCTATGTTTGCAATGTAATTTCTTGATGTTTTTGTTGTTTTTTTGCCCCTTGGGGCTCTTTGTATATCCCTTTCTCTCTTTTCTAATTCAATCAAATTATTCAAAAAAATAAGTTAGCACAACTAGAAAATGACCAGTTTACGTAATTTTGAAGTTTATTGCTTGAAATGGATTTTGATGTTTCCTGCAGTTATAGCTGATCATTGTTGATGTTCAATTATTTGTAGAAACCAATTTTTAACTTCCCTCAACTTAGGGAATATAAATACAACTCAGAGGAACTAGCCAAGGTATATATCTTAATAATAGTTAATTTTCGTAGTGTCTTGTGCATCAATACAACTAAAAACAGGTAGGTTTACATTACATGAAATTGGATGTGATATGAATGAAGAAAATTCGTTTCTTTATGTATCATGGGATACTTCTCTTCAACTCCATTTCTTTTCCCTATTGAAATGGGGCTAAAAGTACATTGAAATTCTTCTTACCTCTTGTGAACGCTTTATTTTTGTAGCATGGGGTCCCAAAGAATAAAAGTTCTTTGCGAGGCAGGGCCGTGAAGGAGATATATTCTAAGTCTGAAGGTATGACCTTCCTGATAGAAATACATCCTAAAGGTCTGAAGGTATAACCTTCCGAAGGAGTGTCCTTCGACAAAGATGGCAATGAGTACGATTTGGCTTATAGGATAATGATGCCCTTATTTGGACGATCAATCAATCCGGTTCAATTAGGAGTCATAATGCTTAACTAGAAGCCGCTTACGATTGTCGGATCACTTCGGTTATCCGCGGCTAACATAAACCGCATCCTACAAAGGGTTACACATAAGAAGGGTAACTTGAATAGTGAGAATAGACTGATGGGAACTAGTATATCGATGGATATAATCCAGTTAGATAATACTTAGAAGATAGAAAAGAATCGGGCTCGAAAGAGAAGACCAAAAAGGCAAAAGCCCATTTTTTTGAGTCGGGGGGGGACCCCTTATAGGGATTCCCCTGGCTGGCCATATAATAGAAGTGGGCCGGCCAAAACAAGCCCATAAGGGGTTGTTGTGGCCGGCCACACTAAAGGGGAAACCCTAATTAGGGAGTCCCAGATAAATAAACCTCTTTTGTGCTTATCTTTTCTGAGGGAGTTTTAGGATTCCTTATTTGAGGAGGACTCTACTAAGGTAATGTCTATATAAGGACCAGTTTAGAGTTTAGAAAAGGTGTGGACGTTTCTCAGAAGAAAATCCCTCTCTTCAAACAACTATTGGAGAGAGAAGATTTTAGAGAAAAGGTTCCCATTCTATTTATCAAGTCTAGAAGAAGGATTTCTTCATCTCAACCTTCAAGAAGGTCCTAGCTGACTGAAAGGAAGGAGTTCAAGTTATACATTCGGTGTCTCAAGTAGAGGAGCTACAATTGAAGCTCTATATCTTTCGAATACTGATCGGGATTTAGTTCGTGGGAAAGCGAATCCAGGTATTCTTCTTTCTTCTAGTTCATTGATTAGTTCATGTATATGATCCTGGACAACTTAGTTTTGATCATATGATGATTGAGATTCCGCTTACAACACTAGTAACATGATTAGGATATGTATTAGATACATGTAATTCCCAACAGTGGCATCACTAGCCGTTTGCATGAAACTATCTTTGGCTCAGACGAACTAGATTCAAACTTGAGATTGATAGATAGAATTGTTTGAATAGAGATTCGGGCAAAACTTTTATTATTTTCAATTAGATTTAAACATAATCAAATATGTATTTGAAAGAGTTTCAATGCATAGAACCATTAGATTTTGATGTTTTGAAAAAGAGTTTTCGAAAACGGATCTAACGGATTATAAATTTTGAAAAACGGGTTTCAAAATCATGAAGTTTTGGTGCAAAACAATGTTTTTCCATGAAAACAGTAGGAAGAAGAAGGAAGAAGTCAGTCGGTTGGAAAGTTTTTTGAAAAATCAAAAAACTTAATGACCGGACCGGCAAGTTGGTCTCAGGACAGCGTCCCGAGACCGAGAAAAATGGGACTGGAAGTCCTGGTCCGAGAAGGACCGGGATTCTTAGTCCCAACAGGACTGGGAGTCCGAGATTATCAAATCTCGGACATCCAAGATGCGTCTGGGAAGTCCCAGTCCGAGATGGACTAGGACGGTCCGAGACGGACTAGGACGGTCCGAGACGGACTAGGACGGTCCGAGACGGACTAGGACGGTCCGAGACGGACTAGGACGGTCCGAGACGGACTAGGAAGGTCCGAGACGGACTAGGAAGGTCCGAGACGTACGCGTCTTGGATGCGTCTGGGATTCCCAGTTCGTCTCGGTCGAGGACCGAAACCAAGAAGGCACGTTCAGACGCATCTAGATGCGTCTGGAGCGACCAGATGCATCTAGGATGCGTTTGGAAGCTTCCAGACGCACCTAGAGTGCGACTGGAACGTTTAGACGCGTCTAGGACGCGTCTGGAACGTCCAAGCACATCTCGGACTTGGAGTCCGAGACGGCCTACCGTCCACAGCACTGGACTCGTCTCGGACGCGCCCATGGAGTCTCGTACTTGAAGTCTAAGACGGCCAAGTGCTATGCTAGGACGCTTCTAGGACGAGTCCAGCACGTCCTATCCGAGACAGTCTTGGCATCCGTCCCTATAAGTCTGGACCATTGACTAGCTTTGATCGAGACTAGTTAAAGCACTTTTGACCAAGTTTGACTTGAGTCTTTTCGAGTTTGACTTGGGCCTATTGGGCCTTGACTCGAGTGGGAGATTTTCTTACCTTTTCTTCCGATTCCAAAACATAATTATTCTGACATTGACCCGGGCCATCCGCGAGCGCAAAACACAGTTTTCCCAAAAATTGATTTTAGAAATCATTATGCAAGAAACTAAATGGGCCATTACTCCGAACTTTACGAAAATAGACTTAGAAAGGCAATTAGACATAGGAATGTCACATATCCCACGATTAGCTATACAGAACATAGCGAAACCTAGAAATGAATCTAGGATACATACTTTATTTTATGAATGTCATATATTTTGTATGTATATGTGAATGCGTAGTAGTATTGCCTTTAGATAAGCAATCGATTTTTGTTTCTAAGCACAAACGAGTATGTGCCCGAATAATACTTAGAGTATAGGGTCTATAGAAGCCATTGATGAATCGAATGACGAGATCATGATTCGAGTGGGAGTAATCAATTGTGGTTCAAGGATGAAAATCCAAACGAACTATTAGGCGAACAAGAATTAAACTAAAGATAAGATCTTTTAGGAGGCTGTACTAGGGTTTTAGATAAAACCTTACGAGAATTCACATAAAAGCGTACGTATAAGTCACGAATGGTTACGATAGAGTTCACAGTAACGCAAACTTGATAAAATACGTATTAATCCCTAAAAAGAATTTTGAGTATAAGCCTACCCAAAATAAGGCACTTGTTGAGCCCTTGTTCATCGATGGTGGATCTGCTACTTCAGGGTGCCATCTTTTACCTCGAGACAATACGGGTAGATCTATGAAGAGGTCTACGCGTCTAAACTGGTTGTACTCAATGAGTCAGCAAAAGGTTCTTGGATTTCGAGGCAAAGGATTAGTTTGACACTCAAGTTTGAAACTAATTAACCAAGAGTCAGAGGAGTATGATCATAAAAAAATGTTACTCACCCAGGACGATGGAGTTAAGGGCAGTGCCCTAGTACGCTTAACTTTGAAAAATTGGGATATTGGAATCGTATTATTCAAATAAAGAAAAAAGATTCTTGAATAATATGGCAAAATTAGGATTTTGCTAAGATAACAAGTTTAAATCATTTTGCATTCTTTACATGTAGTTTAATTATGACAAATAAAGAAACTTTCAACATCCGTTGGCTTATTGAGAAAGAAAAGCTGAATGGGGATAACTTTAAAGTATGGGAAAGGAATTTGGGGCTCGTCCTCAGATCGGAAAGTAATCCAGCTGTTTTAGACACTCCTATTTCGATAATCACGGAAGAATCTACTAATGAGGAAAAGGAGCAAGAAAATAGACTTCGGAGGAAATCGGAGCCCATAACGTGCTTAATGTTAGCAACCATGGAACCCGATCTTCAGGATAAGTTCATACACATGGATGCTTACACCATGATAGGACAACTTAGGGAATTGTTCTAAAAATAAGTCCAGAATGGAGAAGTACGAGACGTCAAAGGCAATACTAGATTGCCGCCTTGAAAAGGGTAAGCCTGTAGGGCCACATGTTTTCAAATGATCAGTTTTTTTGAGAAACTAGCACGACTTGTAGTCGATCATGGTCGGGATTTTGCAACTGATATCATCCGCATTCACTTCATAATGGGTTCAATCAATTCAGAATGCACTACAATGTGAATGAGTGGGATGAATCCTTATAGGAACTACACGCAATGCTCCAGACAACCGAGGAGAATATCGTAGTAACTGAACCAAAGAAAAAAGTTCTAATGGTTCAGAAAGACAAAGGATTTAAAAGGGAAGGGAAACAGAAGAACAAAAGGAAATTTGGCAAAGCAAAGGGCAAACAAGTTGCCAAAACCAAAATCTCCTCTTCTGACTCCAAGTGTTTCTACTGTGATGGCATAGGCCATTGGAAGAGAAACTGCCCCAAATTCCTAGAAGACAAGAAAAATGGAACGGTAGTTTCCGCAAAAGGTAAAAATGTTAAAAGTTGATTCAATTAAATACATTTTCCTTAAAAGGTATTGGATACCTAATGCTCATTTCATTATGAATGTCTGGAGCAAGTGGGAGCTGAGTATTTAACTTATTGGAGACGAACCTGTCAAAGAGCAGAAGAAGCAATGGTTGCTGAAAAGGCTCAAGAAGGATTTTAATCTCCTATTGGCATTACTTTTATTAGATTTTAGTATTTTTCTTTTCTTTAAACTTCTTCTCTAGAACTGGATTTTTGAGAAATAAAGTATTTAGTTTAATGTTTTATGATGTTCTCAGAAAGGTGCCTATATTAACTTACAAACATTAATACCTATCGATTCAATTAGTTATTCTAATCTAGTCCGACAACTAGGATGAACATGAGATTCGAAAGAATAAACATGGTTCAAACTATCTGGTATGACAAGATCTCTTATGACAAAACAGAGGTCAATTAATCACTAATACTTATATCAGACATAAGATTATGGTTAATGTGACTAGAATCAAGTAAGTACTCGAATTTAGAAGTTTTAGAAACTTGACCTAAATCAAGTAATGAATCAAAATTACTGAAGATCTTGATGAGATCAATGGTCTTGGTCATAACAAGTCTTCCGAAACAATAAGTGTCTAATACAAGCTGCATACCTACTAAACCTTAAACTGTTATAGAAAATAATAGAATTCCATACATGTATGGATTTTTTAGAAGAAGTTCTAAAAAGTCTTTTATTTAAATCTAAAACTTCAGACGTAGTTTCTTCTCCAAGAGAAGAAATATGGGGTTTTCCCACAGAACATCGAAACAAAATTACATGGTTTCTCTCGAGGGTGTCTTCCTTGAAAGGAATGATTCAAGAAGACAAGTAAGAGAAATATTCGAAACAGATTCGAACCGGGCAACAAAAGAACACCGAATGGGAGTACGAAAAACTCGCCAAGTAACTTCTTAAAAGAGTTAAGAAGGTTCTACGATATTGTTCAAAACCCCAATGAGCCTCAAGTAGACCCACAAAAACTATAGCAGAACCGGACTCGGAAAATTGGCTAAGAGCCAAAAAGGAACAACAGTAAGAATTGGTATCTAACATTCGTAAAGAAACTCAAGGGTTGATTTTCTGATAAGAATAGTTAGACTCTTTATAAGACAAGAGGGTAAGTGGGAGTAAAACAAGACAGTTTTACATCCTGTATGTGAGACATACTAGAATTGAGAAAAGTTAAGGAACTAGCTCAATAAAACATCAGACGAGGGTAAATAAAACTTAATAGGCACCGAAATCTATACACTTATAGATTAACAGATGATAAGACTCGTTCTAACTAGAAATACTCTTAGAGAGAGATTCTACCCATTTCTCATGGAACACTGGGTAAGAAATCGCGGGTCAAGAAGTCAGTTAGACCGGGCCCTTGACCGGATGTCGAACCTCCACCTGTTAATATTTTTGCGGGCACCGATGACGTCTTTCGGGCATAACCTGTGACAATAGAGACATGGAAACACGTGACCGTAAGTCTCTGGGGACACCGGGATGGTGCCGGCCTAAGGGGGCTCCGACGGTCAAGTCAGTAAGCTTGCAAGAGAAATGAAAGATGTGTAAGTGATATCCATGGAATGTTACCGTTGGTTGGATAATGGTCGGAGTCTACGGATTCACTAACTTGGTTGGAGAGAGATTAAGACAACTTATGGGGTCAGTCCTTACTCAGGCAGCTCTGGTGAGGTTTGCGTTGTTCGGGGGGTGTACCGTAAATAAATGGAAGGCTTGAAGGGTCTAGCCTTATAAACGATCACGTGGGATACGGAAAAGAAAACCTGACCTCTGGAGAGATAAAGTGAGCGGAGCATTATAGGTAATCATGTGGGTGATTTAGGAAGATCCTGACCTCTTAAAGTAGGCGAACTCTTGAAATAAGCAAACCTTTGACAAAGTAGGAAGGCCTTTGATAAACTGGTCGTTAGGAAAGAGAAAGTAGGTGCTCGCTTCTCCAAGGTCCTGTATTTCACAAGGTAATCCCGTACTTGGTAAGATCTTGTATATGGATGCAGTAATAGTACTTATTACTTGACGCCTGTATACTTGCGGGCGGTGACCTTTTAGGGTGACCTTCTAGGTGAATCAAGTTTTTGGCGCCGCTACCGGGGACTATGTTTTAGATTTGTTCTAATCTTGGAAAGTTTTTATTTTTGGTAAGTTTTGAATTTTTGAATACTTTGACTTGCTTTTCCGCTTTTGGTGTGTAGAACTCTAAGGAGCAAAGGTAAAGACGCAACAAGGAGGAGTAGTCGAAAAGAAGAAATTTACAGTTTTTACTTTTTGTATTTATTTTGGTGAGAGAGAGACTTAGACTTTTTAGTACTTTCTTTTGTTTTAAGTTTTGACCCTAAACTGAAAGGGCTTAATTGTAACCGAAAACCAAAACGAAGCCTCGGGTTCGAACACTTGAGGGAAGAGTGGCCCGGGTCGTCTGCAAAGGTCGTCGCCCGTCTCAAACGGGAGGTAACTTTTCTTGATCACCCACGAATCCCCTGTAAGTGGGTACTTGTGTGTTTTGTGTACCTCATTGATTTGACGAACTTCTTAGTTTAATCGTCTTTAGTAAGGGCACAAACCCCACAACAAGATAGGAGTCGGATTTCATCACCGATCTCTTGCCCATTTAGGAAACAACGTTGCGAATCCCAAACCTCACTTAAAATTAAAATCTGGTTTAGAAATTGGCCTTAGGGTATCGAGCTCATAGGATCTTTAAAACAATCCAGGAACTCGATTTTTATTTGGGCATTCCAAAAGGGAAAGTGTCATACAATTCTTTAAAAAAGGCCGTGATGAGACATGAAAATGTCCCATCTGAATCTCTTAACTCGGGTTAGTTAGTCCGTTACGGGCAGTTACTCTGATAAATTGTGCGTTTCTCATTCCCAGGTGTCTTTTACAGAGTTCAGTGCAAAAAATAGATAAAAACGGGAGAAAGACAAACCTAGGGGCATTTTGGTAATTTGGATGATGGTGTTCTAGAAATGTTAGTACTCGGATGATACGTAGAGTCGAAGACAAACCGGTGAGTGAAAACGGGAGTCAAATCGGAGTCCGGATGCGAAAACTAGGACGGGTCAAAGTTTGGTTCAAAACCAAGTCAACTGGAGGACACGTGGCGCACAAGAATGGACCGAATTGCACGGCTCCAACGCTCCACGGGATATATTCGGTCATATCAGACGAGCTCTCGGGATTTCTAAGGTCTTTGATTTTGTGTGACCTGACACAATATAATACCGTCAATTCGAGTAAATCTAGCGGTTGGAATTATTTGTGGTCACGTGGTTTTATATGGACTTGTGGTACAACATCTTATACTACTTCTTGATGCACCAAATCATTCTACATAAATGCCCACAAAACAGCACGGATTTGCCACGATTTTGGGAAGTAGTTGTCATCCTTTCTCTTTCCTTAATTCTTTCTTTTACAATAACAAGGTAAATAGGAAAGTGGAAAACCAAGAACTTGGAAATTATTAACTGATTAAAGAAAGAATGGGACTGATTTTTATTCTCTTCAAATCAAGAATGGAACCCGAAATAAAGAAATGATTTTGTATCCAGAAATAAAGAAGACAGAAACCATTAGGAAGAGGAAATTTCCATTAAGATGGAAGGAGGGGATTAGCTGGTCAGTTTTCTCTATATGGGATACATTTTAGAGAGAGAAGGAGATAACTCTATTTCATTTCTTCTCTCTAATATTTGGAATTTCATATAAAGGAAAGGAGATAAAATATGGCAGGTTAGAGAAGACATAGCTGGAGATTTCTACATAGAAGGAAACAAAGAGAGGGATTCGGCTAAGAGAAATATTAAGAGAGATTGAGGATGAAAGATTTCTAGAAATAAGAAGGACAATTGCTACTATTTTCTTCTCCTTTGTTCTCTTATAAAACAGCCAAGAACAGACAGGAATGGATATCTCATCTCGAGGAGGAGCCAAAACAAGGATTTTCTCTTTTCTGTTCTTCTTCATCTTCTCTGGAGCTTCATGGTACAAATTATAGAGAGAGCAGAGAAGGAAGAGAAAAGAGTAATATAAAGAGAGTGAGAGGATTGAGTTGCTTGCTTATATTTTACAATAACAGAGAGTATTTTAGAGAGTGAAATTTGTAGAGAGAGTAGCTTCCTTCTTTGTTCTGTTTGATTAGAGAGAGATTATTGTTGAGAGATAGAGAGACAGAGAAATAAAGATTGTTTTATAAAGAGAGAAAGAAGTCTTCATACCAAGTCCCATTATCTTTGTTTCTTCTTTGTACAAGTTTTAGAGAGGGGTGAAGTGAGTTTGTGAGAGACTTTGATTCAACTTTTCTTCTCCTTTACAGAGAGATTCAATAGTACCTTTAAGTTTTCTTTTATGTTCTTACAAGAAGACCTTGGTAAAGATTCATCACACTACTCCCTCATCAATATAGTTATCATCATTAAGAAGCAAATTGGAGTATCATCAGGAAGCCTCTTCTTTGGTGATCTTCTTTATTACTCTTTATCTCTGATTTTATAATGAGTTTATATTCTTATGTTATCGATGATTATGAGTAACTAACTCTTCTTCTAGGGTTTTATGAAGAAACCCATAACTTATCACTTAGAGACACATTTTTAGTTAATCAAATCACTCGATGTGCCTTAGGGTTTAAGTTGTTTTAGTTTGTTAAACCTATTTTCTTTTCATTGTCTATGTTTTTAATTTGATACATCATACTTAGATTAAGTTATTTGATGGTGTATGCTTATCGATTAATAGCCAATAGTTGAGAGATTCGTTTTCCAAAAATAAAACAGTTACAAGTTTATGATTATCAACCATGTTTTAACGAAAACATATTCCGAAATTCGGGTAGTTCATTATCTCGAATTTTGAGTTATAAAAAGAGAGATTTAAGTTGCCTAAAATGGTTGTTCTCAAGAGTGATTTTATGTGGTGGAATCCTAAACCTTAGACTCCTCTCCCCATTTGAGTTCATTTTCATTTCCGTAATTTTATTCATTTCAAAATCAAAACCATTTTCAAAATCTTAATATTTCCTAGTTTTAGAATAGATTTCACTTAGTCTCTGAGGAACGAACCGGTCTTACCGGAAATTACAACTTGACACCCGTGCACTTGCGGGTGTAGACCTATTTAGGGAAAGTGTCATACAATTCTTTAAAAAAGGCCGCCTCGAGAAGAGGAAACGTTGCCTCAGGTTGGACGGTTACAATTTTTCATAGTTGGCTGTCACCCGGAGAATTGTTTGACTATAGTACTTTGACGGAGTAACCCTCATAACAATCATAGTTCAAGCTTTGTTAGGAAGTAGGAGCTATCTAGATTTTTAAGTGAAATTGACCAACCTGTCTGTCGTCTAGATTTTGTTTAGGTTGCTTGGTTAAGTCAGCTTGATTGTGGTTGTTTTCCTTCTAGGATCTTTGTAGTGCTTTCTCGGTTTTCGATTCTAAAAAAAAAAAAAATTAGACCAAAAGAAAGGAATCAAGTGTAGTTTTGTAAGTGTCAATTCTCATCTTGTGATCGTGCCTGACCATCATGGCACATTTTTCTAATGGTTGGACGTACCCTGCTGATGATGATGACCTTGATCTAAAGGGACCCGTCATCAACCAACCTGATATAACCTTAAGAGAATACCAACAGTTGCGTAAAGACTGGCTTAACCGACCTGGTATGACTCTAAGAGATGATCAACGACTTAACGAGGGGAATAGGCAAGTTAAGCCTAACCGACCTGGTACGACCTTCGAGGAATACCAACAAATGTGTAGAAACGAGCCTAACCGACCTGGTATCACATTTGGAGATTATCAACAAACGTGTAAAGATGGTCCGATTAGTGATAGATATGGTCCGACACCAAATATATATGAGAGACCTTATAGTCCACACTATTTTGAGACCAATGACTTTAGATACAGGTATGATCCTAATGTGTAGGGTGGGAGTTATGATCAAGAGTCTTCATTTAATTACAATAGTGAGCCTTATTATGAGGAGACTCTTGAAGAGTCCGCGAATCATCTCAGGGAGATGATATCGCAATTTGGGACTCAAACGCACCAGGAGATTGAGTCCTTGACTCAACAGGCAAAAATGATTAAGTCACAGTTGTTCGCCGACGAGGAAGGGGTTTCACCACCCCAAACTCAGGAAGGTACTAGGTACGATGACGAGGTTAATACGTCTAACCCTAGTACTAAGTTAAATGTCGATGAATTTACTGATAATACCCTAGAGCCTGAAAGGTCTGATGACCTTGTTGTCTTGCTTCCTCCACCTATGTCATCTCACCATGAGAGGACTGCATTAGACGTTGATATCCAGGATGCTAGCTCTATGAGCAAGTTTGGGGATGACACAATTCTGAACTTTCTGACATTTGAGATTTGTAAGGAGTCAGTCTTAGATGAAAAGCTAAGAAGGCATGATATTATGAATGACTGCGAGGCTCCAGATGTCTTTGAGGACATCAATGACGTTAGAGACATGTTAGATAGTTTGTCAGACTGTTTACCTAAGAAAACAATGGACCTTGACTTGGTCCCCGAGCCTATTGCCTTACCCTTAGAGTCTAGTTTGACCTTTCACATGGTCTCAAACTCGGTTGTTGATCCCTTTTGGGACAATTCAGACGTCTCCTCAAGAACGTCTTTGGAGATAGTGGATATTCTATCCATTGAGCTTGCAGATGACTTTTTGCCTTCGACTGATATATTGGCCCTTCATTATTATGTCGATCCTTTTAATAACTTTCTAGACGTTGGACCTAGTATTTATAGTTACTTAGTGGACTGTGCATCCACTAAGTTTGGAGATTGCCCCTCTTCTTTGATAGTCTCACATGCACTCTCTGCAATTCACAAAAATGTGAGACTATCGTTCACTGAAAACTTTGTGTTTTGGGTGGACCCACAGATATATCGGTTATTGGTTTACAGTTAATCACATATTAGTAATCCAGTAGGTATAATTTTTTCTATTTTTCAAGTCATCTGTTTCGTCTGGCTGAAGACGTAAAACTTAGCGCTTTCTGGGAGGCAGCCCATGCAGAGGACGCTGAATCGGGTAATATCTCTCCCTTCACCCTGTTATTTTTTTCATAGTCTTCAGAACATTGAGGACAATGTTCGGTTTAAGTTTGGGGATAGGGGATTGAAATTTTTGCTAAAGTCCTTATTTCAAAATTCAAAAGGGTTTAAAAAAATTTTGGATTGAAAAGAATGAGTCTAGTTGTTTTTGCTTGTTGATGGTCATAGAGTCTAGTTGGTCGTGCTATGCTTTTGCTAAAGGTTTTTCCACGAATTTCAAGTATTGAATTAAGTTGTCTGTGCACTAGCTATGTGAGTGTTAGATAGGTGAAGAGTAGGCTTTTCTGAGAGAACTTGATTAATCATTAGTGGAGACTTAACCCATGTGAGATTCTGAGCCTTTCTTGTGCTTTGAGTGATCTCTTCTGCGCTAACTCTTTGTAGAGTGAAGAGTTACTCAACCTCGTAATGCTAAAAGAGCTCATTCGATCTCTTGAGTTCAAATTTCACAACCACTAGGGATGTCATCAAGAATGCAAACCTTCTCTTGTAGCCTAAGAAACTTGAAAGCAGTGTCAACTAGAGGAAGATAGGAACTTCATTCACCATTTAGAACCCTGAGAATAAGGCATGAAGCAAAGTGGAGAGAATTACACCCAAAGAAAGTGTTAAGAAAGTACTTTGTGTATTTTGAGTTTTATTACCAAAAGTGTATCGAAAAAAAATAGAAAAAAAAAATGTTTGTGTAGTTTAAGTGTTTATCCTTTGAAGAAATTCTTGAAGATTTGAAGACGTCGAGTTCTCAGGAGTTCTAGTTCATCCTTAGCATCTATTGACCTCTAGGAAACATTGTTAGAGAGTTGATCAGGTGAGAAGAGTTGGTTAGCTTCCCCATTCCATATTAGTGGTTGTTTCCTTTCTATAAGATCAGTCGTTTACGAAAAAGTTAGTATGTCTTTTGTAATGTGTTGAGTGTCCCTTCATACTCATACTCGCACATTGAGCGAACCATTTTAAGTGACTTGATTTTTGAGTGTATGACCGTGAGGCAGTAGTCGAGGCGAAATGTATTGAGAAGGTAATCAAGGTTTTGTCTTTTGAGAACCGAAATGACATTCATATTGGCTGGTCACGTGCACTTCGGGTCTAGATTACTAGTGGAGGGATTTTTAGCATTTGTATGATTTGGTCAACTCGGATTTCATTTCTATTAACTTTTGAAAATCTACCAGATAAACATTTTTTTGTCCATATCATATTTAGACCCTTCTGCATTTTTGAGATTTTTGAATTTTGTGAGTATATTCACGGCAAACCCTCACGAGACAAAACTCGTCCTTTAGGGCAACCTAGAGGTTTAACGGCTTGTTGCACGTGCTAAGTGCAATCGTGATTCCCTACGAAAGTGGTGAAACTGGGTTTGGTTTTATTTTTGTCTTTTGCTCGAGGACTAGCAAAATCTAAGTTTGGGGATGTTTGATAAGACATGAAAATGTCCCATCTGAATCTCTTAACCCGGGTTAGTTAGTCCAGTTCAAGCGGTTACTCTGATGATTTGTTTGTTTTTCTTTCTCAGGTGTCTTTTACGGAGTTCGGTGTGAAAAACGACTAAAAATGGGTGAAAGACACATTAGGGGCATTTCGGTCATTCAGTGATAAGGGTGTTATGGAATTTTTTTTAGTACTTTGTTGAAAACTAGAGTCGAAGACGAACTTAACGGCAAAAGCGGAAGTCAAATCGGAGTCCGGGAGAGTAAATTAGTCAAAGTCAAAGTTATAGTCAAAATGAGTTAACAAAAGGTCAACACAAATCTTTCACTAACACGTGACGCAAGAAGGAACGGATCTGACGGCTCATATGGGTTCGGGATATCTTCTGTCACATACATTGGTACCACTGAGTGTCGAGGGGGTCAATAACTCAGTAAAACCGTTTGCTTGATGTCACCGTGGACCTGAGCATGGATAGCAGATCGGACGGACGTAATAACAAACGTGTGGATCTGGTGGCTGTTTGTTCTTCGATGCACGATCACTCCAGTAGTCCTTGTCCCACTGAATCAACTCCAAATTAACTCAACCAGCAATCACGCGTGGCCAGGTCGGTGATCATGTTTCTCTCTTATCCTCTCCCACTCTTTTGGAAAGAAAGGACTTTAAAACCAGTTGAAAGAGAAACAGTTAAAAAAATTTAATTGCAAAAGGAAAGAGAGATTGCTGGAGATCGGTTGGAAGATCAGAGATGGGTTCGATTACCTAACGTCTCTGTTTCTCTTATTCTTCGAATCAAAAGGAAATTAGAGAAAGGAAGAGAATAGATTTCTGCTATACATAGAGAGAGAAAGTTGGAAACAAATGAACAGAGATAGAAGGAGAGATGGATATTTTTGACAATGAAAAGAGGAGGCAGGGCTAACGGAGATTAAAGATAAACTTAGCTAGAGATTTTCATGAAAAAGGAAAGAAGAGGGATTCGGTTCTCATTTCAGAGAAGAATTGGCTAAATATTTTATCTAGAGAGAGTCGGCCATGCTTTAATATCTTGAAATGTTTTAACGGAGTAATACTCAACTCTAGGTGTCGATATACGAAGATCTCTTCATTAGCTATGCTTTATAGTTTGATGATGCATGTTTAGAATACATCTTTAATGGTTCATACTTACAAATTGATAGTTAATCGTTGCGACTTTGACATTTCAAAGCTTTGAGTTTAGACTTCAGTGATTCCGCTTTAATTTGATTATTTTCCGAGAATTGATATGATAGGTTAACAATACTTGAGTAATACGAGAGATATGCATGATTACGTGTCATTAGTATGTGTTAAAATAGATTCTAAAATCCTAAGTTATCTCCTCCATTAAGTCCCTTGTATCATAGCACTTGTTTTCTTTAAGTTGTTTATTATTTTATCACCAAAAACCAATTTACAAAGAAAACGTGTTACTTCCAAATTTTAGAATACGTTTCACTTAATCCCTGCGGATAGACCCGGTTTTACCGGAATTATTACTTGACGCCCGTATACTTGCGGGTGGTGACCTTTTAGGGTGACCTTCTAGGTCAATCAGGTACCACAAACCCTTCTGGTTGAGTCATGTAGATCTCTTCTTCCAGTTGTCCATTTAAGAAAGTTGTCTTTACATCCATTTGATGTATTTCCAGATTGTGGATAGATGCTTTCGCAATTAGCAATCTTATGGACGTGATTTGAGTAACAGGAGAGTAAGTGTCGAAATAATCCAGGCCTTCTCTCTGTCTGAATCCTTGAGCCACAAGTTTAGCTTTGTACTTGTCGATTAATCCATCTGTCTTCAATTTCCTTTTGAAGATCCATTTGCAACCTAATGGTTTGCATCCTATCGGGAGATCTACTAACTCCCATGTGTGGTTATTCATGATGGACTCAATCTCACTGTTCACTGCCTCTTTCCAAAAAGGAGCTTCTGGAGTTGAAGTAGCTTCTCTGTATGTCTGAGGCTCACTTTCTAACTTATAAGTTAGAAAATCAGGACCAAAAGTTTTTTCTACCCTTGCCCTTTTACTCTTTCGAGGCTCTTCCGACTTGTCCTCTACTAGATTTTTATCTCTTTCGGAGATTTTGTATTTTCTTCGTTTCTGATTCTCTTTAGAGATTTTTCCTCTGATATAGATTTACATGGAAATATATTTTCAAAGAATTCGGCATCCCGTGGTTCTAAGATCGTGTTTACATGTATATCTTCTATATCAGACTTGTGAACCAAGAATCTGTATGCACTACTATTTTCTGCATATCCAATGAAAATACAATCTATTATCCTTGGGCCTATTTTGACCCATTTAGGTAAAGGCACCAGGTACTTTGCCAGATACCCCCACACTTTAATGAGTTTAAAGGATGGTTTTCTGCCGTTCCACAACTCATAAGGGATCTTACATGTTTTCTTGGGAGGTAACTTATTCAATAAGTAATTGGCCGACAATATTGCCTCCCCCCACAAGTTCTGAGGTAATCCATAACTGAGTAATAAAGCATTCATCATCTCTTTTCAGAGTTCGATTCTTTCGCTCTGCTACACCATTTTGTTGAGGTGTATAAGGAGCAGCAGTCTGATGAATGATGCCACTTTCGGCACAAATTTCAGCGGAAGGGGATTCATACTTTCCGCCTCTATCGCTTCTCAAAATATTAATTTTTCGATTAAGTTGATTTTCAACTTCATTCTTATAGATTTTGAATTTTGTACTGCTTCATTTTTACTTCTTAACAAGTAAACGTGACAGTACCTTGTACTATCGTCTGTGAAGGTGATAAAATACTTTTTACCTCCTCTAGTGTGAACCATTTTTAAACCACATGTGTCACTGTGAATTAACTCTAACGGTTCTGTATTTCTTTCCACATAATGAAAAGGAGTCTTTGTTAATTTAGACTCTACACACGTTTGACATTTTTCCTTAGAATTAATATAAAACTTTGGGATTAAGTCCATGTGCATTAACTTTCTCAAAGAGTTATAATGAACATGACCTAGTCTCTCATGCTAAATATTACCAGAATCAACAACGTTCTTGCTAAGGAGAGATTCAGACACATACATCCAATTTTTGGATAAAACAAAATTATCGAAAACAAATACAAGTTTAAATCCGTTCTTGCTAAGGAGAGATTCAGACACGAGCTTCTTTCGAATGTTTGGTGCATGCAGGACGTCATTTAGGGTTACTTCTTTTCCTGAAGTGAACTTCAGGATCACTTTCCATATTCCCTGAACTTGACTTGTTGCGGCATTTCCTATAAGCAGTGTCTCGCCTTCTTCATGTTTTGATTCCAGTAACCATTGCACACAGGTGCTGTATATCTTCATCTTCAACAAGAGAAGCATGATGCTTAGCTTTCTTTCTCTTGCTGATCTTGTCATTTTTAGAACGACAATCTTTGGAAAGATGCCCCTTCTTGCGACAGTTGAAGCAGTTGCCGTCGAAACTCATCTTTGTCGACTTTCCCGAGCCCACTTCACGGCCCGACCGTTTCTGCTTTGGTTTTGGTCCCCCTTCGATGACGTTTATTTTTGGAGCATTCGAAGACTTCTCTGTCTTCTTCTGTGCAGTACGACTATCCTTTTCTATTCGAAGCTTGAGGATTAGTTCTTCAAGGCTCATATCTTTATTTTTATGACGTAGGTAATTCTTGAAGTCTTTCCAACCCGGAGGCAATTTTACAATTATTGTTCGGAATTGAAAGGCTTAATTTGTTACCAACGATTCGGCCTTTAGTTCTGTTAGAAGTGACTCGAATATGGATTGGTATCGAACCCGGTTAAACCTACCGAAGCTTGGACCCATTTGCGGAGCTGATTACTGAGACAGAGTTGGTATGCGAAGCAGTGCTCTGAGGCAAAGCTGGAATCCGAGATAGAGCTGGAATGCGAAGCTAGGCTTATGTCGGTGATTAGTGTTTATTCGTGTATAATGTCGGTTGTAGAGAGAGAGTCGGTGAGGCGGTGGGATTAGGGTTTAGTGGCTATATAAACTAAACCCTAAGGAGATATCAGTAGCACAATCTCACGAATCTCTTGTGTAAACTTGTTTGCTTATCATAGTGGAAATCATCGCACCGTTGTCGGCGTGGAGTAGGTCTCACCAACCGAACCACGTAAATCTCTGTGTTCTGTTCTTGATTGTTCTTTACTATTCCTATTGCTTGTCTTGGATTACTCGTATTGTTCACATTAACCCTGATTGGGCACAACAAACTGGTATCAGAGTTGTGGTTTTGAGGTTTCTATGATGGCGAAATACGAGATAGAGAAGTTCGATGGAAGTAATGATTTTAATCTTTGGAAGATTAAGATGCGAGCAGTATTAGTTCAACAGAGTCTGCTGAAGACGTTAAATGGGAAGGCTGCACTCGCTGAATCACTTTCAGAAGCAGAGAAGGAAGATCTCATGGAGAGAGCTTATGGTCTGATTTTACTCTGTTTGAGCAATGAGGTCTTGCGGGAAGTAGCGACGGAAACTACGGCCGATGGGCTATGGAGTAAGCTGGAGACAAGGTATATGACGAAATCTCTAACTAATCGTTTGTATCAAAAGAAGAAATTATTTAGTTTACAGATGTTAGAAGGGGAATCGTTGAAATACCATATGGATGTACTCAACCGAGTATTCTTAGATTTGGCAAATATAGATGTCAAATTCGAAGAAGAAGATAAGGCAGAACTATTGCTTTCATCCCTGCCACCATCATATCAGAGCTTTGTTGATTCTTTTATGTCTGGAAAAACAACTACAACTTTTGAGGATGTTAAAGCAGCATTGAACTCGAAGGAGTTGAGACAGAGGTCAATGAAAGAAAGCAATTCAGGTGATGGTTTGGTGGTAAGGGAAAGGTCGTAGCATGTGGTCGATGGGAAGGGCCGTTCTCGGTCTAAATCGAAACCTAAGAAGTACAAATGCTTTAACTGTAAGAAAGAAGCACACTTCAAAAGGAATTGTCCTGAATTAAGGAAGGAGCCAGCAGAGGCAGCAGTCATCGAAGAAGATGATGGTAGTGTCTTGGCAATCATTGAAGAATGTGATGAAGCTATGGTTCTGGCGATCAATGCCTGCTTCGCAGAAGATAGGTGGATTTTGGATACTGGTTGTACATTCCATGTATGTCCTCATAAGGAATGGTTTTCCACTTACACAGTCATTAATGGCGGTAAGGTGTTAATGGGAAACGGCGCTCCTTGTAAGGTGGTTGGAATTGGTACCATTCAGATCAAGATGCGCGATGGTGTTGTGAGGACTATAACAGACATCAGACATGTTCCAGATTTGAAGAGGAATCAATCTCTTTGGGAACTCTGGATGATAATGGTTACAAATATGTTGGTGAAGGTGATGTTCTTCGGATTTCTAAGGGGAGTCTTACAGTTATGAAGGGGTTGAAAAAGAATGGTCTATATGTCCTACAGGGTAACACAGTTACCGGATCTGTAGGGGTGTCATCATCGAACAAGGAAGTTGAGACTACCAAGCTATGGCATATGCGGTTAGGGCATATGAGTGAAAGGGGGATGGCTATACTGAGCAAGCAGGGTTTACTCTATGGGCAGAAGGTAGGAAAACTGGATTTTTGTGAACATTGTGTGTTCGGCAAGCAAGGTCGGGTAAAGTTCAGTACAGCGGTTCATAATACCAAAGGAACTCTGGACTACATCCATTCAGATCTTTGGGGTCCATCTCAGGTCCAGCTCACATAGTGGGGGTAGATACATGTTAACGTTGGTAGATGATTTTTCCAGAAAAGTATGGGTCTACATACTGAAATGCAAAGATGAGGCATTCGTCAAGTTCAAGCAGTGGAAGACCTTGATCGAGAAGCAGACTGGAAAATCGATCAAACGCTTGAGGACTGACAATGGCATGGAGTTTTGCGGAAACGAGTTTGATGAGACATGAAAATGTTCCATCTGAATCTCTTAACTTGGGCTAGTTAGTCCATTTCGAGCCGTTACTCTGATAAATTGCGTGTTTCTCTTGTCCAGGTGTCTTTTACGGAATTAAGCGCGAAAATAGATAAAAACGGGAGAAAGGTACATCTAGGGGCATTTTGGTAATTTAGAGATTATGGTAGTCAGGTGATTTGGCAATGTTGATACACGGATAAGAAGTAGAGTCCAAGACGAGCTCGTGGGTCGAAACAGAAGTTGAATCGGAGTCCGGTTAGGGGAATTAGCTGAAGTCAAACACTTAGCAATGGGTTAGTTGACCGGAATCAAAGAATGCCACATGGCGGCAGATGGACGGTAGTGGTGTGCCCGAGGGATGAATTCGGGATAAGTAGGACGGCGCTCTGGAATTTCATTGAAACAAGATCCGGTGCATCTCGAGTATGATCTCCAGTCCACCCGCGCAAGTCTGAAGAGCACACGTCACTGTGCGCATAAACCAAGCGTGTGGATGGTTGAATCATCTAACCTTGATGAACCCACTTATGTAGCAAATATTCGTCAACCCAACAGTTCTCACGTGGAGTTCTCCCTCTCCCCTTTTTTCTTATCTTCTTAAACTATTCTGGGAATTATTTCTTATTCTCCTCTCATCCAATTTAGAGAAAGAGATTTTCGAAGATAGAAACAAAGAGATTTATTCTTAGAAAAGGTAGAGAGAAGCAGCTGGAGATTTCTTTCTAAAAGAAGAAGGGAACAATAGAAGAATACAGTAGAGAGATTGTGAGAGGATCATGGGAGATTTCTTATATTCAGAAGGGAGATGCTAGAGTGCCCAGTTTTTAGCCCATTAAAATGCCCAGCTGATGTGGAATCACTAAAAGACAAGGTTTTTTCAAAGTTTGACTATGGTGGGGACCGCTTTTATTTCCAAATGAGGAAATTTGGGCATTTTAATGGGCAAAATTGCTGGGCACTCTATCATTTCCCTATTCAGAAAGTGAGAACCAGAGATTTGATTGAAGGATGCTGAGAGTTTTACAAAGATTCGAGAGGGGTTCTGTTCTAAGTCTCTTTCTTCTCTCTATATAGATCTGAAAAAAGAGATGGAAACTGAGAAGTCAGAGGAGTATATTTTTCTCCATCTTCTCGGCTGAATCATAGAAACAGAATTCTACAGAAATATTTGATTGAGAGTTGGATATATTTGGATTGAAATGAGAATCCAGTGATTGGAGTATAAAAAGCAAAGCTTCATTAGCAGAAATCATCTCGGAATTGGAGGATCCTCTCGAGCTCAATAGGACAGCAAGATTAGAGAGAGAGAGAGAGAGAGAGCTCGGCCAAAATCATCATCATTACTTGTTTTTTATTTTTCTTTTTCTATTTTCTTGTATTCTTTTTGTTTGTGAGAGAGAGAAATTACAGAAAGGGGGAGAGAGATTACAGAGAGAGAGAAAGAGAGGTTGTAGAGATTACAGAGAGAGAGAAATTACAGAAAAGAAAAGAAGAAATCCGAATTTCTTTGTTATTTATCTTGTTTTTGCTTTACTGTTCCTGTTAGTGAGAAAGAGAAACAGAGAGAGTGGGAAGAGAGATAAAATACAGTAGAATGAGGAAGAAACATGAAGTTAGAGAGAGAAAAAGAGTTGGAGAAGACGAGAAAAGAGAGTGGAAAATAATTTTCCCACGGGGAAAATATTTCCGAGAAGATGAGAAATCGTTTTCCCTTAAGGCGCGTTTGGCGGATAGACGGGGAAATCAGAAGGAAATCATTTCCAGCTAAGAAAAGTTTAATTCTTTTTCCATTTTCTCTCTTATTCTTTGTATTTATTTTAATCTCATATTAAGATTAACTAACCCATCAATCTAAGGTTAGGATGAAACCACATTCAAAATTTTAATCGGGGTTTTAACGAAAAAAAATTCTGGAATTCGGGTAGTTCATTATCTTGAATTCCGAGTTATGAAAAAAAGAGTGCTTTAATTTGTCTAAGTATTTGTTCTTAAAAGTAATTTTATGTGGTGAATTCAGAAAACTTAGTCTCTCTCTCAGATCATCCCCCCCATTTGAGTTCATTTTCATTTCCGTAATTTTATTTTAATATTTTATTCATTTTATTTTAAAACCAAAACCAAATCATTTTATTCTAAAATCCTATTACTTCCTAATTTTAGAAGAAGTTTAACTAGTTTCTGAGGAACGAACCGGTCTTACCGGAATTATTACAACTTGACACCCGTGCACTTGCGGGTGTAGACCTATTTAGGAAACTTTTTAAGCCCACCAGAGTTTAATAGGTTCTGTGTAGACGAAGGGATAGTGAGACACCATACGGTCAGAAAGACCCCACAGCAGAATGGGGTGGCAGAACGTATGAACAGAACTCTATTGGAACGAGCTCATTGTATGCTTTCGAATGCAGGGCCGCCAGAGGTGTTCTGGGCTGAAGTAGTGAACACGGCAGCGTATCTGGTAAATATTTCACCCTGTACATTTATTGAGTGTAAAACTCCTGATGAGATGTGGTCTGATTATCCTGGTAATTATGAGAACTTGAGGATCTTTGGTTGTCCGGCTTATCCACATGTTAAGGAAGGTAAACTTGATCCGAGGGCTAAGAAATGTGTATTTCTTGGGTATGAGCCTGGAGTTAAGGGTTATCGATTGTGGAATTCGGATGGAAAATCGAAGAAGTTTCTCATAAGTAGAGATGTTACTTTTGATTAGTTAGCCATGATAACTCAGAAGGTAACGCCTGTAGATGCTCGGGAGGGTGTTGGTAAACAGGTGAAGCAGGAAGATCACGGAGATCAGGTGGAGCTTGAGATAGACACTCCGGAAGAGATTCGGCCTCAGGTAGATGAGCAAGCTGCGGAAGCTGAACCAGAGCTGGTTCAGTACAGTGTTGCGAGGAACAGGGGAAGGAGAGACATCCGGGCACCGGAAAGGTATGGGATGGCATATATGGTTGCATTTACACTTAGTGTGGGAGAAAGCATAGATGGAGGTGAGCCATGCACCTACGAAGAAGCTATGAGGAGCGATGATTCACGGCAGTGGTCTCTTACCATGAATGAAGAGATTGAGTCTCTTCGAAAGAACCAGGTTTGGGAATTAGCGGAACTGCCTAAGGGTCAAAAGATTTTTTGTAGCAAATGGGTTTGCAGGAAGAAAGAAGGAATCCCAGGGGTGGAAGATGCACGTTACAAAACACGGTTAGTAGCTAAGGGGTTTACACAGCGAGAAGGGGTAGACTTCAATGAAGTATTTTCTCCTGTTGTTAAACACAGCTCTATAGAGTGATAATGATATGGATTTGGAGTAGCTTGATGTTAAGACTGCATTCTTACATGGAGAGCTGGAGGAACAAATCTATATGCGTCAGCCAGAGGGGTTTGAGATTCTCGGTAAAGAAGACCAGGTCTCTTTGCTGAAGAAGTCTTTGTATGCACTGAAACAGTCTCCTAGGTAGTGGTATAAGCGTTTTGACACCTTTATGGTTAAAAACGGCTATGACAGAAGTAGGTATGATAGTTGTGTGTACCACTGGAAACTATGGGATGGTTCTTATGTGTATCTACTCCTGTATGTGGATGACATGCTCATACCTTGCAAGGATATGTCGGAAATCCACATGTTAAAGGATCAGTTGAAGGGTGAGTTTGAGATGAAAGACTTGGGTGCCTCAAGGAAGATATTGGGTATGGAGATGCGGAGAGATAAATCTGCTGGGAAACTGTTCTTGTCTCAGAAAACGTACATCGAGAAGGTGTTGGAACGTTTTGGTATGACTGAGCAAAACCTGTCGGCACTCCATTGGCAGCACACTTCAAGCTTTCGGGTGAACTGTCACCAACAACTGATGACGAGACGGAGTACATGTCTCGGGTGCCTTATGCAAATGCAGTAGGTAGCATTATGTATGTTATGGTGTGCACAAGGCCTGATATTTCATATGTTATTAGTGTAGTAAGCAGATACATGGGCAGACCTGGGAGAGGTCATTGGCAGGCTGTGAAATGGATACTGCGGTATCTGGGAGGAATTGCGGAGTTTGGTTTGGTTTACGACAGAAGGGCTGACACTTCTGGTTCAGTAGTTGGGTTTGTAGATTCGGATTTTTCGGGGGATCTTGGTAGGAAAAGGTCGTTGACGGGCTATACGTTCACACTCTGCGGGAGTGCCATTAGTTGGAGAGCAGTGCTGCAATCGGTGGTAGCGATGTCTCCAACGGAAGCTGAGTACATGGCAGCAATAGAGGCGGTGTAGGACGCAATATGGCTAAGTGGTTTAGTTCGGGATTTGGCCTGAAGCTGGTGGTGACAGAGGTCTGCTGCGACAACCAGAGTTTTATTCATTTGACAAAAAATCAAATGTATCACGAGAGAACTAAACACATTGACAAGGGAAGATCACGATGAAGAAGGTTTTTACAGCAAAGAATCTAGCGGATATGCTCACCAAGGCAGTTACAACTTTCAAGTTTAAGCATTGCTTAGACTTGATTGGGTTTTCCAGATGTTAGCCCTAGCAGGGCTGGAGCGACGATGGCTCAGATGCGCTGAGCTATGATAATGGCAGATCTAGGTCAAGAGGAGCATATTCAAGTCAAGGTGGAGAATTGTTAGAAGTGACTCGAATATGGATTGGTATCCATCCCGGTTAAACCTACCGAAGCTTGGACCCATTAGCGGAGCTGATTACTGTGACAGAGGTGGTATGCGAAGCAGTGCTCTGAGGCAAAGCTGGACTCCGAGACAGAGCTGGAATGCGAAGCTAGGCTTATGTCGGTGGTTAGTGTTTATTCGTGTATAATGTCGGTTGTAGAGAGAGAGTCGGTGAGGCGGTGGGGTTAGGGTTTAGTGGCTATATAAACTAAACCCTAAGGAGATATCAGTAGCACAATCTCATGAATCTCTTGTGTAAACTTGTTTGCTTATCATAGTGGAAATCATCGCGCCGTTGTCGCCGTGGAGTAGGTCTCATCAACCGAACCACGTAAATCTCTGTGTTATGTTCTTGATTGTTCTTTACTATTCCTATTGCTTGTCTTGGATTACTCGTATTGTTCACATTAACCCCGATTGGGGACAACAAGTTCTTGAAGAATTACTTGGAATTCTTGAACTTGGGCGATGACTGGTTTAGAGTCAACCATTTTAAAGTCCAGAAACCTTCCAACAATAAATTTCTTCACTCCTACAGTTTCGGCTTTATATTTATTGTGTAGTGTGTTTCATAATTCTTTTGCACTATCAATAACACACTACACATTATAAAGCCCATCATCCAACGAATTCAGAATGTAATTCTTACATAAAAAATTACTATGTTTCCAGGCTTCTACGGCCAAAATATGTTGGATATCTCCATCTTCTCGAAGGACCGGTTGGTCTTCAGTTAGATATTTTGCTAACCCTAAAGTGGTTAGATGATAGGCCCAAAATAGGTCTATTCCCGCAAGTATACGGGGTCAAGTTATAGTATGTTAGTAAATCGGGAAATCGTCCCAAGGAATAGGTAGGTAACTTCGGATATTGACGGCGAGTTTAGCCCAATAACCAAAATGTCAATAACTAACTTAGACTAACACACACACACCACTTCATAAATTTGATAATTGATTTGCAAGAAATAAGAAAACAAATAAAACTATCTAAACTATCTAAGTGGGAGGTAAGAGGATATCTAAGGTTATAAAATCCACCGCATAATTTCACTTTATAAAACAAGCACTTAATTACTTAAATCTCTTTTGTATTTACTCGGGATCCAATATAATGAACTATTTGGATTCCGGATGATGTTCTAGATAAAACAATTTTATAATTACTAATTCTAATTGTCTTCCTTATAGAGATTCGGATCGCTTAACTATTATCCATCATCTAAAAAGCATACTCCATCTAATAACTTAACGAAAGTATGAAATATCTAATTATGAGGCATGAGTAATGGAAAGAAAATCCAATCCATATAGATAAACAATCAATAGACATTAAAGCGCATCAAGGGATTTAATTAATCAAGAACAAGTGTTACAAAGATCCAAAATGGGTTTCATTCACAACCTTAGATTGCTAAGTTAACTATACATGGAATCTAGATTTACATTCATTGACATTGTAAAATAAATGAAAATACTAAGGAATTAATGGAAAGAAATCACCAAAAATGTTCAAATTCCATATCCACATGTATCTCCAACTTGTCCAAGATTTGCTCCATTTGTGCTCAAGAACTTTACTCCAAGAATTCCAAGTAATAGCTATTTTATTGCAACCAAATAAGAAAAAGAAAGAGAAGGAAGAAATTAGATGTAGAAAGAAGTTAGAAAGAAGAGATGAAATGGGATAAAGATGATAGAAGAATATGGAAGGAAAAAGGAGAAGACTATTAATGGAAGAAAGAATAGTGGTAGAGAAGAAGTAGTAGTAGAATTAGAGAAAGATGGAAAAAGAATGGAAAAGATAGATTTAGTAGTAGAGAAGAGAAGAGAGAAAGAAATAAGTAAGAGGGGATAGGTAAGAAGAGATTTTAGGGTTAGAGAAAGAAAAGTAGAAAAAGAGAAGGTATGGGAATAGAGAAGAGGGATTAGGTAAGAAGAGGTTGAGACGGCTTTCAAGTCTAAGGTTTAATAGAGGAGCAAGTGCTATTAAATAGAGTTAAGATTTGTGTAGGGTTTATTGGTAAAAAGGTGGAAATATGACGGTTACTTTTGGAACTCTAGGGATTTATGTGAGAAAAACCCCTAAATTAACAAGTGACCCCGGCGGCTAGGGTTTAAATGGAGAAATGAGGGACATGTGTCGCATGAAGAGGAGGTGAAGAATCTGGCCGTTTGGGTGTTGAGATCACGCGGCTACAGTGCTTCGCGGCGGATGAACAGGTGACCGGCAGCAAGCAGCAGCCATCGGATGCACAACGCACGGATCTGGACAGTGAGTAGCTGGACACGTGTCGACTTTTGGTGCGGCATCAACTTCATCCGTTAGATCAAAGAAACGCGGAAGACAACGTCCAGGATTAAAACGTACACTCTGGGACTACTGAACTAAGATACAACGCGCTACACGGAAACGCGTTCATGGGTCCATTTCGGTGCTAAGCGGGATTATGGAACTTGGATGGAACGGCCTCTAGGATGCAACATGTGTCTGTTGGGATACCGCGCGCCAGAACCGTACCCGACTTTGTCCCGAGTGTTGACCAGATTTGACTCCATCTTTGACTTTGCCTAGTTCGCTCATCCGGACTCCGATTTAACTTCCGTTTCTTCCTACAGGCTCGTCTCGACCTCTACTTTTCACCCATAAACTGACCTTGGCCAAATTTACCAGAACACCCAGTGTACAAAAGACCAAAATACCCTTCATGCATCTTTTCCTCGTTTTTAACGGTTTTTCACACCTAACTCTGCAAAAGACACCTAATCAAGAAAACCAGCCATTTTATTATAATAAAGACTCGAAACCGACTAACTTGGCTAAATTAAACGACTTAGATGGGACATTTTCATGACCCATCATTAGATAAAACATCATCTTCTGTGTCCATCGCTTAAAATCGATGCCCTTAAGCTTCTCTAGTTTTTCGGCATGGGCTGGACCAACACTTTTCATTGTGGCTTCACCAGTTGTCGCCATCTCTATTTTTGTCTGACACAGAAAATTAATTCAATATACCGAAGTAAACTCAATTGTCTTAAGATTGTTGGTTTCGGTGTACCGATTCAACGAGTTGACTCAACGAGTCTCTACCCGGATCACTGGTGAAACAGGTTACTTCTTTGATTTTATTTGTAAATCAATCAAAAACACTTTCTTTCCGATAATGTCTGTTATCCAGAACAGATGATTCGTAGTCGAATCTCACTATCTATTTAAGATCAGAAAGAGGAATTGTATTCCTTCTGTGTTTACTGATTTATTACTTTAAAATCAACACACTTCTGATTTGAAAAATCAGAATGTCTTTGATTAAGAAATCAGATAGACTAAAATGAAAAAGAAAAATCGAAGGATAAGAAAAAAGAAGATTTTTACTCGAGGCGGGGTATTCCTCTTTCCTCAAGACAATTGACGCCCTGTATAGTACCAAACAGTTACCGGCTTTGTCTCACAGGATACAACGATTAACCTTTCGATTCAATGGTACTTCGAATTAGAAAGCAGTCGAACTTGAAAGTATACTAACCTCTAACTTAATGCAAATGGACCAATCTTCTTTCTAATGAAACTCATCTACAACTTTGCTAACTCTTCTTCTTAAACACTCTAATATGGTCTTCTAAAAATGCTTGATGCTCTAGAGAAAACGGAAAACAAATTTGGAGTTCATTTGGGTCCTATAAATAGGTTTCGAAGAGATACATTCATAAGGGACACGTCTGTTGGGTTTAGGGACGCATCTGTTGAGAAAGTAAAGTAACGGGTCACTTATTTAGCAACAGACATGTCCGCTGGGATTTAGACCTTCGAATCACGCTCAAAAGCGCGGAGGAAACGCCCTCCGTTAGATTATAAGACATATCCCGACACTAGCCCGAAATCTAAAGGAAATCAGCCGTTGGATTGAGGTCGGGAGATGTCCCACTCCGTGCACAACACGGGCTTAACGAGATCCGTTGGATCTGGCGCATTTACGCGGAGCGAACGCCAGCCGTCTGATCTGGACGTGTTCGCTTTGCGTAAATGGTCCCCTAACCAACTTTTCCTTATTGCGTTTTAGTCCCTAAGTTAACCAAACATCAATCAAACTTCAGAGTTGAATATCTCATTCATCTGGAATCGGATTTGAGTGATTCTTGGCTCTAAACTGAAGAGCTCGACGAGTCGAACGCAATATAATGATTCGTTTCTGAGTTTGATGACTTGAACCCATCCGAAATCGGCTCCGGTTCCAACAAGTGATCTGTAAATGTTTTGGATAGGTCGGTTAATTTCGAATCACTGGTTCAATGCAGTTCCAGAAATATCAAAAAAGTTTTAAACGTAGATAAGAATCACTTGCGCGGTTTTATTGCGTTGTTACTATACAGTAGCGGCGGTTTTATAAGCGTCGATTCTAAAGAGTGTAAAAAGGTCTTCTTTTCTTGCTTCATATTTGTCAATTTCCACATGAGCCTCATTTCTCTCAAAAACATTTGGAGTAAGTTTCTCATACAGTTATTAAAGTCCTCTTTTGATTTCTGAAAGACATTGAACATTTTCTCTGGATTTTGGTTACTTTTTGGCGTAGTTACTGATTTATGAGTTAATAATTGATAAACTATTCTTCTGAAATGCATGTCGTATTTGTTGGCATCTAGGTATATGTTTATAGTGTCTGATTGCAGAAATTCAGAACTGAACTGGTTAAATATGTGGAGTTAGGTTTTGATCTTGGATTTATTAAGTTCTTTTTACTTGCTGGTTTTGTTATTGGCTTGGCTTACTATTCCAATTTGGATTCTATGTCACTGCGGTTTTGATATACAAAATCTTTGTAGTGGACTGCCAGTTGGGGCAGTTGATATGGTCATCAATATCACCAAAAATTTATGCAAGGAAACGAAGGCACCGATGAGGCATTGGTAAGTGATTAATCTATTTTATCTCAAAGTTTGAGTTCTAGCTGCATTTCTTTCTAGAATTTCATTGTTATAGTTTTTTCATTTGTTGCCATCTATGTCTTTGGTGCAAGAATAAACAAATATTGGGAGGTTGGCGGCTGATTGATGAAACTCTGAATTTCAATTGTTTTTTTTTTTTTTTTTTTTGCATAAGTCAGCAGGTTTTAAAGGAAAACCATAAACCCAAACAAGAAAACAAGAAGAAAAGAAACCCAAACTCTGAATTTCAATTGTTCTTATACTTGGGAAAGCCTAATTCTAATGTTCAATGTGAATATGCAGTTTAATACTTGTCTTCGAGTACTTTTATGCAAATTGATATAAAGAAAAGTACATTTGTAACTATTCAAATATAAGTACATTTGAAATTATGCGAAATCTAATGTCTTCTTCTCTAAAAACTCACATCCCAAATTCAAGAGAATGATCATCCGTAATTTCAAAGTTCACCAATCTTCGTCTGGCGATAAGTACCTCAGTACAAACCTTTTCATCGACAGAAACAAGAATCAAGCCTCCAAGTCTCTTATTACTCAAATAAAAAACAAACTAGCCAAGTGGCAAACCAATCTTCTATCTCAAGCTGGTCGCTCGATAGTTATTTCGACTATTGCAGCAGCCCTCCCCGATACCAAATGCAGTGCTTTGTCATCCCAAAAGACATTTGTAACAGCATCGAGTCCCTTCAAAAGACTTTCTGGTGAGGAAAATCCAATACCTTCCACACTATCAACTGGTCAGCCATCTGCAAGCCTCGCAAATTAGGTGGACTGGGGCTTCGTCTCCCCCTCCTTGATAATCAAGCTTTCCTTAACAAACTCAATTGGCGTCTGCTCAACAACCCCCAGGCGATTTGGGTCCAAGTCCTCAAAAGTAAATATTTCCCCAAATCGCACAAACCCACACCCCCTAAAGCCAACCACTCCTGGCCTGGGAAATCTATTAGTAAACAGTTCAGTCAGGTGGATGGTCCAATCTTCTGGGATATCAACAATGGCAGTCACATCAATATCTGGCATGATTACTGGATACCTAATCATCCCCCCCCCCCCTTACTAATCAGAGTGGTACGAATCTTGAATGGGTTGCCCAACTCATCACAAATAATACCTGGAATATAAATTTGATTAACAATTGTTTTGATAGTGATATTTGCAGCTCGATTGTTAGCATAAACCTGCAAATAGGTAAGGAGGACACTGCAAAATGGGCGCTCACTAAATCAGGTAATTCGATTTAATCTATGTATAATTATCTTAGAACATGTAGCTCGGTACCGATGCATGATCAACATGACTGGTTCTTCATTTGGAACATGAACACGATTCCTCGTATAAAACTATTCCTATGGAAATGTTGCACAAATAGTCCACCAGTAAAGGACAAAATCGGTAAGTATATTGGCAACTCTTACTCTTGTATCAATTGCAATGAAAATGAAACGCTAGATCATGTGATGTTACACTACAACTACGCTAGAACGATATGGTTCTATTTTCAGGTCAGATCGGAACAATTAAACACAGTTAGTCTATGGATCAAACAATGGAAAAATTTGGATGAGTATACAACTAATTTATATGCCAAAATTCTATGGTTTATATGGAAAGCCAGGTGCGAAAACTGCTTTACAGCCAATAAACAAACCCCACGACAGATGATCGCTCGTATAAAAAACACCTCAACCACACCCCTCAAAATTGAATCTATTACTACTACCAAATGCAGGGAAAAACCAAAGCAACAAAAATGGAGACCTCCATCGACACCATTCTTGAAATTCAATGTAGACGCTTCCTTCACGAAACTCTCAGAACCAGCAGGCATTGGATGTAATATTCATGATGAAGAAGCAAATTTCATTATGGCAGCAGCAAACACAGTTCGGGTCGAAATGCGGAAGAATGTGAAAGTATGGCAATTCACTTTAGCATTTTATAGGTCATTCAACTGCGCATCCAACATGTGCAAATAGAGAACGACAATCTAAACTTAATCCAGTACATGAATGGCAAAGTGATGGTTTACACTGGCAATCCAAACAAGTCATAGCACAATCTCTTGCTCTCAAGGATCAGTTCACAAATATAGTCTTCTCGTATGCACTCAGGGAATGCAACGCCAAAGCCGATACTCTTGCTAAATGGGGTAGAACCAATTGTCAGAAAAGAATTTGGAATATAGTACCCTCTTTTATTTCCGCTTTAAATTAGATACTTTGTATGGTTCGCTTTTGTTTTAATGCTAGTTTTTTCATCAAAAAAAAAGAACACTTGAAATTATTCAAAGAAAAAGTAAATTTGTACGTGACTGTGTTAACTTTTTATAGTTGGTTTAGATTGGGTTCGTGTAGCACTGTTTATAGTTGGTTTACTTGATATTTCCCTTGATTAGACTTGCAATGGTTGGTTTTCATATTTTTTTTTTTCTTTTCGAAGTTAGAAGCTTTTCCAGTATTATACAAGATATAGGTTATCCATACCAATCATGTAATGTAATCTGGTGTTCAAGTTGGATTTTATGCCCAACTAAACTGTTTAATTGACTTGGTATTTGGTAATTTAGTTATACGTCCTCAGGGATAATGTTTAGTTAGGGATGCCTCTTTCTGGAGGTGTACTACTTTATCTGACTTTTTTGTTTTTTTATTTCTTCTCAATTGAAAATCTTATATTAACCTACAATTTTCTTCTTCATCATTTTGCTCATGTAATTACGGGAGGCATTTGTAGTTTTGGATCATTCAAAGTTTTTTTTTTTAACAAGCTATTCATTAATTAGGTAAAACGTTATTACAATATTTGTCAGTTAAAATACAAGGTACATTCTTTCACACTTTGCTAAGATTCTTTTTCCTCGCCCATCTTGCCAGTTTGTCTGCTTTCGTGTTAAGTTCTCTCCTGGTGTAATTGAATTTGATCATCTGGAATTCTTTCCTGCATTCCCGGATCGTCTTTATGTGGATGAGAGATTGCCATTATACTGCATGTTGTTTATTGTGAAGGGCAGGCTGGGTGGGCACTGATAAGAAGAGTATGCCTGCAAAGCCCATTTCTTGTCTAATATCTACAGCTCGTTGATCTTTTTCGCCTGTTCTGGCTAACCCCATTCCAGTCTATTAGGCAAGGTCTGTTCGATTGAGCTTCTATTAGTCATCTTAGAAAGCTCGGCAAAGCGGGAAGTACAAAGCGAAAAGTACTTTTAAGCTCTTTTGTGCATGGCGGATTCCGTTAGTCTAAGCAAGCTATTTGCTTAAGAGGGGCAGTGGAGGTTCAGAGAGAAACGACTTTCCCTATTGAAAAACCACTACAAGCCACTCATTTTTGGCTCGGAGTGGCAAATTTCATTGAGTTTTAAACACTAAAAAAAATCGACTTTTGATTGATTGGAAGAGAGAAAACCTAATTGGGACCTTGGTTGGAGAGTCAAGGTTGATGTTGTTGCTTTCTATGATGATGGAAGTGTGATTCGTTTCTATTGCCCATTCAATACCGAATAAGATTGCCATAGCTTCGCTTTCTTCATTGTTTCTTGCTCTAGAAGATTTTACCTGAGAGCCGATAAATTTAGATTCTTCATTATGAGCAATTAAGCTTATTCCCATATTGGATATTATGTTCATAAAAGATGCATCTACATTGATCTTAATTTAGTTGGTCTTTTCCTTCACTGTTTACCGGGATAGCTTTGATAAGTTCTTGTGTGTTAGAATCGAAATTTGCCCTCAGGACTTCTTCATTCCATTTGTTGTTAGTGATCAATTGTGCTACTTTAGTAAGATTGGAGTTGTAGTTATTGTGAACAGTACCGTTTATATCTGGGATCCAATTGTCGGACCAAATGTTGATGTCGTTTTCAGAGTTCACCTCCCACGTGGAAAGGTCGTCTATGAGATTGTAGTGTTTTCTTATTGTTTTCCAGTTCCACGAGTGGTGGTTTTTCGCTGACCCAGGAGTATCGGAGTTGGGGAAGTATTTTGCTTTGAGAAGTTTGGCCCAAATCGCTTCTGGTTCTGTTTTGAGTCTCCAAGCCATCTTGGAAATTAAAGTTGTGTTATCTAACTCTGGCAAGTGAATACCTAGGCCTCCGTTGCATTTCGGGAGGCAAATATATGACCATGTTTTGGTGCATATACCTTTAGACTTACCCCACCAGAAGTTTCGTTGGACGGACTTAATGCTTTTACTAATTCCTTTAAGAATAACAAAGCATTGCATCTGATATTGGGGTACGGCAGCAGCGATGGCCGAGATGACCACAGTGCGACCTGCTTGGGAAAGAAACGTATGATTCGATTTGTTCACTTTATTCTTAATTTTCTCTAGAATATCTTTGAAAACCTTTCTCTTCTGTGCCCCTATAAATAACTGAGCTCCCAGGTATTTCTCTGAAGTGGATGCATGTCTGACTTTAAGAGCACGCATAATGATACGTTTAAACTTTGGGTGCAAATTCTTCGTGTAGAAAATATTAGACTTGGCGTAGTTAATAATTTGACCCGATATCTCACAGAAATCTTGAAGTATGTCCTTCAGATTGTGAATGTTTTCAATAGTGTTCTTGCCGAAGATGATACAGTCGTCTGCAAATAGGAGGTGTGATATCTCTAGATCAGAATGGGTCGTCGGGAACCCCAGGAACCTATTGTGGCCATTATTCGACATTAACTTCCGGCTGAGGCCTTCCATAGCAATCGTGAATAGGAATGGCGATAACAGTCTCCTTGTCTGATACCCCCAGTGGGATAGAAAGTCGGCCCTGGTCGACCATTGATGAGGACTGACATGGAGGAGGTTGAGATACAAGTATGAATCATCTGAATCCAATGGTCGTCATACCCTAAGCTTCTCATAATATCCGAAAGATATTTCCATTCAATTCTGTCGAAAGCTTTAGACATGTCTAACTTGAGGCCGAAGTATCCAGTAGCACCTTTCATCTTCTTGAAAGAGTGGATGATTTCCTGACCCATAATGATATTGTCTGCAATCTGTCTCCCCGGGACATAAGCAGCTTGGTAGGGAGAGATGATGGGGTTTAACGTTGTTTTAAGTTTCTCAGCCAGCAGCTTTGTGATGATCTTATAGGTGGTGTTTAATAGGCTAATTGGGCGGTAGTCCGCTGGGGTTTGGGGTGTGGACGTTTTGGGAATGAGGCAAATATGAGTGTGGTTTATGCCTGGGGGAAGGTATGCCGTTTGAAAGAAGTTCTTGACCAAGTCATAAATATCTGATCTAATCGTATCCCAGTTAGACTGGAAGAAAAAAGGAGGGTAACCATCGGGCCCCGGTGCCGCTTCCTTTTCCAGGCTCTGGATAGCCCAATCTATTTCTTATATACTAGGAATGGCTAAAAGTTCATGATTTTGGTCTGAGGAGATAGAATGAGTGAACAGGTTATGGGTGTTAGGGTCCTCTCTGGGGTTGATAGAGGTACTAATACTGAGAAGATGAGAGGTGAAAGTATCTTGAATATCTTTAATATCTTCTTTCCATTCTCCATCATTGTTCTTGATTGCGTTGATCTTGTTATTTCTGTTGCGTTGAATGGATTGGGAGTGAAAAATTTGGTGTTTTTATCTCCCAATGTAAGGAAGTTATTTCTCGATTATTCCTTCCAGAGACCTCTTGCTGATTGTAGAGCTCTTCTAATTCTATATTAAGTTTGTTGTAATCCTCCTTAGTCTTGGTGTTTTGTAGCTTCTTGGTGATCTGATTAATATTGTTCTCTATGTTGCCAAACACCTTCTTGTTCCAGATTGTCAGTTTTTTACTCAGCTTCTTAAGTTCAGTTTGGATGTTATTATGGTCTTGGTTGATCTTTATGCCCTTCCAATTGGCTACTATGAAGTTGAAGCAATCCAGGTGAGTCATCCACGTTCTGATAAATTTAAAGGGTTTGGGACTGCTCAGACTACCATCTTTGTTATCTAGAAGGATTGTCAGGTGGTCTGACCCCACTGCTTCCAGGTGGGTGACTCCGTAAGATTGGAAGTGGTGAAGCCAAGTAAGGGACCCATAAAAACCGGTGATATTGATGGGGTTATGATTATTATTAGTCTGCATCACCACCTGAATGATGTTGTTATCCGAGTGTGTAATCTTAACGTCCAAGTGGTGCTTCCAATAAAAGGCAAGTCCACCCGCTTTGTTAATGGGCTCAACAAAATGACTAGCGTAGTTTTTGTTGATAGGGATGTTCTTGTTCATGTTAATAGATTTGTTCTTCGTTTCAGACAAGAAAATGATGTCGGGCTGGTGTTTCCAAATAAGGTTAAGTAAGTGCTTCTTGGTGCGGAAAGAGGAAGCACCTCTAACATTCCAACTTAAAATGGTAAGGTTATCCATAAAGGAGAGAAAAGAAACTAAAGGCACCCTCGGAGACTCCTAGAGAGTAGCACTGTGAGGGCACTCCTAAAACAGGAACTCTCCCTACACAGATCAACAGGAAAGATGAAGAAGATAGCAAGGGTGGTCTAATCAAATAGGCAAAAGATAAAACAAATTATAGCAAGAAGCATAAATAACTAGAGAGAGGAAGATTAACGGCAGTCTGATGCAAGATAATCTAAAAGGGAAGCAGAAACTAAACAAATTATAAACAAAAACCTAAGATAGTACTAAGGAATTAGAACAGCTACAACCATAATAACAGCAAGAAATCCAAATACAAATACTAAGAATTCTTCTCTAGGTAGATGCAACCATAATCACCAGGAAGACCAACTAACAGCTATTTGCCAAAAAGATAAAAAACTACCAAAATATGGTAGAGAAATACAAACCTAAATTCTCTCAACTATCTTATATTAGTCGAGGCAAATACCTGCTAGCATCAAAAGAGACTAAGCAAACAGTAAGAAACTAACATGAACTAACACACATCATGAACAGAAAGATAAAATCTAAAACTATTAACTGCTACTGACACTTAAGACTATCGGTTTAAGACTGAGAATTGGACTGATCTTCTCCTCCTTCTTCCCTTGCTTTTGGATTATGACCAGGAGACCCTAGAAGAGAGTCTGCGAAAATGTGTCTCCTTCTCTCCTCCTGGCTGTCCACAGACTCTGGAGGAGGACAGTACCAACTGGCAGGGATGATAGGAGAGAGACTGAGTGAGTCAGAAGAACTACTAGACGTCCAGTTGGAGCGGCTGAAAGCGCCAGAAGAACTACCACCCTTTAATATTTATCTCTGCTTTTTCTTTGCATAGTCTCTGTATTCTCCTTCTTCAATTTTCACTTCAATTAAATCTTGTTCCTTCCTTTTACCTCTAAACTAGAATAACTCATGAGGAGGGATAGGGGAATTAGAATTGACAGGAGTGTTTGCAACCGAGATAGCCCAATTGGCAGTAGGGAGAGGTTGGGGTTGAGTAGTATCCATAGGAGAGAACACCTGGTGGGGATTAGCTCTAATACAAGGGGTGAGAGGGTGTTCAATGATGCGACAAACATGGCAGATGGCCTTCGAAAATCTGGCATAGCTGAAGTTCACAGGCTTACCTCCATCTGTGAAAATAGAGTTCAGAGTGGCTAGGAGGGGGTGCGAACATCATACATAAATTGGATTCTTATGTATGAATTCGTCACCATACTGAAATTCTTTGGCTGAACCTGCATGATGTGGCCCATACACGAAAAAATGATCTCTAGATCATGCTGATTCCGAATAGAGGAAGGAAGACCTGTGAAGCTGCACCACATCGGTTCTTGCATGAGCTCAGGCAGTTCTCCCGAGAGGGGAAAGTCCATTTCCTGCATCACCACTAGGAGGCCTCGAATGATCCATGGGCGGCCTTGGTTAATCTCGTTCATAACTATGTTGTTCCTAGGTTGGATAGTGAAGTAATTATGACTCATGTTGAGAGGGTCAATCTTGCATTCTCTGAAAAACTTAGACTGATAAGAGAGATGCCTCCTAATAAATCCTATCCCATAGTTGTAGTGACAGCATAATCTAGCCACAAAACCCACTGATATCTCCTGAAGCTCCTTATTTTCAGATGCCTTGGGGTAAGTTATAGTAAGATTACCATAATCCGAGAGATTGAGTTGTAAGGCCATGTTACTCGTAAGGTTGTCAATGTTGATCTCAGATGAACGGGACGACATTAAAATGGCGAGGGTGAAGAAGAGAAGCTTAAACTTAGACCGGTGAGAATTAAATGGGAGATTAAGAGTGGGTGAATGAACCAAGAGAATATATGGATGATTTTTGAGATAACAGCCAAAAGAAGATATTGGAAACATAACCAAGTTGAGATTAAGACTCAAAAAGGTATCATTACACTCGTGCTTCTCGGGAATAAGAGAGAGAGCATAGCACTCGGAGGCTCGAGAAGAATGACCGGTGAGAGGTAGCCAGGAGTCTTAAAGGCCTACGGTTCGGTGCATGCAAAGGAGTGGGGAAGATAAACAGTCCAATTCTCGCAGTTTATTTTTCACACATGTTAACAGAAATTAAAAGCTAATTAAATTCTGTAAAGACAAACCTTGTTTTGTGTATCTGTTTGATTGATCTTCGTCCTTCTTTGTGCTAGTTCCCTAGGTGAATCGACTCTTCCTCTTCCCTTTGATGAACACTTGTTGTGATTACCTCGTGATAACAAGAGAAGGCATAAAGTTATTCTGATCTTTTGCCCAGTGGATTCATGCAATTATACCTAGTCTATTATTGGTTGTAGCCTGTTATGATTAAGATTTGTGGCTGCTTGAATCTCGAGATCGCTCAAAATTGATGACATTAGTATGAAATTAGGGTTTCAATTTGGGGGAAAGGAGAAAGGGGGAATTGCCTTGCTGACGTCACACGGCTCCTTCTCTCTCCTCAAAAACCCTGGGTACTGTGAATTTTGGGTATTAGCTCATCACTTCAAAGTTTGTTTGCAGAAAGCTACTTCATTATCAGGTACATATGTTATAATTTAAGTGTTTAGGTCCTTTAAAATACCATATTTTGCAATGTCCTTTATGTTTTGAACATTTTATTTTGTATTGTTTCTTATGTTGACTTATTATTATTGATGTGGTTGTCGCGTGTTTGTTGTTCTGTATCTTCTTATATAATTTTTTCTATGTTAGCAACCATCTATTCATACTTGTATCCATCACTTGTTACTATCCTTCAAAGCTTTTTGTACTCTCTCTGATTTTAGTCCCATAATAGTAGATCAGATCACTTATTGCATTCATCACTTATTCCTAAATTGCAAGGCAATAGATGAGGATAACCAAGTACGTAGAAATGGGATCATCTAAGCTTACGTGGACAGATCAACTATCAGTTGAGGAAAAATTCAAAGTAGAACTTGATGATCGTTTGCAACCTTTAGGGGTCAATGCAACATCTATTATAATAAAACAGCTCAATCAGTTATCAAGGGGATAAGTCTGGCCGTCCATTTTATTTTAGAGATTTGATTGGGAACACATTTGACAGATAACATAAAATCTTTTTATGTAAATACACTAAAAAAAGAAGGGTATCTATGTAAATCAGTCAAAATTGGTTAGAATAACTACTCACATATTTCTCTCCCTATTTTTTTCTCCCACGGATTACAGTAGAAAATCGTGGAGAGTTCTAAATAACTAACCCACTCTCCCATATCTTCCTAATTTCTCTCGCAACCCCCCTAACTATTTCACTTAAAATTGAAATTAAATCTCCCAATTTTTTTTATCAAATCTTTTCTGTTAGTGATATTTCTTTCATAAATACAGTTTTCCCTCTATCCTCTTTAAACACACGGTTATCGCTCCTCTATTGATTTTGGAATATGATTTACAAATTAAGGGAAGCTAATGTAATTTATGTTGTAATTTAAATTTATTTTTCTCCTCCTCAAAGGCGTTAGCCAAGAAGGATCTTCCCAGTCCGTAGGACAGGGAGGAAACCTAGTACATATCAAGGCATATCGTATATTTAGCGAATGATAGAAATAGGTTTCCACTTCCTATATATATTTGGAAGGAAATGGTCAAGTTGCATAGGGATGTCATAGATAATGCAATAACCTAAACCAAAGTATATATATGAATACCTTCTATCTAAACTTACATGATATATATTCTAATTGGTCTCTTCTTTTTATTTGTACAAGGAAATATTCGATATTCCTCCCTAAGCTCGACAAATGGTCAATTACTGGAATAGTGATAAAATTAAGATATTAATAATAAGAGATTATGGTAACATCTATAGCTGGCCATTTCTTCTGAAGCAACAAGTCTGAGAACACCAACTAAAGGTTTAGTAGCTTTCATTTAGTTTTGCATGCGCTTAATATCTGTCCAACCATCAAATATTATGGTAACATTCGTAGCCGGCCATGTCATCTCGGCAACAATATTAGTCGTAGTTTTAATTTATTCTTCAAGTATCCGAGTACTCAACTCATTATTGGCGGTCTTTGAAACCCCTACCCAAATCACCAACTGACTTTAGCATATTAGCAAAAGAGGAGTTTTTTGCTACATAAAAGGTACTCAATTCTCAAAGAAGATCTGACCAATATTCATTCACACTTACTTCATTTTTTCCTTGATATTTGACAGTGGAGTTACCCATGGTTCATCCCCGATCTTTCACGTTGTCACCAACTGAAACCACATACTGATCAATCGGACGTCCAACCCCATGAATGGATACTCCAGGTTCACTACAAGTAGTAGGAGTAGGATTTAGACCTTGATCTTACCCGCTCCTTTGTAATAAGCTCCATCGCTATAGAGTCAAAGTTCTCTTCTTGGGCATACTTTTGTTTAACCCCTTTAGCCACGCTCATCACCTGGTCTAGTATCTTGATGGTTAGCGGCAAGATGATTCTTCAATCTTGTCACTCATGTTATCGTCTTGGCACAAAACTTGCATTTAAAATAAGACAAAGATTTACCATTAACAGTCGTTCCTTGAACTTGAACTCCATATTAACGATCGGGGTCAATATTCTTCGGCTTACTTATTCTCACGCCCCTAAGTAAACACTCAACAACAATAGAAAATCAGAGTGTCGAGTTGTATAAATTGTATGAATATTTAGAGAAATATAGTAAAGTATAATTAGTAAGGTTGCGTATGATAGTACATCAGTATTTCAAAAAAAAAAAAAGATAGTACATCAGTACTAATCAGAGAAAAATATAGTCTAAATTAATAAAATAGTGTATAGTAGTATATTATTCGTAGTCTGAAATCTTCTCATTTTGTCGCTCTCTAGGGGCTTTTATTGTCGAGATTTAGTCTCCCTTCTATTCGTTATCTGTTTGTCTATCCTCCATTATTCTATGGAATCTACTAACAGTGAATTCATTAGTCAATTTGAGGCGTTATCTACTGAAGAAAGGCCTACTCTGACGGTGGATGGCAGCGATGTGGATCACTGGGAATCAGAATTAATAAAACAAGGAATAGTGTGGTTCCAGTGTTCGAAAAAAATTGACATAGGACAAGCCATGTATCGTCTCACTCGAGTTATACATGGACCTAATAAATTCACCATTTCGGAGATTAAGGATAATTTATTTTTGATCAAATTCGTTACGACTACTGAGATGGAAATTGCATTGGAGAGTTCACCCTGGGTTATGCAAGACGAATTGATAGTTCTTCAAGAATGCATGCAGATGTTCCACCGGAAGAACAAATCGTTGATCATGTTTGGTTCTGGGTCCAACTTCATGGAATTCCTCCTAGTCATCTGAATAGCACCATTGTCAACCGTTTGGCAAGTACTTTGGGTACTATTAATCCGACTACCAAAGAAGATGCGATCAAATGGACTCTTTTTTATCGCGTTAGGGTGAAATTGTGTATCACTCAAGCCTTTCAACCGAGAGTTAATCTAAAATTCTCAAATAACAAACTTGTTTCTATATAAATTAGGGTTGAAAAACTCCCCAGATTCTGCATTTATTGTGGATTTGATAGGCCTAAAAATAGGTCTATTCCCCAAATGTAGGGGTCAAGTTATAGTATTTCTAATAAGATCGAGTATTGTTCCAAAGAACAAGCTATTTTACCTAAATCTCGAAATAAAACCCCTTTCAAATTTTTGATTTGATTTGGAAACTTCTTTAAAAAAGAAAGCAATACAAATAGACTAATAAGAATGAAATCAAGGTGAGAAGAAGAATCTAGGGTTTTCGATTTCACCACATAAATGGACTACTTAAAACATGCATTAACCAACAAATTCCTTTTTCATATATAACTCAAAATCTAACATAATAAACTATTTAGATTCCGGAAGATATTCTTTAATAACACATTTCAAAATCAGTTACATTTTAATTGATTATCACATAAAAGTTATATTCCTTAATAATCATTCAGCATCTAATAAGCATATCCCATCTTATAACTTAACAAAAGCATGAAATATCTCACTATGAAGCATGAACAAAGACAAGATTATAAAATCTATATGAAATAACAATTAATCGACATTGAAGCTCAATACAAGGATTCATTAATCAATAACATATTTCAAAATAAGCCCAAGTATGGGTTTCCTCTAAAACTCTAGATACAAGATTAGCTACTCATGAAATCTAAAGTAATATTCATTGAAATTTTAAAGTAAATGGAATTACAAAAGATAATGAAAAGAAATCACCAAATGAGATTTAGATCCATAGCTCCTTGTGCCTCCATGTTGATGTCCAATATTAGCTCCAAATATTTCCAAGAATATTACCCAAAACTCCAAATAATAGCTTTTTAGAAGATAAAGAAGAAGAGATAAGATGAGATTTAGAAAAGAAATAAGAGGATACAAGATTTTAGAAAAGAATTTATGGAGAAATTAGAAGTTTAGATGAAGAAATTAGAAGTAGAAAGAAAATGTAGAGAAGAGATGAAGAAATTAGAAAATAAGAGAGAGATTGGAAAGAAATTATGGTGGAATGGGTAGTAAAAGAAAAGAATGGAGGCTAGGGTTTTTTAGTTCAGAAGAGGTATGTAACTGAACTAAAAAAGAGTGTCACAATCAAAGAACCAACATCCACGAGAGCAATAACAGAAAAGGAAAAGAAACCTATACAAGAAATTCTGGCTAGAAGAACAAGTCCAAGAAAGAAGAAGGTATGTAACTGAAAAAAAAAATTTGTTTTGTTCCTGGTAAATAAATAAATTTCTGGTAAAGGTTTTTTTTTTTCTTGAAATTATTTTATTGTACTGAAATTATTTTGTCCCAAGTGATTTGGATTTGTCTAGTGTTAATGGAAAATAATATTTTGTACAGTAAATTGTTTTGTTCCTGGTAAATAATTTTGTTTACTGTAAAATATTTTGTTCCTTGAATATATTTTATTGTACTGAAATTATTTTGTTCCAAGTGATAAGGATTTGTCTAGTGTTAATGGGAAATAATATTTTGTACAGTAAATTGTTTTGTTCCTGGTAAAAAATTTTGTTTACTGTAAAATGTTTTGTTCCTAGTAAATATAAATTTTTCCTGAATTTGTTTTGTTCCTGGTAAAGATGACCATGCACTTCAAGTGTTTGTTGTAATGTGTGACACAACTAAATTCTTGGTTGGTAAATTTTTTTATAGGTCGAACCTGCTGAGACCATTCAAGTAAAAGAGCATGCAAAAGGCTAGAGAAAAGCTCCAGCAGAAAGAGAAGAAAGCAGTAAAAAAAAGAAGGTAAAGAAATCAAAAAGTGAAGTTGGAAGCTCAAGTGAACGGAAAAATCGACCAGCCAACCTTGCAGCAATGTTGCCGAAGGCTTATAAGTATGCCCTTCGTAATACATGGAGACAATTGAAGACCACTTATCCCAAGATGTCGACTAGACAAAAAGAGTTGTTAGGAGCTACTTCATTCAAAAATTTGGTGATGGCTTTTGTTGAAGACAAAATAGATTGGGATAACATAAACAAACCCAACAAGGCAATCTTTGAAATTCTCTGCCTTTATTCTAGTTCGACAGAAAGGTTTACATTGGCGGGGAAAGAAATGCAAGTGAAACCTGAAGCAGCCATTGTCAAGAGAGGTGATTCTTACAAAGCATATTCAGCACTCCTTGACAATGGCATACCTAGAAAATGCCGAACTTCAAGCAAAATTGTTGGAAGCGTGCGAGGATAAGGATGATTCTTACAAAGCGTATTCAGCACTCCTTCAAAGCTTGTTAGTTCCTGTAGAAGAACAGGTTAGAGGAGAAGATGGCCTGATCAAGGTTGTGGATAACGTGGAGGAGCTAAACGCACCGAAGCATAAGGGAAAGAGTAAGAATGAAGATCCAAAAGATGGGGAGGAAGAGAAAGAGGAGAAAGAGGATAAAGATGAGGGGGAGGAAAAGGAGGATGATCAGACTAATAAGGATGAGGAAAAAGACAGTGAGGAAGAGGGTATAGAAATAGATGATGATGAGGGAGAAGAAGATGACAGTGACGATGATGAGGAACAAGAGAAAGAAGAGGAAGATGATAATGAGAAACAAGATGATGACAGTGACGAAGATGATAAGGAGAAAGATGGAAGCGAGGATGGAAGTGGCAAAGAGGAGAAATAGAAAGAGGAGAAAGATGGAAGCGAGGATGGAAGTGAGAAAGATAGCGATGGCAAAGAGGATGGTAAATGAAATAGTTTTCTTTTTTATTTTATATTCTCAGGAAATATTATTCTTTTTTAGTTTAATTTTTTATTCTGAGAAAGTCTAATAAGTATGGTATCTAATAAGTATGGTAAATGAAATTATTTTTTCTTTACAATCAGTGATAATTAGACAAGCTGAATGATGAAGGCGATGAGGGAGAGGAAGCAAAGAAAGGCAAGCTGAATGATGAAGGCTATGCTGAGATGGATGATGTTGGAATCAATTTGTCAAGTAAGGAGCCAGGGTGGGTGGATGATACTATTGAAAAAGAGATGCCTTACAAGAGAGATAATGTTGGCAAATTATGTAGTGAAATAATTAAAGTTTCCGAGTTTGTTAAAACATTATTTTTCTGAATATACATTATTTGACAGAGAGTATGAATGATGATACCAATGATTTCCCAAGTTTTGATCTTAACTTTGGGATGCAAATTATTGTATGGACTTCACCACCACAGCCGGACATGGAGAAGAAGGAAGATGAGGTTTGTAAAACAGCTGAACAAAATTTCTCCGATATTGCAGAAATGGGGAGAGCATCGGTGGAACAAGTATCCAAAAACTTGGATCGTGTTGGTACAAAAATTAAATCGCCGCACGTCAGCCCCCCAAAACGAGTAGTATCGAAGAAACACAAAGGGTCAATGACTAAGCCAACATCTCTTATCAAAAGGGTAAAGGATAATCCCAGAAATCGAAAACAAACATCCAAAGCAGCTGCCATTACATTCCCTGTGATTGATATAGAGTCGATAACAATGAAGAAAGAAGTGAAAGAAAAAATAAGTAACTGGAAAAATGGAGGGTTATGGCCCTACGTGCAAGAGAAAGAGAAAGCACTACTGCTAGAATTCATGACATACGGGTGGACAAGGTAAATAACTCAGTGTCTGGTAAATAATTAAATGTCTGGTAAACAAAAAAATGTCTGGTAAACAATTATTTGTGTATAAATGTATATCTTTCTGGAAAATAATTGTGTGGCTGGTGAAATGTATGTTACTTTGTACAGCCTCGAAGTGTGGAATAAGGACAAAGAACATTGCCTGAAAGCGAAAGATTTAGATGAACTTATGATGAATCGGGGATGTGACTCGCAAATCATAGACTGGTTTGAGGACCACCTAGCTCAGGACGCCAGAGACATGAACAAAGAAGTTATTTTCTTATCTTCATTGCTTTTTGTAAGATTCCTTGTCAAACATATAATTCATTTTTAGATGGTGTTGAGTAAATAGTAGTCTAAATTATATAACAATTTGCAGACCTTGATCAAACAAGAGCAGAGTTAGACAAGTATTGAGGTCAATTTAAATTAGCGTCTGGAAGCGCAATAAATCAAAGATCATACTACAACGTTGTGCGCGCCACTGAATACTCCTTACACAGATGACTCATTCGAGGGTCATCACTGGACTCTGCTTGTCTATGAATTCGAAGAGAATGAATGGAAGCACTACAACTCTTTGCAGCGTGACACTAACCTGGCTAACCAATGCAACAATAATGCAAAGAAATTTGCATCACAGCTGGCAGAAACATTGATAAAGATGAAGTGCACACGCAAACGAAGTGGGCCTTACGCTAAAGAAAGGATGACGAAAAAGATAACCTATGTAAAGGAGGTTGATTGCCCTCAGCAAGGGGATAGGTGAGTCTAAAATTTGCTTCCTTACTCTAGTAGTTTATAAGTTTCTTTAAACTAACTGCATCTTTTTTTAATCAAACAGTCCAGACTGTGGCCTCTACGTAATGCTACAGTTGGAGGATATCTTCAACATAAGCAACCAGTCCAATTTGTCGGGGTGCTGCTCGCAGCTGGAAACTTATGCAGACAAAGCAAGAAGAAAGAGGGTAGAAGTAACATTCAAAATTTTGGATGAATCAAAGGAGGGTATGGAGAAGGATGATAGCGGAAGCGTCCTAAATAGTTGTTTATGTGAAACTTATGGTTGTGTTTTTTAAGTTTTACTAAGTACTGGTTTTTAAGTTTTGTTAAGTACTTGTTGTTTATGTTAAACTTATGGTTGTTGCTTTGAAACATTTTGTTAGTCAAAAATATGTTCGCACTGGAAAAAACTTGGAAATTTTCCTTAAAAAATACCAGGAAAACAAAGAATTTCTGGTAAATAAAATAATTTACTGGACAAAACTTAGAAAATAATATTCTAAACCCGGGGAAACTTAAACTTTCCGGTAAATAAAAATATGTACTGGACATAACTTAGAAAAAAATATTCTAAATCACGGGAAAACAAATAATTTCCGGTAAATAAAATAATTTACTGGACAAAACTTAGAAAAAAGTATTCTAAAATCCGGGAAAAATTAAACTTTCCGGTAAATAAAAATATGTACTGGATATAACTTAGAAAAAAATATTCTAAAACACACGGGAAAACTTAAACTTTCCGGTAAATAAAATAATGTACTGGACAAAACTTAGAAATAAAGATTCTAAATCCAGGGAAACTTAAATTTTCTGGAAAATATAATAATGTACTGGACAAAATTTAGAAATAAAGATTCTAAATCAAGGAAAACTTATAATTTCCGGAAAATAAAATAATGTACTGGACAAAACTTAGAAAAAATTGGTATAATGTACTGGACAAAACTTAGAAAAAAATATTCTAAATCATGGGAAAACTTAAACTTTCCGGTAAATAAAATAATGTACTGGACAAAACTTAGAAATAAAGATTCTAAATCTAGGGAAACTTAAATTTTCTGGTAAATAAAATAATGTACTGGACAAAACTTAGAAATAAAGATTCTAAATCAAGGAAAACTTATAATTTCCGAAAAATAAAATAATGTAATGGACAAAACTTAAAGTTTCATGTAATGCATTAAGTTCGAGCACAACACACATTAACAAAATATAATGTAATACATTAAGTTCAAACACAAATACATTAAGTTCGACAAAAGATACAAAAAAATCAAAGCAGCACAAGGCTATAATATGACTCTCTTCAAAAATTTGAAAAGCTCCAACACTGTAAATGTTTTTCAAAGTTGTAGAGTGCCCCTAGTTTTTGCTGCTGATATAAAAACAGTTTCAATCCCTAAATCGCTTCGTTGCACGAAGCACGGTTGTGATAAGAGAGCTTTTTACACCTACCGCATATCCGCTGTCTCTTTTTAAAGTTTCCAGAACTTTCAATTCTTACAGAACGTGGTCTGCCTGGACGTTTCTTGGTTAAAGGAGGAAGTATCTTGCTGGCTTCCTCAAACGTTTTTGGTTGATCGAAAGTTGGGACAGGGTTTATGGAATGACTATAAGTCTTACAGTATGCATCCGTTGTAATAGCGGGATCAAAAAAGGATGATGAATCACCTTCATGCACTTTAATACACAATATGGCATGCTCACAAGGGATGCCTTGGACTTGCCACTTACGACATGTGCATGTTAGAGCCCCAAGGTCCACGGAGTGACTCGGCATGGACATTACTTCGTATACAAATTTACCTGATTGTATGCACTTCCAGCTACAGGCAACGTTGAATCTAGACTGCATTTTTTCGTTGACCTTAGGGCACAAGAAAGAGTCCCAAGTTGCCAACTCAGTTCTTCTTGCATTCATCATGTTCATAATTTTAATCCTCAACATATCTAGCATTACGGTTATTGGAAGAACTCTCTCATTCCTTATCCCCGAATTGAAGGATTCCGAGAGCGAAGAACATATTAAAACCGTACCTTTTTCCTGGAAAGAAAACATCAGCCCAATGTTTCGGATTTACAGAGTGCAAAAATGCATCCACGCCATTGCCACCCATGACTACGAGTTCAGAAGTGTACTTCTGAAAATCCGATATAGTAAGGGCTCTAGCCGCCTTAAACATGAGGGATCGGAAATAGTCCGACTTCTTGGCACCATTCTTTACACGTACATTCAAATTGTTTCTTAAATGCCAAACGCAGAATGAATGGTGCGCGGTTGGGAAAATGTTCACAACTGCATTTATCATACCATTGTGCCTGTCCGACATAAAAGTCAAAGACTCACTAATATCAACCATTTTTGCCAAATTACAAAAAAACCAGGTCCAGTTTTGATCATTTTCTACATCAACGACAGCATAGGCGAGAACAAAAAAACCTGCAAAGTACATGTTATTCGAATTAGTTTGCAGTAGGAAGAACAGGACATTATTTCATATTTCAGCCTAAATATTTAGGTTAAGAAAAAACAAAAAATCCAGTAAATAAAAATGTGTACCAGACAGAAAAACTTGGTAAAATACTTACCATCATTTCCATTCTTCGCTACAACTGCAAGAATGCATCCATTGTATTTCGTTTTCGCAAAAGTACCATCAACAAATATCAATGGGCGGCAGTGCTTGAAACCTTGGATGCATGCCTCAAGAGCAATAAATATTCGAACAAAACGGTGGGAATCTTTATCAACTTGAAGATCAATTACACTATTAGGGTTAGAACGTGATAGGGCATCAACATACCAGTTGAGTTTGGCATAAGAATCAGCTTCCTCCCCATAGGCCAAAGAAATACTCCTGTTTCGAGCCTTATATGAATAGTAGTAGCTGAGTTTAATTTCATAGTCTTTCTTGAAAGATGTGACAATGTCTTTAGTACTTTTGGTCGGATTCTCCCTAATGTCATCGACTATTAATAAGCTCACAGTTTCGGTTGATAATCTTGGCATATTCTCTGACATTATAAAGTCTTGACAAGTGTGCACAGGGTTGTAAGCTTTTAGAACAAACATTGACCTTGACTTCAGAGGAGCCACAACGTGAATGGTCCAAGAACATTTTGGGGATTTGCATACGCAAGTAATACGATCAAGATCATTCTTCAAATAATTAAAATTGTACCCGTGCTTTATGGAATATCGTCCAAGTGCATATCGAAAGGCATTGGCGCCTCCAGGGAATTCCTGCCCCAAATGTGTAAACACCTTAGGCCAGCTAGCAGACCTTAGAGGTTCAGCCCTGACAATGGCAGTAGATGCATCCTCAACCGTGAGAGAGGAATTTGAGAAGAAATCCCGTTGGACACTGCACAAAACAAAATGGTTTCATTTTAAATGATAAATCAGAACAATAAACTAAATATCACTACAAGAAAAACATATCATTGGCACGGGTAAATTTAATTTAGGTAACGAAACAGTTTTGTTCTCGGTAAACAAAAATATTTACTCACCATATTTTTGTTTACGGTAAACAGAAATATGTACTCATCATAATTTTGAGTATTTATGTATACTGAACCAGTAAACTTATTTATTTACCGTAAAATAAAGGATGGTTTTCAGTACACAACAAACAACAATATGTAATGAATTCCACACTTACTTATTAGACATTTGTTACTTGTTCATATCATTGACACGGGTAAAATATATTTAGGTAAGAAAACAGTTTTGTTCTCGGTAAACTGAAATATTTACTCACCATATTTTTGTTCACGGTAAACAGAAATATGTACTCATCATAATTTTAAGTATTTATGTATACTGAACTAGTAAACTTATTTCTTTACCGTAAAATAAAGGATGGTTATCAGTACACAACAAACAACAATATGTAATGAATTCCACACTTACTTATTAGATATTTGTTACTTGTTCATATCATTGGCACGAGTAAATTATATTTAGGTAAGGAAACAGTTTTGTTCTTGGTAAAGAAAAATATGTACTCACCAGAGTTTGGTTTGCGGTAAACTAAAATGTGTACTCACCAAATTATAATTTTATGTAAAACAATACTGAAACAGTAAAGTTCAAATTAGTTCCAAACTTACTTATTAGATATTTGATTGTGGTTCACCATTTCAGATGATGTTGCAGCAGAAGTAGATGATGTATAGCCAAAAAAATCACGCTCCAACCTGGATAGAGAGAGAAAATAAATAATCGAGTAAACCAGAAAAACATATGTTTACTGTTACAACTAAGTTGAAGTTTGTTTCACCAGAGAGGACGTCGTGCAACAATGTCCCCAGAAAGCATTTCTTCAATATCCATTGTATACTGTCCAGAAAAGAAAAATAAAGAAGGTATGAAACGATAATGTACAGAAAACAAAAAAAAAATCCTTTCACTTAGTCCGACATTTTGGAATGTCCAAGTTTCAACATAGATTTAGATGAGTAGTTGTTCATTTACAAATGAAATTATCATCTTCCTTAAAAGGACAAATGGAATATTCAGCTTCCTTAAATTCTATCATTGAAGACAAATAGAATTTGTTCATTTAAGAGGCATTACCTTAAAAAGTTGGAAGATAAGAGCAGATTCTGGTTGGAAGATATTAAGACAGTCGGTGGTATAAATAGGTTGGAAGATGGAATTTTAAACTTTTTGAAAGTTTTTGAAACTGAATACTGAAAGAGCGGGATCCCAAATTTTCGCCAAAAATTTGGCCAAAATGGGCGGAAACCCTGGTAAAAATGGAGGAGATAAGCTTTCGAAATTTAGAGAGAGAAAGAAAAGGAAAGAAGGAAGAAGGGATTTGGCGCGAAATGGGAGGGAAGGATGTGATTGTCTGCAACGGAATGACTGGGCATTTAATGATCGGAGGAAATCGTGGGAGAGAGAAGGAGCTGGGTCAAGTCGAGGGGCAAGAAAGGAAGAAAAAAAAAGGAAAAAAAATATTTTCCTTGACATTAGGACCTGCAGCGAAATTTTTGGCAAGAGTGAATTTTTTTTTGGTTTACCCCCCAGTTTTTGGACCGTTAGCTCAAAAATCCTTAATTTATACCATAAAGATTTGAAGACTAGAAAACATTAATAAATCCCTTTTACTAAAAGAATTTTCTGAGGGAGATTTGCCCAAATTTTTGTTTTGAATAAAGATGGTGGTAAGGTTTCTAACATATTGCAAACAAAATCTAAGGTTACACGAGGGTGTGATTGGTGACCTATGGTGATGGTTTGTCCCTTAATCCTCTTGTTACTTGTCCTATGATTTTGGAAACCGAGTGGATTTAAGCTCCTTCGGTGTAGAAGAAGAGCATAAAAAATCCAAATTTTTTAGTACTTTTGAGTTGCAGAAGACAAAGGAGATAAAGATAATGAAGGAGCGAGAAATTGTTGGAGGGTAAGAGATAGAAAGAAAAAACGTTAAAAAGAAAGAAAAATATCAACAATGAGATAATAGACAAATGAACAAATATTTCAAAAGATCATCTCAGTATTTTCTCGTACACAAATGGACGAAGAATTTAAAAGAAGACCATCTCAGTATTTTCTTAACTTAAACAACCACGCGGGAAGCCAGTTATACTTTAGGGGGTCACTTAGGAAATAACCCTATTAAATTTATTGAGTTGTGGGAGCTTGTGAGGAGTGAGAGTGATATATAGTTCCCACATAGATAGGTTTTCCTTTATTTTGTGTAGGTTAACTCTATATATAGAGTTTCTTCCTAATGCTTTAGGACAACAAATGAATCAAATATTTACTTATTTATTTCTTAGTTTCTTTATCCTATTGGTACTGGCCTAGGCTAACCGATCTGGGTCCTTCCCAAGCTAGACGCAGGTAGTCCGGCCGAGTTGACACCACTACATTCAGTGATGACCTCAGTTCTATTTCATCTGCAAAAAATAAGTAAAGAAAAAAAAAAGACAAGTTGTGCAAAAGAGAAAGATAATAGAAGGGCGGGACTGAATAGAAATTGAACTACAATATTACTATGAATTGGAGGTGAATAGTGGAAAATATAAGCACCAGTTCATTCATTTGGAAACAAGGGATTAAGTAAACCCCAAACAAATATCACAACTTGACTAAACTAATCAATTGAAAGTTGAGAATCTCAAACAATGAAAGTTATTATATATGTAACAAATCTTCCTTTGCTTCGAGTCTTCGATCAAACACAAGCAATTCCACACTTCAATTTACTACTAATCATCAGTGGCCAGAGGAACTGCCATCGCCTGAAAATTAATCACCCATTCATAGAGGAAAATAAGCAAATGAAAATTGAGGGGTGTTCGATAATTTCAAAATAGAACACTTGTGAATATTCGCTTTTTTTTTTTGAAGTTCATATGGAACGAAAGTTTGGGGAATTTCTTGTTACAGGAAAAAGGAAGTTTGGGATACTTACCAACTTACGATACTTGAGAGCATAAAACATCTCAAGATATCGTCGAGTCTCACGACGTTCAAGGTTGGAGACGTATTTCCAAAAGCCATAAACCCCAGACAATGTCATCAAGCTCTCTGAGTAAATTTGCCATGTATACCTACAAATATCGGAAAGAAAGAACGCAAGAAAGAGAGTAATGTTAACAAACAATTTCTTTAAAAATCGATTGAGTAGAGAATTTCACATAATAAAGATTTTTCTTACTTTTCATAAATGCGCTTCAAACCTGCTTCTGAAATTTCGTCCCAGTGTGACGGATTACTGTTACACTTTTCGAAGAATTTGACAAGTATCTCAGACGTCTTCTCGCCTTGGTAGGGATCAATGTGAAATCCGGATTTCCCGTGAACTATAATTTCTGCTGGACCTCCATGAAGAGTTGCAAATGTAGGCAAACCACAAGTCATGGATTCAACAACTGTGAGTCCAAAAGCTTCATATAATGCAGGTTGTACAAAAGCACCCTTCGTGTCTGCTATACAACGATAGAGTTCACCATTTCGTGTACGATTCATCTGAGAGGAAATCCAACGGAAATCTCCGTCTAACTTATAAGTCTCAATGAGTTCGTACATTTTCTTCATCTCTTCTTTCTCTTCTAAATCCTTTGATTCCTTTCTTCGATCGCCAGCAACCACCACAAGGTTAACCAACTCTCTTAGTCGTGAGTTCTTCCCGAACCACTCAACCAATCCTGTCATGTTCTTCACACGGTCTAGTCTTGCCATTGAAAATATTATCGGCTTTGAACGGTCTTTTAGCACACCTCTGCAACATCAAAACCACAATCAAAATGTTATTCCAATCATTTCTGTACAAATGAAACAAAGGGTTAGGAGTAAGTAGAACTTACATGTGTTCATCGTTTTGAGTTGTACTATAAAGAAGCTCTTCGATTTCTGGGTGAAAAGCAGTGAGTCGTTTTTCTTTCTCCGTATAAGGGAAGTAAACATCCATGTCAGCTCCAGGTGAAACGATGTTGAACTTGGGATCGAACACATCAATTCCATGAACAACTCGGTATAGTCCGGGAAGAGTAAAAGCTGTGTGGCTTTCATATTGTCCAACTGTGTCCTTGCTGAAAGTGTAAAATGTAGAAAAGATTGAGGGAAAAAAAATGGAATTTTATGGACAAGAAAAACGCTTTTCAATGAGCCAGAAAAACTGTTATAAAGAAAAAAATCAGTGAATATACCTTCCTGCAATCTCTTGGAAGGTACTAGTGATGATGAAATCTGTATGATTCATGGCAATCAGATCAGCTGTGAATTGACATGAGAAGTGGTACTTCTCATCAAACTTTTTCCAGTATATATCAGAATCTGGGTACTTTGTTTTCTCCAAGGCATGCGCAATGGTGCACTATAAAAGCAAAAAAAATGAAGTATCAGTTCCTGATCCTAATAAAACCGTAAAGAAGCTTCAAAGATCATATTTCACCAGAAATGACAGACCTGAGTAACTCCTAATTTGTGTGCCAGCAAAGAAGCAACAAGATTTCCATCACTGTAATTACCGATAATCAGGTCTGGCTTTCCCTGCAACTCTCCGGCAATTTCATTTGCAACATCCTGATGACAAATTAGAAAGATCCATCAGATATTTTAAGTTGATGAGTTGAATGCCAATGACTGCCAATAGAAATTTAGGTGGTGTTTTTATTCTCAGTTCAGATCTAAAATCTGACTCGAGGTCTCAATCGACTCGAGTCGGATTTCAGACTGTTGGTTTCGTGTCAGACTGACTCAGGCTGATTTTGGGTCTATGTTAGAAGACAGAAAATAAGTTTGAATTCAAGCTCTATCTGAAATAACCTAAAATGATTATTTGCCCCTAATCAAGACAAGACTCAGACTCGATCACTTAGACTTAAACAAGTCAGACCCAGGTGATCGTGATTCACACAATAAAAACACAATCACTACTTCAGTAGGAAAAAGATGATTACCTCTGTGAATATCTCCAAGTAAGGCCATACTTCAAACCTCGAGATCCATTTTCGAACAATCCCGTTTTCATTTTTGAAGGGAACTCGGAGAATGTGAGAATGCTCTGTTCCGAAGACTTTCTCAAGACGCTGACCACAAGTAGTACCTACTGCATCAGGTAGCAGTCTGGTCACCTAGTTTTGGCAGAAAACTTAGCATCAAATAAAGATCAAATGGTACTTAAGAAAAACGACAAACAATTGAAGTTTGAACAAAAACTTACAATGAGAATTCGGGGTATAATATCAAGTCCTTGGCGCTTAATACGTTGAAGCATTTCGCTCTCCAAAGCTTTAACTTGATCCAAAATATATACAATCTGCAGTTAAATTTGATTAGACAATAACTATATACAAAAGAGTAGTTCTTACAGTTTTAAGATAATAAGTTTTCTCAGTAGCCACAAATACCTGGCCACCAGTGTCAGGAAAGCCCAAGACATTGTTTTGGGCAAAGTAACCATGAGGAGAGAGAATTACAACATTGAAAACCATTGGAACTCTCCCAAGAAAGCTCTCAAGTGTACATGGATCGGGTGCCTCGAGAAGATCTAGTAGTAGATGAATCATCTCTTGTACACGCTTTGCAATATCACCCCAACCCCTTTCCAACCCAATCTCTTGAAACTTGTGATCAAATTCTGAATATGGAGTATCTGGAGCAAGTGCTGACAGATATTCAGAAGCTTTCCTTAAAACTGACTGAAGGGCATTGAGGTCTTGTACTCGATCATTCAGCATCATAGTCTGCAAAACAATTTGTGAATAATTCAGATTTATGAACACAAAGATCGACAATATCTCGTCAAAATTCTCTGTACCGATCAACCAATCCTCTCATACTCCAAAAAAACGGGAAGTCGCAGTTATCTTTTGAGTATTAACTAGTTTATAAGAATAATAAAAGCTCATCCGTAAAATCCATAGAATTTAAAGGAAGTTAGAAAAGTAATAGTCTTTGGTAAATCTTCTACCTTTCCCTTGTAGTGGTGCACTCGGAGAAAATCGAGCAACGGGGCCATGCTATCTTTGTCATGAAACATTTTTGAAGAAAGGTGCCTGTTGAGAAACTGTACACCATTTCCTATAGATTTTGATAGTGTCGGTTTTGGGAACGAAGCATTGAATGGCTCAAAATCCAACTCAAGCATAAAGTTATCATTGGACCTGCTAAGCAAGTAATCAAACTCGAGGATTTAGAAAACGGAAAGAACCATCTATATAAATGACCTTACATGATCAAGTTTACCTTCCATTAACAAGTTCTTCTTTGAATTGCAAATATTCAGAAGCAGTCAGTTCTTCTGTGACAAGTGCATCCAAATTCAGACGTATATACTCCCAAATTCCAGGCCTCGGACGAACAGCAAGTGCAATCCATGGAGGTAAAACTATTGCTTCCTATAAACAAAAAACAAAACCAAATTCGATCAAATAATCATAAAACTATTCAGCTAACAAAGATGAAATTGAATCTGTGATCAGTCTCACCTGGGTGGATCTTAAAACTTCTCCGAATACCCCTTCAGTTAGCTTTTTCTTGTCTCCTTCGAATATCGCCTCAACCTCAGCTAACAGATGATGAGGTTGCAAAATTCCTTTCCCCTGACTTTCAAGTCTACATATTTAACCAACCCCACAAAGATAAGCAGATATTTAATAACCAGAGAAAAGGAGAAACCCCCTTTCTGCTTAGTGCTAAGTTTCTTGAGTGAATCTAATAACCAATCATAGAAGTTTTAACTCAAACGCAAAAAAGTAGAAATCTATTTTTAATCTTGATTAGAAAGCTCATTAACCTTGCCAGGAGAGCTAACAATTCCTTCTTGCAAGATGAAAGAGTCTCATTGAATCGTTCTCGAACGCTATGAACTCGAGATAGTACACGTTCAGCCATGATTTCTTTCTATTAAACAACTTAAATTTCACAGATTGTCTGAAACACAGAAAAACAAGACGATCAAGAAAATCAGTAACTCAAAGAAACTATATACATTAAATAAATGAATAGAACTGACTAGAAAGTCAAAACCTAGAATTATTAAAAGATTAAATCTGACCTAACATCTCACACTCAACCAAATTTATTCAACTTTATATATCTATAGAGAGAGAAATCATTTCAAAAGTTGAAGTTCAAATATAACAAACAGAAGACTTTGAACAGAGTATGAACATCCAGAAGCTTCAACAAAGTTTGAAATGAAGTTCAAATTTAACAAACATAAGACTTTGATCAGATCATATTCATCAGAGGAAAGATCAGAAAGTCAAACTTCAGTTTGACCCGTAAGTTTTCAATTAAGTATACCAAAAAAACAGGAATATATCAATTTTTATGATCTTAAAAGAAGAAGAAGAAGGTCATTGATTATAGCTGACAAAGACTTCAAATTTTAGCTTCCAAAATAGAAATACGTGGAGATAAGAGAGAGAGATTCCAAGTAATTAGCAAAACACGTCAAAAATTCCTACTAGAAAATGACCTAATTTAGCCGATTTAGAATGTTCGAAAGATATACTTAAGTCTAATTGAAATTTTCTTGTTGAACAAGAAACCAAGATAAGGTCATTTAGCGTCAAGTATCATCATCTTCAACTAACTAATCTAGAGAGAGAAAGATGTTAGAGAGAGAGAGAGAGAAGTGCAATTTTTGATAGATGAAGAACTGATGAAAGAAAAGAAGAAATGAATATACCTCTGGATACTAATATGAGAAGAATGATTTGAAATACAAATTTGAGATGGAAAAGAAGAAATGAGATTAAAGGCTTTATATAATATTAGAATTAGGGATAAAAGATGCTTTACTTTCTCTCTCTATCTCTCTCTATACTGTGGTTTTGGTACTTCTTTCGTAAAACAGCTTTCCACTATCAATTACCAGGTTCACTGTTACAGAACCGCTGCACCATTAAAAACTCTTTATCTACCTTCTCTCTTGTTTAAAACCAAGAAATAGTATAAAAATGTTCACTCTCTCTCTCTCTCTCTCTAATGTTGCAGATTTCGACAATATTTTGTACTCTACTGCGTAGTTTATACGTTATATACTTGGATATGGATATCATCATCCATGATATGAGAGGTCATGATTTTGATTGGTGGGTGAGTGGGAGTAGTAAAAGAAATTTTACTCAATATTGACGGATAAGGTCTCCAAAGTTTTACATCTTTCTTCTGAAAAATTTCACCCCGGAAACTATTTGGATTTTCTTATATTTTTCAGCTTCTTCTTCTTCTTTTATCACACCATCAACTTTGGCGACCTCCACCACAAATTTCGGCAACACTTTCATCATCTTCGTACACTTATTTCTATCTCACCTTCTCACCTTTTTTGTTGTCTGTTTTTTTATTCCTCCCCTTCGTCTGAGATAGAGAGAGGGAGAGAGAGATAGAAGAGAAACTCCGGCGAGTTTCGTCGGTCGACGACTATAACATTAAAGGAGGGTGTGTTTGGGGAAGCATTTTTAGTTTTCCACCCTTTGATATTTTATTGCTTGAAAATTTTTCTTATTTCTTCAAATCACCTACTTTTGGATTCTCCGCTTTTGATTTAGATTTTAGAAAATGAAAATTAGGTTTACACTCAAAAATTGACTCCCTAATCAGACATTTATGGGGGAAAGGGGTGTGAGCAAAAAGCCTAATTTTTTTTAATAGTTAAGACCTAGATCTCGTGCAGAACACAAATGAGTTACAGGTCCACGAGACAGTTTCCTGCCACTAACTTCTATTTGTTTACTCCCAAAAAACTGGTTTTTGGACCTGCAACTCATTTGTGTTTTGCAGGGGATCCCGACCTTAATTCTCAAAAAAACTTGGGCCTTTGGCTCAATTCCTTTTAGAAAAAAGATCTCAATTGTCTACTCGAAATTATATACAAAACTATCTATCTAGAAAACCAAACCTTGGTAATTTTTAGTTTTTATAACGTTGCATTAGAGATATCATTTGCATTGAGGATCTCAATAGTGACATCTAGGAATGAGAATTTCAATTGAGACCTGACACATAAAACAATTTAAGTTGTTTATTGAGTTTTTCATTGGAATTGCTCTTATTATAACTATCTTCGAAATCCATCAAATATTATTGGAAAGAATAAGGGGATAATCATGGTTGCTAGTAGATCGACATATTAAGTTTATTGTTTATTCGTAATAAACATCAAAGATACTAAATGAATTTGTTTTCTTACGGACCACAACATGATAAGATCATAAATCATTATAGCAACAACACATAGATCCTTAGAAGGTGTAAGAACACTCTTATAGTTGATTTAAATTTATTTCTAATTTATTTATATCTTATAAGGAAATTCTCGATGTAAATTGCACTCTTTCTTTTGAAAAGAACTCTTCAAATACTCGAACCACATAATTCTTAGATATTTCACAAAAAATATAAGAACTGAACAAAAAATATAAGAAGAACTGAACAAAAAATTGATTGTGAATCTAACACAAAACTACTTCACTTATTTATCTAATTAAAGAGATGAAGTTAAATTCTTCTAATTTGTTGATAGACTTTTTGTTATGCCGATACCTAACCTAACAACTTTCAACAAAAAAACAAAGCATTTTTGGGTGGAGAAAAGAATCAATATTATTTTTGTGGCTTTCAATTTTAATTTCTTAAAAAAGAACAAAAGAATTTCAACAAAAAGAAAAGGAAAACGAAAACGAGAGGTAGTCAAGAAAAGAAACCGAGGCATTAATTTTGGTGGGTCCAGCTGCTATATGGATTTCTGGAACAAACCAACCAGAAGATCTCCAACAAAGAGTGCAAACAAAATGTGACAAAGCTGACCGACTATTAAGGGCAAAATAGTCGGGCGAATTTTATCCAAAAGAAATGCGTACGTGGCAAAAAGTGGATTAATTAATTCATGTAATTAAGTGATGTTTATCTAAATTAATTTTGTTTAAGTATATCTCTAGTTGACTGTTTTCCAATGAGCGCCAACAGTCATATGTTAAACTCTGGTTGTGGGGGCTCATTTTTTTTTTTCAATTAGATACTTGTCCTTGGTAGTGCCACTTTGTAGGTTTTCACGTGTTCATTGTCTCTCACATTTTTGCTGGTCTGGTTTCAAAATTCCCATGGGTAGTAGTGTTCTAAACAATTCCACACTCTGTGTGAGATTGAATATCATGCTCCTCAAGTGTGTGTTAAAGCGAACAGTATCACTAGCAGTTTAGAATACTGCTCCGCATCATCTCATAATACGTTATCAACGCGTTTTGTTCTATCATGATATGGTCTTGGGAGAGTGTGTTGTAAACAATCTCGTATAGGTTGTGAGCTAGAGTGTGGTGTTCCTCTTAAGAGGTTAAACAACAAGGCTAGTGTCAAAACTGACAGTATCACTAGTAGCCCAGAAGATTGATCTTCATCATCTCGTAACAAGTAGGATTTAATTTCTTTTGACAGTGTTTTTCTTTAATGTATGAATTATTTAATTTGATTAAGGGGTTACTCACAAACAATGATTATAATTTTAAGTATTGTTGTTCTTGCTGACTATCTCTCAAACCAAATCTCCCAACCCTAAAGTGTTATCTCATTTCTAATTGCTCTATGTTTTTTGGAATCTCCCACTTTTTCAATATCTCTCTCTCAAATTGGCAGCCATAATTCTAACACTGAAACAATGGAAAACTTCCTAAATAATTTGAGTTGAAAGTATTTTATGGATTGAAGATATTCAATTAGTGATTAAACACTTTTTCAAACACTAGAAGTGTTCAACAGTAAAAATTGACTACTTATTTGGTATGTGTGCATTGTTATCATATATTGAGCCAAATAATGGTCAACCTTGGTCAGTCAAGAAGTCAACTAATTAATTTTGGTTGCACATGTCGGAATTCTAAAAATGCACAAGTGAGTCTTTGACGAAACCAACAGAGAGCGGGAAAGAACTCTATTAACTTAGCCCTGAAATAAGAGGTTGATACGACTTTGCTGGGCACCTTAAACTCGGTCGTGAATTAAAGGCCAGTAGAAGGGTGGATCCGATTCAGCTCTGTAACTTGAGCCCAGAGCGGGAGTTATGTACAAGTATGCTCGACACCTTGTGCTATGCCCTGCTTAAGAGAGAAAGCGCTACACATAAAGCTAGATAGCGTTGAATATTCGCTTGCCATATCCAGAGATACGATCTATCGACTATGGCCAAAAAGATTCCATTGGCGGTTCTGCAACGTGGCCTCCATTTTAGACATCCAGTCTAGTTTTTTTTTGAGCCAGGATTTTCAACCCATTTTCGGACAATGAGATGAATTTATAACCCAAGTTACATATTATTAATTACTTTTATTTCCTTTGTCAAGATACTTATAAATGGAAGACATTCTCTTTCTAAGATCTCTCCAAATTTACTTTAATAAAACATTTTAGCGTCCACCAGTGTCAATGAAATTAAATGAGACAAAACATCTGTGATCTTGTGTCCAAAACCAATAATACAAATAACTGGGTAATAAATTGAAGAAGACACAAACTTATAATAATCAAAGGTGTCTTCATTGATTGAATTGAGTACATATTTCTAGGGTTGTAGAGAACTAGCAAATAAGGAGATAATTACATAGAGGAAACAATAAATTACAATTGTTATAATTTGTATTTCCTTCTATTTTGGGGAGATATCTTCTTTGTCTTCAATATACTTCAATACTTCCCCCCCCCCCCCGCTCACGCAAGTTGGAGCAGGAGAAGGGAATCTAAATCGAGACCAACTTGGAGAGTAACCGATGAAATGGATCAGAATCAAGTGGTTTCGTAAAGATGTCAACTATCTGATCCGCGGAGCGAAGGTGAGTCGTCAATAAGACCATATTCAATTTTCTCACGAACGAAATGACAATCGATTTCGATATGTTTGGTTTGTTCGTGGAAGACAGGATTGGCGGCAATATCACAGAAGACCTGAAAGTGAAAGGGTTCTAATATCGGGACACAGAGATCTTGAAACAAATATTTCAGCCACTGCAGTTCTGCAGTGAGTGTAGCGAGAGCTCGACATTCTGCGTCAGCCGAAGATCGGAAAACGGTCGGTTGTTTCTTGGACTTCCAAGACAATGGGCTCGAACCAAGCATAGTCAAGTAGCCGGTGGTCGAGCGACGGGTGATAGGGAAACTGACCCAATCAAAATCGGTGAAGCCGGAAATGGCCAGAGTGCTGGATGAAGAAAGGAGGAGACCATGATTCATGGTCCCTTTCAAATAACGAAGGACTCGTTGCAGTCAGCAGAAAACTCTAGGGTTGTTTTTATTTTGAGCGGGTAACCCAGTATTGTAATAGACCAGATTAGGGGTATTCCGGTTCTCGAAATAGAACCGAAACAGATTTGAATTATTGTGTAACCTAAAAGAGGTAAAATTATAGCAAAAAATTCGAAAAACTTTGAAAAAATTTGGAAAAAGTGAATTGTTAACTGACATTTGAAGATGGAGTTGGGACGATCGAAGTATGAAAATAATAAGAATCCGTAGAGCTCCTTGAGATAAAACCGAAGAAACGTAATAATTTTTATCGAATCAAAAATCCCAAAAATATCAACAGTGCTCTAATACCATAATAAATTGAAGAGGCACAAACTATAATAGTCAAAGGTATCTTCATTTGTAGAGAACTAGTAAATAAGGAAATAATTACATAGAGGAAACAATAAATTACAATTGGCAATTGCTATATATTGTATTTGTTTCTATTTTGGAGAGATATCTCCTGGATATCTTCCTTGTCTTCAATATACTTCAATAGTGGACATTCGAAATGTCTCATATTGAAAAAAAACAAATGTTGGAGACATTTAATATGTCCAAAACCAATATCAAATATATTAGTAGACAATTGATATGTCCCAAACATTGAGAAACATTTACATTTCTCAGACATCAGAAAACGTCTCAATTCAAATGAAAACACATACATTAATAGACATCATAAGAGCCATTATATTATAAATTTATAATAGCCATCAATGTCTTTATCCACGGTCTGTCTGTCTTTCCCATTTCTTAGTTATAGAGGATAAGAGGAAAAGAAACCTTTTTAGCTCCCCAAATCTAGAAATAAAAGGCTAATAGCTTGAAGAGCCAAGGATCATTATCAGATTTAAGCTTTATGAACATTGCCATCCCGTGGTAAAAGTAGATGGTGACTTGTTAGTGTGCGAATATTCTGCCTCTCCAACACCGTATAAAGCCAAATTGTGGGGGTGACCAAAAGCAGGATAATCACTTTTGACTTGAAAATGTTTTTAATATTTTTGTTTGTAATGTGTCAAATTGTTAGTATAACATTTTGGGTTAATGTTATTTTGGTTCTCTAAATATGATTAACTCATAAAAATTACTATTTAAAGATGACTAATTTTTATTTTGACTCTTATTGGCGTGTTTGTTCTTAATCAGTTTCACTCAACTTTAGTTGTTCGTAGTTTTTTTTCCACTTTTACCCCTTTTACTATAATTCGCTCCTTACCATCTCTCTTCCTTCATCAGCGAAAAGGGGTAGTTGGCTACTGGCCGTTTGGCTGTCGGCGACACTTCACCAGACAACTGTCAAAGTTGATTAAAATTGAGTAACGAAATGCGAGGAGGGAAAGAAGAAAAAGTAGAAGAAAAAATATGGTGAACGGTCGTTTTTTTTTTTTTTTTTTTGTTGAAAATATGGTGAACGGTCGTTGGTAGTTGGTAGTTGGCGACCCTTTTCCATTGAAGAAGGAAAAGAGAGGGTATGGAGGGAATACATTTGTAGATAAAGACAAAACCAAAAGAAACAGGCAACTGTCAAAGTTGATTAAAATTGAATAACGAAAAAAAATTCCAAATATAAACTGATCATCTTTGCCATTTGGCGAGTTGGTCATCTTTAGAGAGCCAAAATAGAATTAACCCTGTATCTTTGTGGGTGAGAGAAAAATATCATTCTTTTGAGGCAAGTTAAGGTCATTTATCCCCTCTAAAATTTATTTATATGTTAGAGAACCAAGCAGTATCAATTAAGCTGGCTCACTATTTCGTATTGGGCTTGAAAATAATTATTGGGTTAGAGAACCTTCAATGCAACATTAAACAAAACCTCAACTAATCCAATGTGTCAAGAGGAAGTGGGATTCTCTTTTCTAGGTGACACTATTGAGATATTCAATTCGAAATACTTCTCTAATGCAACATTCAAAGAACTCAACATTTGATTTAGATTTATTTTTAAGTGTTGATTTGAGTTTTTCAAGTTGATTGTTGCATCGCAGATTCTCTTATAGCTAAGAAGGGCCCTCTTACCCATTAAATGGAGATGAATCATGTCTCCAAAAATTAGTAAATCCAAATTCCAATTTTCCCTACGTCTCCACTCGAATACCAAATTCTAAAACATAGAGTCTCACATAAGATTTTTTTTTTGAATTTTTGTTCAAAACTATCTCATGTTACTCTTTTAAACATTCAATTTAGATTTTACATGTTTGTTTTTAATTTAAGAAAATCTGAAAATTTGTCTACATTGGGTCAAGGTCTGAATTAGGCCAATGTTTGAATTGACTGAAAAAGGGCCCACATATTTCAAACTTCAAAACAAGTCTGAAACAATGGCTTCGTTTCAGAAATATATCAAATGACGTCACTACCCCTATATTTTAGAAATTCTTTGTCTAACCCCACCAAAGCTACCTGCAGCAGACCACACCACCATAAAGCACATCACCACCACCACCACCGCCTAGCACATCACCACCATCACCACCACCATAGAACACAACACCACCACCACCACAAAACATATAAGCACCAGATCACAACTCCGCCACCAAAGGCCACACCGCCATACCACAAGACCACCACCAAAGACCACACCAATACCACAAAGCACATCATCACCATGGACCAAAAATTTCACAAACCAGCCAGACCACCACCACGACAACGAAAACCACCATCTTCAAAGGAGATCTATGAACCCTCGCCAGACCGGGCGAGGGCCGTCTTGACATGGTGGGGCTCATCTTGTTCGAACCCTCGTAGATTTGGCGAGGGTCATTTACCTATGTTTTCAAAAACCGTAGTCGGATCTGACAAGGGTTTAGTTTTCCCGACCTTCGCTAAGAGAGAGATGGAGAAAGAGAAAGATCCCGCGACAGTTTTCCACCTCTTAGAGAGAAAGAGAGAGTCGGTGAGAGTTTTTCATCAGTTAGAGAGAGCTAGAGAGATCTGACAAGAGCTGTCACCGGTCAAAAAGAGATAGAAGCGAGAGCTTTCCCATTTGAGAGAGAGATCCGATGAGTAGAGGGAGAGGGATTTGAGAGGAGAAATGAGAAATCCCTAGTTTCTAACACTTTTCTTCGCCCAGGAGTTAGGGTTTGTTGATTAAATATACTAATGAGGGATATAATGGTCAAATCTTAATTCAGAACTATAGATTCAGTAGAAAACAAACATCTAATTGGTAAAACAATGTAACCAATTCAGATTCAGTCAATTCATATTCAGACATAAATAAAAACACAAACAACACCTAAGTGTCAACTCACCAAACTTTAAAATTTAAACCAATATCAAACTGTACTTCTTAACTAGTTTTTTCATATTAAATTAAGCATGACGTGTGTATCAAATAGATTTATTTTAAAGACTTCCATTAGAGACAAAAAAATGTTTAGAATGTCTATATTTTGCCACATAACTTAGACACCGTCTATAACTTTTATTGAGTGTCCCACTGGAGATGCTCTAACCCTTATTCAAAAAAATCCCAACCTCCACATTTGAAATCAAAAGAGATTGGAGGGATACAAACTTTCTTGAGAGAAAAAGAAAATTTGGGCTTGTACAAGGCTACAAGCGAGTTGCTACTGAAAACCTCTTCTTGTCCTAAGGGTTGCGCCTTTAGTAATTTGTGAGGTGCCCATATAACTTCCCTTATATGATATGATCTGCAAGTGCCAAGCGACTAATAGAAAAAATGAAACGGAAGGACGTTATAAAGAAGCCGTTGCAATTTTTTGATACCCTTTTGAATTTTGTAAAACTTGAGAAATCCTAAACCCTTTCTTCTCTCTTTCAACAGCTTCTCCTCTCCTAATCTTTACAAACAAAAAACCCTAATTTTTCTTGCTTCTTCTTCAACAAAGAAGACTCAGCACATTTTGTTCAGACTTGTTGCCTTTTAACCTTTCAAATTTGTTCCAATTTGGTTCTGATGGTCTTCAAAGAACTGCAAATTTTGGTAGTTCCAATTTCTTGAATCCCCGTTTGTTACTTTTAACATCTCAGGTGAACTTTGTTGTTCTTACTCAACTAGTATAAGTAATGATGATTTGGGTTTGTTTTCGTTTTACTAATTAACAAGAATCTCGACACTTTTGGAAGTTTTTCTATTTTACTTCTGATCTTGCTATATTCGTTACTGATTTCCTGGTTCATTTTTTCACATTCGAGGTGATTATTTTGTTAATTCAGGTGATTACGTATAGGATCTTTATAAAATTTTGTGATATCAAGAAAGCTTGATTCTGGGTTAAGTTCCATGATGATTCTGGTTCTTATTTTGTGGGTTTTGTTATGTTTCAATGAACTTTTTTATTACCTAAATTCGTTGAGGACCAGAGTTTTTTTCTTTCAAGATGGTAGTTTTTGACACAAATTAGGGTTTTCTTTGCATTATGTTTCTCTTAGTAAAGAGTAAAGACTAAAAATTATATCTTTTTAGTAGATTTTATACCAATTTACTTTTTGGGTTTTACCCTACAAAATGTGTTGTTATTATGCATGTGTTTGTTTTTCTCTAACATCATTATTAGTTTCCCTTTATGCTTAAATTCTCAATCTTGCAGGGTTTCTCTAACAGACAATGTTTAGGACACCTCTGACCCCGGCATCGAAAGCGAGGAGAACTCCAGGACCATCTACTCCTGGAGGCGCGAAAGCTCGTGAAGAGAAGATATTTGTCACAGTTAGAGTTAGACCTCTGAGTAGAAAAGAACAAGCACAAAATGATCAAATTGCTTGGGAGTGCACTAATGAAAACACCATTTTATCCAAGAATTTAAATCACGAGCGCTCGATAGTTCCTTATACGTTTGGTAAATTCTGTTATAATGTAGTATTTACTGTTACATTATTAACCAATTCTTAGGAACTCATTTGGATTCGGTTCCGCTTATTTTGCCGTTTGGTATTAGAGCTAAGCCCAAACATGATAGGCTCCGGTGGGCTACATGTGAGTGGGTGTGCCGATATTAGTCCTAAATGGACCAAGGGGTAGCCCGAAAAGTTAATATAACAGGATTAAGGGTTAACCGGCTCATAGGAAATGGGGTTTGAGTTCGATGCCAACAAACTTAATAGTTAACAGCAGCATCTAGTTATGAAGATAGCTCAGTTTATTCTAGTTTGTGTGAGTTTTACCACGGACTTGGCTGAGCTAATGTAAGAAAAATTTTAAAACTTTAACTTTCATTCTTGTATGAGCTTCGACATTTCGAGTGATGATTGTGATTTCAATTTTGTATGATGTCAGATAGAGTATTTGATGCAACCTGCCTGACTCAGAAAGTGTACGAAGAAGGGGCTAAGGATGTTGCATTGTCTCCCCTTACAGGAATTAATGGTAAGAATTTCTTATGAAGACGGAGATTTTTATCATTGCTCCTCCACGATTTCGTTTTTCTAGTATGAAAGTATCAATTAATTCTCTTTTTCTTGTAGCTACAATATTTGCATATGGACAAACAAGCAGTGGGAAGACATTTACCATGAGAGGGATTACCGAAAATGCTGTCAAGGACATATATCAGCACATTAGGAATGTAAGTTTTAGTATATTACTTCATTTATCGTCCTCGAAATTTAACTGATGTTACTGGTAGCAGGGGCGGGATTGGTCTGGGAAGGGTAAGTTGTCGGAGTTATCACTAATAATTCAAATTAAATTCAAACAACTAAAAGTTTCATACATAACAACTGAAACTGGGAGTTTCGACATGGGGGCGGCTCGGGCTACCCCCGATCCCTATCCGATCCCCGATTTAATTGGGTGTATCAGTTGATCTTAACTACTGATGCTGTACTGCCTAAAAAGTGATAGTGAGTGCTACAACATGAAGTCATTTGGTAAAATTTACAAAAATCGTCATAACTTTTAGTTTGTACCAGAGAATCTTGGAATTAAGTATCTATATACCACTCTCATATCCCCACTCCACGAGTCGAGCTTCCATACTTTTCATGTTCGACCATTTCTTTAGCATTTAGTTTTATAAAGATCAGAATGCAACCCTTTTATAGGTGTACCCATTCTCAAGTTCAGAATTATATTGCGATGTTCTTTAAATTTAGGTCTCTCTGATTGTATAATGGTGATTCACAGACATCAGAGAGAGACTTTGTGCTCAAAATTTCGGCCTTGGAGATCTATAATGAAACAGTCATGGACCTGTTGAATCGAAAGTCTGCTCCTCTTCGACTTTTAGATGATCCAGAGGTATATGCTAGTTATGGTTTGAGGATTAAGTCTCAATTTTGTTTATTTATTTTCTGTTTGAATTATGGATTTCAATGTTTTTACGATCTAAATACAGAAAGGGACAATTGTTGAAAAGCTGGTTGAAGAGGTAGCTAAGGACAGTAATCATTTGAGGAGTTTAATTGGTATTTGTGAAGGTAGGCAATCTCTACTCTTACTTTTTTGCATAGTTTGAGGGTTTTATTTAGTTCTTAATTCACAACATTTCTGATTCACAGCTCAAAGGGAAGTGGGTGAAACTGCCTTGAATGATACAAGTTCGAGATCGCATCAGATTATAAGGCTGGTAAGTATAGTTATACAAATTTATGGAGGAGCTAAATATTGATAAGAGAGCATTCTCGCCCTTTAGTATTGATCAAATTTATAGTAAGGGTTTAGCTAACAAATTTGCACTTCGATTGCAGACTGTGGAGAGCTGTCTCCGTGAAAACACCGGACATGTGAAGTCATTTGTAGCAAGTTTGGTATAACCTATTTCTGTTCTCTTCTATAAATGTGAAAAAATTTAATCAAAGATTATAATTGGATGTTGGGCTTCGCAGAATTTAGTGGACCTTGCAGGAAGTGAGCGGGCTTCTCAAACAAAAGTGGATGGTATAAGACTCAAAGAAGGATCTCATATTAACCGCAGCCTGTTAACACTAATGACTGTGATTAGAAAACTAAGGTAAAAAAAAGTCGAACTACGGACTCGTACTATTTGAGCAAAGCAAAATACATGTAACCGTAGACTATCTGATCAAATGTTAAGTACAATATGTTCTTTTATTGGTTATAGTTTTCGTTCTTGCGTTTTGATCTTAAGTTTTTATGCTTACAGTGGTGGAAGAAGAAGCGGGCATATACCATATAGAGATTCGAAACTTACCCGAATTTTGCAGTCTTCACTTGGGGGAAACTCTCGAACTGCAATCATTTGTACTATGAGTCCTGCTTTAGGTCACATGGAACAATCTCGAAATACACTCTCATTTGCAACTCGTGCAAAGGAAGTAACAAATAGTGCTCAAGTAAATATGGTAAGTATTATGCTACTGAATGGGATCATTTGGAAAAAGAATCTTTGTTGAAAGCTCCTTTTTTCTTAACTCCTTTATGCTACCAAATCGACCTTTCACTTATACCTACCTCCACAGAGTGATTCAAGATATGACTTCTACTTTCTTATTCAAACGTATCCATATTGTGACTGTGATCTCTTTCAGGTTGTTGCCGAGAGGCAGTTAGTGCAGCATTTGCGGAAGGAAGTTGCTAGACTTGAAGCAGTACTTCAATCACCAGAACCTTCTTCATCTTCTTGCTTAAAATCCCTACTGGAAGAAAAGGATTCGAAAATCCAGAAGGTACAGCACTCAGCTTTTGAAAAGTACTAGATGAATTTCGTTTCAATTATTGCTTTTTTGGGATTAAACCAAGGCAAATGTCAATCTTCTTACTGACATCACATTTTTTTGTATATGCGTAAAATTGCAAACTAATCAATCTGATGTACAGATGATGTTGGAAATGGAAGAACTAAAGCGTGAGCGAGACCTTGCACAATCAGAGCTTGAATTGGAAAGGAAAATGCACAAGAAGCAGAAGGTATAAATCCACAAGGGACACCAAACTTGTATTTAGTTTGTATATCCATTGCTTTTCGTAACTTTTTTTTATGTAAGTTTCAGGGGTCAAATTTATCGAACTCTTCCCGTTCAGTAGTCAAATGTCTTTCATTTTCAACCGAAAACGAGCCACTTCTGTGTACACCTTCATCAAGTGGGGTGAAAAAGAGAACAGTAAAAAGAAATGCGATGTCGAGACGATCAACTTCATCTGCAGATCCGTTCATGCTTGTTCATGAAATTCGGAAGCTTGAGCAACGACAAAAGCAGCTAGGCAAAGAAGCAAATCGAGCACTTGAAGTTCTCCAAAAGGAGGTTTCTTCACACAGATTGGGAAGCCAGGAAGCTACAGAAACCATCGCAAAATTACTTTCAGATATTAAGGAGATGAATGTTGTTAGTTCAATAGTCGAAGATATCGAAGTGAGAGAAAACCCTAATCTGAAAGACGAAATTTCTCGGTTGAACTCTGAGGGAATCACCATTGCTACTCTGGAAAAGCAGCTTGAAAATGCTCAGAAATCTATAGACAAGCTCTTGTTGTCTCTTCCCAAGAACACTGAGACTCCTGAGTCTCCTCTCGAAACCATGAACAAGGAAAAAACGCTTACTCCCTTGAGAAATAGCACAAACATGCCAGTTATAATTCGCTCACAATCCTCACCTCTGTCCTCCTCTCGGAGTATAAGGGAGTCTGAGCAAGAAAATCAGTCCCCAAGGAACGAGGACGTTGAAGTTCGAGCTGATAATACCTCAGAGCTGAAACCATGTGAAAGTACACCGAGGAGAGAAGATGGTAAACCAGGCCCGGGACGTCCAAATTCTGTTAACGTGAAAAGGATGCAAGAAATGTTCAAAAATGCAGCTGAAGAGAACATAAGGAGCATAAGATCTTATGTTACCGAATTGAAAGAAAGGGTCGCAAAGCTACAATATCAAAAGCAACTTCTTGTTTGCCAGGTAAAGATTTGATCTTAGTTGCTGAAATTCTTGTTCTTTCTTTTTTTTACTTTCTCTTTTACTTAATTATACTTTTATTTAGGTATTGGAGATGGAAGAAAATGAAGCTTCAGCCTCTGAAACAGGATTGTCTGATCAGTCTCCGATAACGTGGTCCCTTGTCTTTGAGGACCAAAGAAAGCAAATTATAATGTTATGGCATTTATGCCATGTTTCAATAGTACATCGTTCGCAATTCTACTTATTATTCAGGGGGGATCCAGATGATCAGATGTATATGGAAGTTGAGCTTCGAAGGTTGACATGGTTGGAGCAAAAATTGGCAGAGGTTGGAAACGCAAGCCCGGCTCTTTTGGGCAATGAACCAGCTGGCTCTGTTTCGTCCAGGTATATATACTCTCTTTTTGTTTAAACTATTATCCAAAACTTGGTCTGATCTTGGTCTCACCCAAATTCTTCATTGAGTTTATCGTCAATCAGTTAGAAGTTTCAGCTGAAGTAGATGATTTTTTTCTCTACTCGGTAACATTGGTGAAGACTATGTGTTATTTTATTGTCTTTATCTAACTCGGCTGAGTCAGAATTGTCTAAATGTGAGTGTTCTGAGTTTACTTGTTTTCGTCAGGGGCACAGTAGCCATTTTAGGTTATTTCAGACAGCAATCTCTTGATTCAGACTTATTTTACGTCTGACTCAAGTGGACCAAAAATCAATCTGAGACAGGCATTAGACGAGTCAGACAAAAAGTAAAAACTAGACTTGAGTCAATTTGGGTCTCTGAAAATCTTACTCGATATCTGAAACCTAGACGTCTGACTGAATCCATGCATATCCTATAATGTTACTCATGTGTTTCCTTTAATTGAAATTTAGCTCATGATTTGTTTATGTCAAAAAATGCAGCATCAAATCTCTTAAACAAGAAAGAGAACAACTAGCCAAGAGAATAACATCAAGACTACCAGCACAAGAACTCGAAATGCTGTATACAAAGTGGGAAGTTCCGGCCGGTGGTAAGCAGAGGAGACTGCAGTTGGTGAACAAGTTATGGACCGATCCACACAACATGAAACATGTTAGAGAGAGTGCTGAAATCGTCGCGAAGTTAGTCGGTTTTTGTGAGTCTCGCGAACAGATCTCTAAGGAGATGTTTGAGCTTAATTTTGTTCTTCCTTCCGATAAAAAATCATGGATGGGTTGGAACTTATTCTCAAACCTATTTCAAAATATGTAAAAACAAAAAGGAAAAGCAAATGTTCTATTTTTATGAGTTGTGAATGAAAATCATTGAGCAATTTCTTCTTCAAGCTTATTAGCATTCGTGTAGAATTTTCGAGTCATTCACATCTTATTTTGCATATTCATGTGGGCGAATTATGAATTCGTTTTCACGATCATTAAAGCATAGATAAGAAAAAAAAAATGCAAAACCAGAATTTTGGGTGAAAGGTATTTTTTTCTCCGATTCTTCTCTCAATTCTTTCTAACCTTTTTCAGAATCTATTAAAACTTTTGTTGGAATCAGAGCCAATTTTAGAGTGGTTCCTCGTCAAACATAGAAACAGGACGTGTCAATGCGTTCATCTCCTCATGCTCTTAAGTTAAAAAGAAAAATGGTAAGTTAACTGAGTTCTGTTAAGTTAGGGACTAATTCGCAAAGTGGAATAGTTGGTTTAAGGGCCAAATTGTAATGAGTTGAAAGACGGATCAGGCGACTCACAGTCTTCCTTTGGTCACACTTCGGGCACCTTCCAGAAGGTTCAATCGCATCCCGTCGGACGACCCCGAAGCATGCCGCATCGGCATATCTTGGGACAACTCCATCTAACGACCAAAGTGCATTTACTTGTAGGGATTCCTTCGGGAATTTGACTAGATCCAAGGAACGATGTTTCCTCCCTATTTTTGCCTTAGATCCAACGAACCAGAACATAGCCGACCCTTTTTGTCCCTAAAAGGTCATCAAATGACTCCCAACAACCACAAACTCCCCCCAATGGCTGACTAATGGACTCTTTGCAAGCTACCCTTTCAACCTATAAATAAGACCCAAAACCACTTCATATTCTTATACCCATTCAATCTCTTCTGAATACATGTAAGGATTATGTGAGTCTATGGAATACAAGCCTTAATTCAGAAGATCGAATCAAGAGCATGGAGTCGAAAACATTATAGTACATCTTGACGAAATTGAGAGCATTCTAGTATGTCTAAAATCTAGAATCGTGAGCATTCCAATATGTTTAAAATCTAGAGCATTTATAGTTTATCAAAAATCTAGATTTAAGCATTCTATTGAATCTAGACTTGGAGTCTGAAGTATCCTATTATACATAGAAGACAAACCCGAAGTCAAGAGTTATCTTGAAACCAAGTCCAGAGTTATCTAGAAACTAGGTCATGAGTCTAGAAGGTCCAGTCTGAGGGTTCGCTTCTTTCAGCATTGTTAAGTACTATCACAATCCTGAAACAAAGTCATTGGATCATGGGAGGCAAGCACCTTAAAGTTGGTACTATTGTGTTAGTGTTATTGTCTTGTGGGAAGATAATTTATTATCGCCTCGACTTAAGCCACTTTTCATCTATCTCGATTTTACCGGAATGAACATTTACTGTAAGGCAATAACGTTAACTATCACTCTAATAGTTAGAGGAAAGACTATTCTAGTCAAAGTACAACTAGAAGCTTTCATTTTATTGTACGAAACAATTAGAGTGACAACTCAAAATATAATCAGGCTATTTTGTTTCGATTACAAACAGATCACAGGTTTTATTGAGTGAACCAGAGAGTGAAAACTCTAATTGAACCATCGGAACCAACTATCATCTTTTCCCTATTCCCCTTGAATTTGTCTATCTATATATCTTATTCAATTATCTTCTTCTTGTGCTTTTGGGTAGATCTAAAAGGTGGATTCTTTGGGGAATAAAGAAAATTCTCTAGGGAATAAAGACTTTAGTCAATCAAGATTGACTTACGGGGCATCTTTAATTTGAGTCCGAAAATAGTTTTGATTGTATTATAGTCCTTAATCTTCATCACTTCGCCTATACTCCAAAACTTCCGACTATCACCACCAAAAATTCCAACCACCAAATCACCACCGTTGCCGTTCTTTTCTCCAGTCACCACCATCACCACTTTTTTCTCTCTATCTCGTCCACTTTTCTCTTCTTCCTTTCCCTTCTTTCTCTCTCTAAAAACTTATAGAAGAAGATGAAGAAGGGATTTTAATTGTCCGATCATATTCTTGCTTTGCTTTGGTATCTAAACGGATTTATTTGGGGATTTTTTATTATGGTGGATGGGTCGTACTAAGTAGCAACCTGCCTGTCATTTAACACAGAGGAAAAGTTACCAGGAAACAACTAGCTAAGTAAGTTATGAAAATTGAAACCCCAAATCTTGATTATGAAATTGAAACTCTAATACTTCATTATGAAATTGAAACCCTAAATTTTGATTATGAAATTGAAACCCTAAATCTTGATTATCAAACTGGAACCCTAATTGATTATGAAATTGGAATGCTAAATCTTGATTATGAAATTGAAACATTAGATCTTCATTACGAGAATGTATTCAAATTTCCAGATTTACTGTTTTAGGTTGTCGGCAAATCGACACCTACCATCGGTGGAGTGAAGAAGCCTATCGTTCCAAACCTAGATCTGTTGCTCTTTGGTAATAATCATTAGAGGTTTCTCCTTTTTTACATCTTATCAGTAGTTTATTTAAGTTTTCTCATGGGTCTGTCTGTCTCATTTCATCCAAGTATCCAACAATTTCAAGGAATTTCTATTTACTGATGTAGGGGTTTGAATTTTGTTCTTCCCTTGATTGAGAAGAAGAAGACAAAGAAAGAAGTACGGAGAGAGAGAGAGAGAGAGTAGCAGGAGACAGAGGAAGAGATAAAGAGGGAAGACATGAGGAGGGAAAGATTAGGGGGAACAAAGACTCGGTTACTCTCGAGGGAGACTAAACTTTATTGTGGTGATCCGGAATGGCTATGTAGTGGTGGGGGAGGTAAATGGAAGATGATGATTAGGGAGCATAACTCAATCTAGTAAACTTTTGGACTAAAAAAATATGCTCCATAAGTCAACTGACTAAGTCTTTATTCCCCCGAGATTTTTCTTTATTTCCGAAAGCCGCGACCATCTAAAAACATCTTGGAGGGGCAAAAAAGTTCAAGGTTGTCTTCTTGTGGTGCGCGCCTTAATAAAAAGGCGTAATTTGAAGCGCCTTTAAAAATTTCCCACGTTTCGTACAAAGGGTTTAATAGTGATAAAAATTAGAAGCCTTGTTTCTCCCTTAAAAACCCTCACTTTCCCCTGCAACTTTCTTCCTTTTTATCTCCAGTTTGTTCAGTTTCACGAAATTTAGGGTTTCGATTTTCTCCTTCTCATCGTACAAGTCTAAAGAGAGAAATTCATAAAATGGGTAAAGAGATTCAAAAGCAGGCTAACTATTCAGTCGAGGAACTTATCGCCCTGAACCCTTACAATCCAGATATCCTTCCCGATCTCGAGAATCATGTTAATGAGCAGGTGATTTTAGTTTGATTTTCCATTCATCTATTCATTTCTGGATTATTCGTTCTTGGTTCCTTTCATTAGAGTGAGAACGAAAGTTCTAAGTTTGTTGAATTTTTTGGAAAAAGGAAGAAGATTTTGCTTGTTTAAGATAAAAAGAATACTGGGTTTGATTTGTTTTAGCAATTTTGTTTGAATATTGAGTTTTGGCAAATTTTGAAGGTATTGCCTGTAGATTTGTAGTTTTAGACCTGAAATAATTCCATCACAAATAAGAAAACTTATGATAGATGAACAAGGGATTCAAGAGCTTTTGGAGATTAGAGTACTATGGATTCCAAATTGACGTTTTTGGAAGTTATATTATACCCTAAATGACATAGGCCTGTCGAGAGAATTCGTTTCTAACTGAAAATTTGTACAGTATTTGTTTTCGTAACTTGTTAAGAACATTGCCCGTGGTAGCTTCTAGTTTGTTCCTATAAATCGATTATCGAACACCTTCTGAGTATATAGTTTACTGATGCTATGTTATATTTAATGTCTAAAATCCATCATCTTTCCTTAACAAGTTTTCGATGGGGATGGATATAGTTCCCCTCCTAATTAACCTTGAAATTTGAAAATTGTAGACCAAATGGAACATACCCTCTTAACTTGTTCGTTGCATCTCCCCAGAACAATGTTGTACTCATAAAGATTGGGAATGGATCATAGGAAACTATTTCTTGCAATTCGTAGTTTATTACCTAATTAATATTAATTATCCTTCTCTTACATTTTCTGGGGCTGTAATTTCTACCTATAAGTGTTTAACCTATTTCATTCCCTGCACAATCATCCTAGTGGTAGGTTAAATTGTTTCAGTTTTGGGTTATTTTTGTCTTGAATTGACTTGTTACTAGAAACATCTGTGTTTGCATTTGACTTGTTGTGTAGATTATTGGTGATTGCCTTCATATTATTATCTACTTCATAACCTTGTTCTTTTCTTGACAAGTAGGTTTCCTCAGAAACATACAATTTGGATGCAAATCTATGTCTTCTTAGACTCTATCAGGTGAGTGCTCCTACTACGCAGTTCATGCATTCTTAGGATCATAGGCATTTTGCTATTCTATTTTTTCTAGGATAGTAGTTTTTTATTGCTCATGAAATGCATTGTTTTCAGCTGTTTCTTTTCGCTGATATGACAATATGTTGCTCCTTTGTAGTTTGAGCCAGAAAGAATGAGTACCCAGATTGTTGCTCGTATTTTGGTCAAGGTTTGCGAAATCCAAGTTGAACAACACACCTTTTACCTTTCGGATTGTCCAATTTGAGTCTAACGGGTGGAACTTTTTTCTTTTTAATGCTAAATACAGGCTCTTATGGCAATGCCAGCTCCAGATTTCGGTCTTTGTCTCTTTTTAATTCCGGAGCGAGTGGTAACATTTTCTCCTTCCAAGCTTTACTTTTGACATTTATGCTCGTGTCTTTTGTATTTTGAGCATGATAATGCTTCATTTCCCGAAAGCAGAAAAAAAAATAATGGTGATGACGGGAATGATCGTATTGGGAGTCTGGTTAAGAGTTTGGTTTAGATGATAAGCTTACTCATTAGTGACGTGACATCGTTTCCTTGCTTTAACTTGTTTTTTTATAAAATTGAATATGTTTTTATCTTCACGGGTGTTTCTATATGTTTTCTTTGTGACACCAGCAAATGGAAGAACAATTCAAGACTCTAATTGTTCTATCTCACTACCTCGAGGTATGTATTTTTGGTATTTGTGGTAGCTATCTGGTACACAGTGGTAGCCTCATATAGTCATATATATGCTCAAAGGTTCATTATTCTACATGTTCTTTTTTTCTCTGTAGACAGCAAGATTCCGGCAGTTTTGGGAAGAGGCAGCCAAGAACCGTGGCATAGTTGACGTTGTGCCAGGTAAGGAACAAATTTGCTAGAATATGAATGCCTCAGTATCTCTCATTTCATATTATACATTTTGGTAGTTCCCAGTCTCCAAAGATGTTGAAAAGAAAACAAAACATGGTTTGGCTGTACTAACGGATTACTGTATTCACAATCTGCAGGTTTTGAGCAAGCAATCCAGAATTATGCAATTCACGTTCTTTCCCTGACATATCAGAAGGTTCCCAAGACGGTTCTAGCAGAGGTATTTTCAATTTCACTGCCATTTGTTCTCATTCTTAAGATTAATACCTTTTAACAGCAGTAATCTTCTGTGTTCATACAAGTGTGACATACATCAAGTTTGTTTAGGTCATGGCCTTTGTGATATAATCTCACTTGAAAACCTTTATGAACAAAATCTGATGTTTTTTTAACAGGCCATCAACATCGAAGGGCCTTCACTTGACAAGTTTGTAGAGCACCAAGTCGCCAACTCCGGTTGGGTGATTGAGAAGGGCCAAGGCAAGGGTCAGCTTATTGCTCTTCCTCGCACCGAGTTTAACCAACCAGACCTCAAGAAAAACACTACGGAAAGCATCCCATTGGATCACATCACTCGGATCTTCCCTATTCTCGGCTAATCCTTCGGCAAGTAGGTGCTTGTAATGAGTTTTTGCAATTTTTTCCATGGCAGCAGATCTTTAAGATGATTAATACTATTTCAGCTGGATAGATTGCATACATACTTGATTAGTATGTAGTTCCTGTAGTATTTTACTTTAAATTTGAAAGTATTTGATGGGATTTTGGTAAAAGCCAGGGAAGCAAAGATCTTGTAAGTGGTAAGAATGAGAATACCCCCTCTTTTAACCATGTTTCTTTTTTATCTAACATCTTGATATTTACTTGTGCCATTTGACTATCAACTTTTATCTGTATTGCAATTTTCACCACTCTGACCAGTGGAGGAATTCTGGGCTAGTGGAGAGAAAATACTCGTGTATTTGGGGGTTAGGGTTTACGTTCTAACATATCATGTATCAGATAGAGCTAAAAGCCTAAAACCAAGTTGTGTGAATTGGAGCTCACTAAATCAAATCATAGCTCTGGCAGTTGGAGCAAACTTCAAAGCAGCTTGGTTGGGCGGATTTGTCAAACGCGCCCCTTGTGTTTGATCCAAATTCGGTGGTTTCTTAGGTCCACAAGTTGGCTCAACCCTATGGATTTGGCAGCGGCATGAAACACTAAAATAGCTAATGCTTTGATTACTTTGTTTGGGATTGAGATTTCTACATTATTTTTCTGATCTTCTGATGTTTACTCCAATAGGGTTTTTAGACTTCTAACATCTTAGGTAAGAAATAAAATCCTTTTCTATAGTTTTCTTCTTTCTTCGTTGGAGTTTGCTTCGTTTGACAACAATATGTGTAGTAGTTTTGAGAACAGGAGTGGTTTGAATGCTTCATAATGGGAAATTTTGTGTGGTTTTGGGTATCTGGAGAGGGAGACAGACAGAGAAGAAGCCTTGAGGATGATCTTACTGGGTTTTGAGAATGGTAAACGGTAAATTAGAGAGATGAAAAGGATGAAAGAAATGGAGTGCGAGGAGCAAATAGTTTTAGAAAGCTCAACGGTTGACCACAGTCAAAGGGGGTGGGGACGCTATTTGCATTCAATGTATGTGTCTTCAACGAAAAAAAAAAAAAAAAAAAAGTTTAAAATTGAGAATAATATTTATAATAAGAATCGTGCCACCACCATCATGACAAACTACTATCCTCCATGGTTTGGATCGAAAAATTCATGTGCTCTTGAGTACTTACTCTACCCATATCGAAAATACTTTTATTCTTCAACCTTATTATAGGTTGGAAGAGAGCTTTAAACAAAACAGAAACATATCCCAAATGGTTGTTTTGCTTAGATGAAATTCTTAGTGCTTCATCTTGCTCAGATGGGGGAATGTTATATAAAAGTTTTTCTTGAAAGAAGCAGAATCGAAAAAATTATTTCTCAACCACAAATAAATATTTACAATGTATTAAAAGAAAGCACACAATGCCTTTTATTGTATAAGTGGAGACTCTGGGAGAAGAATAATCAAATACACAATAAGAACTCCATAAACACATCAAACAAGAGAATAGAATGAAAATAACTAAGATCGGCAAAATAATACCTGCATTTGTTCCTTCGTTTCGTTACATTTCAGTATATGATTTATTACTTTTCTCCGGCGGTATACGATTCTCAAGTCAAATCCTGTGGTAAAAAATCATTTATTTTAAGGAGGGATGATACCTTACAAAGAATGCCGAGTTGTTCTTGCATTCTCTCTCTTCGTACATTGTCTTTCTGAGACCGGCACCGTTGGAACGAATTAATCAGAGGGAAATGAAAATACAAGTACTCGAACAAGCTTCAACGGTCATAGTGAAATAGTGTTCCTCCAGTGTTTACCCACCGCTGAAAGCTGCTTGAATAGTTGTATTCTTGAATATTGGAACTCTGGCCAGAAAAATACGAAGCCTCACTACCTCTAGGTGTATCTCCCTGCATAGGTAGAAAAGAATCCTTCAGTGCTTGAAACCCACTTCTTTCTCAAGATATCAACGGAGAAAACAGACTTCACCATTCAGATAAGTTTTGGTTGAATCGGAAACGAAAATATTTCAGTAATTTCAGTTGAAATTTCAGAAAATTTAATAGCTTGGTTTGTTTATACAAGTGTGGCAAAAATTGGTGCGTGTTTGAAGGTACATAGTTCGTACACTATTTTGCCAAATTCATCTAAGCTAATTACCAAGTGGTTCATTTGATTGTACTCAAATGGGCACAGTTAAGGCATTAGGGATGTGATATTAGCACAAAAATCACCGACTGCCAATCGTGGACCTGATACTTTCTCAGAGATGAAAATTAGAATGAGACTACTCGACCTGGTAGTTGGATTCGTAGTCACTGGTATCTCCGAATGGTAATGCGCCCAGAATCGGGTAGTTCACGAAATCAGAGCTGCAGTCAATAAGAACGCATATTAGCTCTCAGTTACATCTTTACTTTCAAGCGTGGCAATTGATATTAGATGAATAGTTAGCTATCAATGTCCTACCAATCTGCACAACTTCAACTCGACATTTCGTGAAGGTTTGCTAATATTAGTAGCATTGTTATAAATCTGAAAAAGAAATCACAGAACTACCTCTTAACTGATTCTTCCTCCAAATCTGAGTTCTCCGCTGAAGAAAACCAGCCATCAACAAAATTTGAGTACCGGTTTGGACCTTCCTGGATGCGAATTGGATTGTGTGGAGTGTCATCCATAGGCTGTGGGCGTGATATTATGGAAGCGGTCCTAAAAGAATAAGCATTTTTTAAAAGGAAAATATCGATGATTTTATTTGAAAATTATCATTATTATCATCAGATAGAATACACATAAAAAAGTATTGGTGTCAGAGACTCGGAAAGATCTCAAAAACCACAAGGTAATTTATTTCTTTTGCACTTGTTCATTTACGGAGATCAAATATGCTCAAGATAACACAAGCAAGGAAGGGACCCAAATAGAGGGCAAGAGAACTAAGCAAACCTTGAAGCTGACCCAATTTCAAAAATTGAATTTTCCTGAGTGGGTTCAGAAAGAGAAGTGGAATTTGCTTCAGTTCTTTGCCCAACAATTGCAGCAGTTAAAGAAGGATCAACGTCACCAATGTTACCAAGTGATAAGGATCTCTGAAATGGTAGCCTGCGGAAGAAAAAACTAGTATTAAAGATTGAATACTGCTAATTACGAGGAGGAAACCATTGATTCTTGTGGGGCTTCTGCAATCATCAAAGTGACAATAATATCTAAATTCATTTAAGCTACATTGACTCTCCACTTGTACTTCGTTACGTTACCTTTAACTATAACCATCACTGACCCAAAATAAGACTAAGAATAAAAGCAAAACCCTCTTTGTAACATGGATATAGACATATACCAATGTCCATGTTGTACAAAGCAAGGAAGGAAGGATCGATTGCCAACACACTGACAGTCCACCATGCTGCATATAACTGCTTGTGTTTCTATTTAGCGGGGGACAACAGCACGCCCTAGGTACGGCATTAACACGTAAATCGTTTACCATGAAGTGCGTGGAACTATTCTAATCCGTAGTTATGACATCTTACTAAGATATACCCCCATTGCCTAAAGATGGAATGCAAGTTATAAATTGTACGAATGAAAATCTCTCTAGGTCATCTGCATTGTAGTTCTCTTTTGGATGTTTAGAGTACGAAGAAATGGAGCATGGGCTACATAAATATAGTTTTCATTTGTTGTCTGCATTTCGAAAAACTGAAAGCAGAAAACTGTGGATGGATAGAAATTTCCCATTGCTACCCAAGTAGGAGGCTCAGGATCGGCTGGGGTACCCCGAAGCCCAAACACAAGCTGATTCTTAAGTAACTCGGCCGAGTTACACTGCAGAGATTGCTACTCAAATCAAAGAAAAAGGCTGCACATGCACCTTGATTTTTCACTTCCAAGATTGAAATGCTGGTCTGAATCTAGTTCCCAAAGTGCACGCTTATCCTTTTGGGGTTGGTAGTATCCCAGAAATCTGTGTGTTCACAAAATAAAATAGAATGATTTAAGACAAAACGATGTACTTCATGAGCCCCAAATTATCTCTAGAGTGATTAGAAGATTCTTTTAGTTACTTGGAGTGTTTTACTTTAATGAGAATATAACAAAGACAAATTTCGATCAGAACATACTCTTCTCCCAGTAATAGATTTCAAATAGGAAACACCAATCTCAGGGTTCAGAGATTCAATAAAATTATGAAGCAAACCAAGAAGTATTCATGGAAAGAGATGGTAAAGACAAGATAGAAACATTTTGGCAGTATAAGATTACATGCTTCAACTTGTAACCTTTATGGTAGTTATGTTTCACTGGTTTAATCCTAAATTTTCCTTCTAAAAATAATCAAGACACAAAATATAACTTACAAATTTATTGCGTCTTGCTTTTCACGATCCAAGTAGGTATTGCAGAGGTAACGTTGAAATGATATGAGGAAATTTTCAGCTCCGGCAGCTGCTTTCCGCCAGCCTCTTCTCTCAGAGAATATCTATTCAGCATTACAGATACAACACAATGCTTTCAGCCTCTCTCCCTCTTTATATCAGAGAAGAGAAAGTCTCATTTGTCTCTCTCCTGAACTAGAGATACCAACTACTATTAACAAAACAAATGAATGAAAGAGAGATAGAAAAGAGACAAGATGAAGGGTCCGTATAAAAGTGGACAAGACGAAGGGTCTAAATTCTAAATGTTAAATACAACAATTTCATTAGGAAGGCATATAGGGAGTTCTTTGCAGTATGCGAAAAACAATACCTGCTATTGTACTTTCAAGACTTCAATTAGAAGGTGATATCAGTAAAACGAATTGGTAACTCAGAAAACATAAAACAAATCTTGATGTATTAGTCATAGTTAATAAAGGTATAGCATAAATAACTTTTTTTTTTGTTAAAATTTAGCATAAATAACTGAAGGGGCAAATCCTTGTCCTAGGTGGCATTTTTTCCCTAAAGCCTAATGAATAAGGATATTATACAACTGTAATTTTATTTGTTCAGTTGACTCATAGAGTTTGAAGATACGGATGAGATTGAAAGGTCAGAATTCTTAGAAACCATGTCTTTGCCTCTCTCTATATACAATTTAGAGATTTCGAGTATTCTCCGTTTCTGTCTGCCGTGATTTGGTTGTTAGATTATAGTGAAACTGATTCTTTTATTTCGGTTGACAATGAAATTATCCCAAAATATCAAATAATTTCTTCCTTTATTTTTTTTTTATTCCCAATAATTGAAACATATTGTTCACAAATTTTACGGTCATAGAATGTCATCATTTAGTACCATGGCCGTTATACTCTCTGCATTTAGAATTATCAGAGCTAAGATGGTAGAGATCAATAATAAAGTCAGAAGAACTTGTAGTGAAAGATTCCACCATCGACTACTTTCATTTAGTGGAAAGGGTCCAGTCCAAATTATTAACATTAGAGTGATTTCCTGCTACAGCTAAAAACAAATAGTAGGATCTAATTAATTAGAACTATGAACATCTCAAAGTGTACAGAGGAGGACAATAACCTTGTTATGTGCGGGAGATCCACCATACTGGAGTGCAAGTTTGTCACCCATTGCCCCGTAAATCGTTGTTAAATCCTCAGCCAAAGGGTCATTGAGACTGACTCGGGGGTTGTCTATGATATTCAGGGCATGAAGCTGATGTCCAAGAGCAACCAAGCCATAGGCATATTGTGCAACGTTGGTTCGATCCAAGCAGTCTATGCAATTGGTCCTGAGGACCCCTTTCTGTAGCATGAATAGTTGGGCTGAATCTCTCCCATCAGCATCGTGATTAAGTTTACCAGGACTCAATTCCAAACTATCCACCTCCTGTATGTGGTTATCTAGATAATTCTGTGGAGGTGAAAGACCTGCATGTATCCTGGAGTAAATTGTATCTTTATGAATTTGAAAAACCAGTAAGTGTTACTGGCAAAAAAAAAAGAAATAACAAAAAGGAGGCTAATATGTACACCCAGTCAAAACATATTTTTGTTAATTTTTAGCGAGGCATCAATAAAAAGAGCGGAGCAGCTAAGCCATGCAAAAGCTGTTAATGTTTTCGAGTTTCTTACTTGATATCAGACCAGTCTTCAGATTTGATCTCATGTTTAAGTTGAGCATGGAAGAAGCCTGTCAGATTCAATATTTTTTCAGCCGTCTCGTAGAGATGCTCCAACGCTCTTTTGCTGCCCTTCCTGAAAAATATGAAGGCTCTTCGTCAAGTTAGATATGTACCTGGAAAAATGATACCATTAACACAAATAACCGGAAGCAAGAGTAGTTGTAAAAGTCAAAAACCTTCTAGAAAAATCGTGAAAATCCAAGTGAATGAACTTTAGACGATTCTCTCCGCGCAAATCATTGTTAATAGTTTCAATTGCATGAGCAAATTCTTCACGAATTTTAGACTCGCGAGGCTTCTTTTCACGCTTCTATAAATCCGGCGATAATAGAAAAGGTACAACAAGAAGCAATAATAGTATGAAGTTGTTATTATGTATGAATACTGAGGTATATCTAAGCAATGAACATATACGTTCAAAATTTTGATGTCACAAAGAAACAGCTTACCTTAACCAAATTTAAAATGATTATCGGGTGTCCGTATCTCTTGACAAGATTATCAAAATGGAACCTGGTAGCTTTGTAAGTATCGTCCTTATTTGACACTGAGCCACATAGAAACATTGGTAAGAATATGAGGTGCCAAAAAATTGATGTACATTGAGGTCCCAAGACTTACATATGATATCAGGTTTAAAATTTAGGGGCGAAGGTTCCTGCGACCAGTAGAGAGGTATAGAGCCCCGGTGCTGTACAATGGAGCTTATCTGCACTGGACATCCTTCAGGAAGATCTTCAAACACAATCTGTTCAGTCTCGACATCATTAGCTACTCTGCCTATCTCGTTTACACCACGTTTCAGGAATCTACACCATGGGAAGGGAAAAATAAGGAAAAAAAGTAGCACCTCAACTGAAAAAAGTGAATGTAGGTAAGAGCCTAAGACCAACCCTAGAAATCCTTAGGAATATATGTGGCGTGCAGTGTCTATTAATTGCATCTTGAGGTGCTTGGCGATTATCTTGAAGCAATACATAGACTCGTCTCAGGTTTATGTCCCGATTGGTCACAGTAAGTCTTGGGCCTCCATGAATGAGGATCTGATGGTAGTGGTACTTTAAACTTCTAAAACGACCCGTCATGGAGCCCTAAGCATCCAGAATGAAGATCTATGGGGATACTTTTGAAGTTATAAACAGGCCAATCCTGGAGTGTTTTCTCTCTTCAATCATTTCTGAGTTGATTGTTTACATTTCTTACATTCGAAATGGAGGTCTCCTCTTCACCTCATTGAGGCCAAAAGATAGTGGGTCCCAGAGGCAGGTAACTATCATAAGATTTTGAATCAGTAAAAAAGAGTTTAACGCTGCCGAGGTGGGGCTTAGAAGTGTTGAAACACCTTGGTGGACAACACAGTGTATGTAAAATGGCATAACTAGTATTTAATGAATATATATATGTGATTTTAATTTAACCAAACCTTGTTCCAGCAAATAAACGTGAGCGCCTGGCAATGAGTGTCAAGTTGAAAGTCTTCTCAGAAACTGTAAGTTTAGCCTGAAATGGAAGAAACACAAAGCGGACACTTAGAGTTTAAACCCTTATGGTCTAGATAAATAGTGAAGGAACATATTTACAATTTCACTTGTAATATCCAAAAATGATGATAGAAGTTTTATAGGCACTGTCAAGTGTCAACACTACTCTGACCATGTTAGACTCCGATTAGCCCATTACTTGTAAGTACTATTGGATTAACTACTTGGTAGAGTTTGGAACTCACTACAACAACATGGGTGAATAAATAAGAGATATTCTCTTTCAGGGCCCAAACTGGGTCAAGTGTTTAACTATCTCTAGTATGATAACATGATTAGAGAAGCAGTAAAACCGCGATGTTACACTGAAATAGGGAAATCAGTAAAAGTCACATTTCTTTCGTTTTATCTTAAGTGTCCGATGACCCTTTCTCAAATAATTCCGTTCACGCTATACCTGTTTAAAGAAGCCATGAACTAATGCGACAGTCCAGAGAGAGTTCTTCAAGAGATTACGGATTCCACGTGTCAAGAACTCGTTCCAGACAAACATTACATTATAGTTGACTTCCTCGGTATCCTCATTGCACACATTCTTTTGAAGACTACGCATAACATGGTATGAGTAGCTAAAAAAGAAGTCCTTCGTGAGGTCTATTGAGCATAGAAGCTTCTTGTATCTATGACATGAAGAAGAAAATAATAACCATGAATAACATTTCAAAAAGTTTAAGAAATAGCAGACAAATGAAAGAGCAGGGAACACCTTCCCATGTAATAAATCAAGAACAACAAAAGGAACATAACCTGACTCTCTCAGATCCTGATAAAACCACATTAAACTGTAATAACTAAAGGGGCAAACAGGACAATTATGATACTGTATATTTTACAGCTGCAAATTATTTCGAACATTAAAGAGAGATCAATATATATCAGAAATCAAAGCAAAGAGTCAATATCACTCATTGATGGTGAAGGCTAAAATTAGAGTATGAACATCTGTCTCCACCAGTACACGTTCCATATCCGGTACTTAAGAAGAAGATGCTCAAAGATCAAATAATTTGTTCCAATAAAACCCGTGATGAAACAATTATTCAACACATTACTCACTAGGTAACAGCAGGAGACAAATAACTATAAAACTTAATTTTGGGTTCCCCCTTTAAGAGTACAGGCAGAATGGACACAAAACCTTTTCTCAGCATAAGCCATTTCAGGTTGCACAGCAGAATTTGAAAAGGGAATCATCTTGCTCTCGTTAATTGCATATATTATGTGCCCATCAATTGTACCAATTTGCCTTCTTTTTGTGATAAGCAGCATATAATATGGCCCCAAAAATTTAACAAATCCTGAGAAAATGAAAAGCGAAATGAGTGTTATAACAATGGCAACAGAACTCTCTTAATGAATATATTCCGACACAATACACAATATTATGAAATATACCAATAATTCCATAGCAATAGGTGACAAATTTAAGACGATCAAGTGGCTTCTGCTCTTCGTCTATCCTCTTCAACTGCTCATAACATTCAAACTCCGTGTACACATTAGGATCTTCAAATAGGTTTATCTCAGTGATCTCTTCTCTGTCAATCGTCAATACTCTCCATGAGCGTCTGCTGTTGTTTCTTCCTACCATATAAAATTTCTGTGGCATAAAAGAGTTGCAAGTAAATGGTGGGTTATTTATAAGATCAAAATTCCGAGAAGTGAAAGTCAATTAAGACGTATATTTGCAAGTAAATGGTGGGTTATTTTCAATCTCAAAAAGATGTAGTATGTCAATCATGTTCAGACTTCCACAACCAACAAGGATTTAACCAATGAATATATGAATGAATTATCATGTAACTTTGGGTTGACTTTCGAGAGAGACGAAATAATATGGGGAAGACTTGATCATCAACAAGATCCAGATGTAAGAGAAGCTAAAAGTGTGATTCCAGAGGAAGTAATCACTAGTAGGTTTCACGGAATGAAGTCAAACTATCACTTAGCACTACAATAATACCTTCTTCTTCTTCTTCTTCCTATTTCAATTCTAAACTAGAGAGTCTACTACCAGTAATTGAAAATGAATGAAAGCAAATTCATATTGTTTTTTTTTTTTTGGGCAAAAAAACTAATAACCCAAATATGGAATCTCCCCACAAAAGTTCTCCAACTGATTAACTGAATTATCCATAATCAAACCTAAGAAAACAAAGACTAATATATCTAGATGAACATTGAAGCATAAAAACCCCCCCAACAAAAAAAAAACAAAGAATGGAAATTTGAATCAACAATTACCGATTTTGTCTCGTAAAGTCGAAATCTCCGCAAAATAGTATCGTCAGACTGATCATCGCCGATGGAAGAGATGGTTCTCTGGAATTCAAACGTCATTTTAGGGGGAAATCCAAATTGGATTATGAGAAGCTCACCGGTTTTGTTATGCAATTGGTTGTTTTAAGAACAGCATTTTACTCTGAATCGTTATTAGCTATACAATTCCTTTTCCATCTTCAACTACCTGAATCCCTAATGAAAAACTTAAGAGAGAGAAAGAGAAATTTGAACAAGTATTTTTTGAAATACAAACTCACACACGCAGACGAGAGAGAGAGAGAGAGAATTGAAAAACCTAATAGATTCTGTTATCTCTTCTAAAATCTAGTCAAGAACTTAAATTTCTCTTATCAAATCCAGTAAGAAACTAGAGAGGGAAATGAGTTTCTCTCTCTAGTTTTTCAAAGGGGGGAGAGGTTAACCCGGGAAATTGATGAAGTGAGATAGAAATGGCAGCTGGTATTTACAGAGCTACTTGACGTCGAAAAAATGTACTTTTTTTGAAGTATCTCTTTAAATTGATGAAGTGAGAATCGGTCCGAACCGGTCGGTACCGGACTCTAACTTCATCGAACCGGTCGACTCGGACATAAACTGTTGGTGACCACCTATTTACTCGGGCGGACTTGGGCGGTCACTCTCAAGAATTTTTTGTCCATTGACCGTCCATGACCGTTTATTTTACCGGCCAGTAGGACACCGGACGGTTTCGGTCCGGACTTTCCAATAAAATTTATTTAAATTCAGAAATTTATTTTTATTACCACAAACAAAATTACTTACAAACGAAGATGTTTAACCAAGAAATCAAAAGTAAATATAAAAAAAGACAAAAACACAGTTGATCATCATTTGATAAAATATAATTAAGTCATGTACATCTCTAAGTAGGGAGCTCTATAAATAGCTTCTGAAAGCTCTTTAAATATCACGAGTAAGAAAAAATAAATAAAACAGAGTTTACTTCCCGTACAAAAATCTTTGGAAGTTTTCATCACCATGCGTCACTGGTTTCAGATTGGACCCATTTATGTTCGTCATTACCGACAGATTCAACATATAAATTTAATGTGCTAATCTCTCCATTTTGATTATCTCAACAAAAAAAAAAAATCTCTCCATTTTGACCCCAATGATTGACCACTTACCCCATTCAGCTAACATACTTGGACCAATTAACCAATTTGACCCCTATCACCCTATGATAACTAATTAAAAATACTTACGAAAACTATCAAGTTTATGCTTCTTTTTCAAGTTTTACTTACATCGAGTGCATTCGGTATAAGCTAAAAAATTAAGCCTCAATGTGAGAAAAATATCTGTTTTAAGTTTTGGTTCATTAGGAAGGCAATGTATAAAAGAACTCAAACAATAGAAATAAATTATACATAAACAACACACACATTCAAATTAAAAAATAAAAAAACGGAAAAAAGAAAAGATTATTTGAGTATCTTTACGATTATGTGATAACTGGTGACCAACGGGTCGTATCGGCACATAAACGGACCGGCACAACCCGTTTATAAGACAACACGACACGGCGCAGAACGTCGCGTGCCGTGTCGTGCCGACCTGTCACGGGTCAAGCGAGCCATGGCGGGTCAGGGATTTTAAGCTCCCAGACCCGTCAACCACGACACGTTAGGAATGGAAACACGACACGCCACGCTTCGTGGCGTTCCTAACCCGCAACGGCACGCTAACCCGTTAGAAACGGGTACTTAATTTACAAAACAATAATGTTATTTTGTTGAAATTGTTAATGGAAAAAATTAATAGTTAATAAAATTATTAAGTAATAATATAAACATAAATTCTAAAGTTTAAACAAAGATCGCAACTTTTGACTTAAAAATTATTTAGTGTTTTCTTTTGTTACGTTTGGCAAGAGTTGGCCATTAGCCACGACCCGACACGAAAACGGCTGGGACCACCACAGAAACGACACCTCAACGGCTGGATCGTTGCCATGGGACGTTTGTGTGCCAAGACCTTGTAGTCTAGGCACGACACGGCTCAAAGTCGCGTCTGGCATGGTTGTGGCGTGTCTAACACGCCACGACTGTCAAACGGGCCGTACCGCCACGGCACGACCCGTTGGCCACCACTACAAATTGGCCCAATATTTTGTATCAACCATACAACTGTGTATCAAACAAACAACGGTTTGTATGGAGCAGAACTTTGTTTCTATTAAACAACAACTATTTGTATCGAGCAAACAATCATTTGTATCAAGCAAACAACCGTTTGTGGTGCAAACAAGTGTTTCAAAAATAAATCTGATAAATTCATAAATCAAAACAAGCATAAAATGCTAAAGCTTCATCAAAATTTAGAACATATATAAAAACTTTATCATAACTCATAACAAATTAAATGTGATTTTCAAGAAAACACAACAGTTTGCAGAAAGCAAACAACTGTGTGTACAAAAGAGTAGTTTGTCATTATTAGAAAAATTTAAACGTCAGCATCGCAGGTTAAGAGAAGTCATGGGGGGAACTGACATTTAGTGGTCTAAATTGTCATTAGATTATATTATTTTGGTTTTTTTTGCCACATTGATGTCCATGTGGCTTCTTTTTCCATTAAACCAAATGATTTTGGCCCAAACCACCATTTTTCCTAGAAATTTTTTGATAAGGTCCAAAATATGGAACTTAATAGCATCATAAGTCCAAGCTTAACACAAAATATTCAAAATTTAACCAATTTTGGAATTCACAAATCAATCTTTTTGAATGATACCATGTTTTGAAGATTTACAAAACAAACTGTTTTTGCATGAAATTTTTTATCTTACTGCAATAAACGACTAAGTAATCTTACGTGTTTTTACTGTTTAATTTCATGCAACTTAGTTGTGTTGCGTAAAAAAATAAATTTGTTCTTACACATATTTACACCTTCACTAAACATTAGTAATGCATTTATGTATTTATGTGAGAAAAATCAGGTATTCAAGAACATGAGGTACCTATTTTTTATAACAAAATTGAGCCTAAGAGCCAATTTTGAATTCCTTTTAAGTTAAAAAGACAAGTTATGTTTTGTTAAGGTATCAAATATACGGATAACCAAATATATTATGTGGACAATTATTTTCCGAGCCCAATACAAGTCAATTGTGTTGGACTCAATTTAATAGGGGGACAACTATCTCTCTCATCATCTATCTCTTTTTAACCACAAATTCTTTACCTTCTCATCAGCTTGAAGATCCAATGAAGTTTCAGAATCGTCAAGGGCTTGGTTTTCCAATAACGAATCATCAACTCGATTTTCCAAAAGATTTGAGTGTTGTTAAGATCAATTTTCCAACAGAAAGTTACATACATTGAGATTAATAAAAACCCTAAGATTGAAAATCCAAATTTTGAAACCTAAAATGTTGAATTACACTAATTGATACAAAGGACATAGGATAATTTAGGTCAAAGCTTCAACTAAGATAGGGTTACCACTTTGTCTCTCTTCATCATCTTCATTCCCATGAATCTTCAAACCTTGCAGTCCATCAACACAATATCTTTCATCTCCATTGCAAGAACTTTCATGAATATTTGAATCAACTACTTTATCAGATCCCTCCTCAATACAACTTCCATCATTCAAGAATTGGGCGTAATAGATTATCATTTTCTAAATCTTACAGCTTCCATGTTCAAGAATTGTGGCTAATACATTATCATCTTCTAGGGGTAGTGGCCGAATTGTGGCTAATAGATTATCATCGTCTTCCACAACTTACATCATTCAAAAATTTGAATTAGAGAAACCTTATTTTTTGTAGATTTATTGAGTACTAGGTATAACCCGTACTTTAAGGTCACGGACAATTATTTAACGCACGTTAGAGAAGGTTATGAATAAATAATGTATAGAGAAAAAAATATGTTTAGTGGTTTTAAAGTTAACTATATGAAGCAAAAAACTGTATCAATACGTGAGAAAAACGACATATTCCTAAAATCTTCCTGCAAAATAAAAAAACAATAGAACACATTTTATTTTCTTTTTTACTATTTTGTTTCCATTATTATTCGACTTTGAAACCAAAACATAGATGTGAGATTTTAGCAAAACTCTCCTGGGATAAGAGTCATTTTAGAGAAAGATTATTACCTTTTAATTAGTTATAAGAGAAAAAGGTAAGAGACATTATTGAAAGAAAATGGGGAAGACAATGGTTGGAGTTTGAGTTGTTAAAGAGACAATAAAGAGAAAATCATCGAACAGATGAGAATAAACTACAAAGAATGGTAAAAAAAACAACGAAAAAAAAATTGAAAAAAGAATTTGCAACTTAGCAAATCAATTTCAAAACCAAGTGTTGAAGATAGATGGAGAGTATAACGACATTCTAAGTTTAGTTCTGAAAACCACCGATAAGGACTGCTTGATATCAACTCTGAATTTTTTCAACACAATTGCCTATGAAGCAAAATATGAAAAAGAAGATTAGTAATTAACAAAAAAAAAAAAAAGTGAAACTACAAGAGAATTAAATAAGGAAGAAACTAAAATTAAAAAAATTATACCTTCCCACATAATGTGGAAATTTACCTTTGTGCTTGAAATCCTACACGTTTTTCCGTTTCAGCTAAAGATCTAGAAACAAGGAATATAAACTATGGTTACAAAGAAGATGATGAGAAATTAGAAATTTCACACATAAAATGGTATCTAAATAAAATCGTAAAGATTAACTAACAAAAAAAAGTGAGACTAAAATAAAATTAAATAAGGAAAAAACTATATTTAAATTTTAAAATTAAAAATTTTATACCTTCCCATGCATATACTGTCTGGAAATTTTCATATTGCTTGAAATCCTACACTTTTTTCCATTTCAGTTGAAGATCTAGAAAACAAAGAATAGAAACTATAAGGTTACAAAGAAGACAATGAAAAATTAAAATTTTCATAAAAAAAATGATATCTAGATAAAAACATACCGATTAACAAACAAAAAGAAATGAAACTACAAGAAAATTAAATAAGGAAAAAACAAAAAAAAAATATACCTTCCCATATAATGTTTGAAAATTTATCTATGTGCAAGAAATCCTACACATTTTTTCCGTTTCAACTGGAGATCTAGAAAACAAAGAATAGAAACTACAAGGTTACAAAGAAGATGATGAGAAATTAGAAATTTCATACAAAATAATATCTAAACAAGAAACTATAAGAATTCATCAGAAAAGAAGGTACATGAAAAACTTTACCTTGAACCCATTAGTATGGCATTGAAGTTGTTGAAGACATTTTCTCTCTCTAGAAATTTTTATAACATATGAGAAATTGGGTAATAAACCTATTTATACAAAACAGGTGAGAGATTGAGTAATAAATCTATTATACGAAATTTCAGTAACGGACAAGAAGATGACACTTGAGAGGTCGGATATTTAAAAGAAAAATTTATGATTGTAGTAAATACCCATACCCATTTTCTTTGTGTAGTAAATTATTTTCAGGTAAAAATATATGAGAATAAATGATATGTAGAGGTCGGAAGTTTAGGTCTTCCTTGCAATCTTATTTATTAACCGTAAGATTAAATTGGGTGAACTCGAGATCGAGATAATATAACGGGAACAAATTTGGGGGAATTAGATTCACGGTTGGGTTTTCTTACTCTCTTAGATCGAGTGGGTTGAATAATTTTTTATTTTTAGGATATGTAATACATCAAAAGGTGAGGATGGAACCGAAAACGCGATAAACGACTGGATTTGTCTTTTGGTTTATCCCAGTCAGCACAAAACATTGCATTTTATATAATAGATTGTTCGTTATGATTAGGGTAAATCATTTTCAATTGGCTCAAATCATGGTAGGATTTTTTCTTGATTCGTTGGGGTTAAGAAAAAAAAAGATTATAAGAGAAAGAGAGTTGTACCACTTTGTCTCTCTTCATCATCTTCATTCCCATGAATCTTCAAACCTTGCAGTCCATCAACACAATATCTTTCATCTCCATTGCAAGAACTTTCATGACTATTTGAATCAACTACTTTATCAGATCCTTCCTCAATACAACTTCCATCATTCAAGAATTGGGCGTAATAGATTATCATTTTTTAAATCTTACAGCTTACATGTTCAAGAATTGTGGCTAATAGATTATCATCTTCTAGGGGTGGTGGCCGAATTGTGGCTAATAGATTATCATCTTCTTCCACAACTTATATCATTCAAAAATTTGAATTAGAGAAACCTTATTTCTTGTAGATTTATTGAGTACTGTTCGTTATGATTAGGGTAAATCATTTTCAATTGGCTCAAATCATGGTAGGATTTTTTCTTGATTCGTTGGGGTTAAGAAAAAAAAAAGATGATAAGAGAAAGAGAGTTGTACCACTTTGTCTCTCTTCATCATCTTCATTCCCATGAATCATCAAACCTTGCAGTCCATCAACACAATATCTTTCATCTCCATTGCAAGAACTTTCATGAATATTTGAATCAACTACTTTATCAGATCCCTCCTCAATACAACTTCCATCATTCAAGAATTGGGCGTAATAGATTATCATTTTCTAAATCTTACAGCTTCCATGTTCAAGAATTGTGGCTAATACATTATCATCTTCTAGGGGTAGTGGCCGAATTGTGGCTAATAGATTATCATCTTCTTCCACAACTTACATCATTCAAAAATTTGAATTAGAGAAACCTTATTTGTTGTAGATTTATTGAGTACTGTTCGTTACGATTAGGGTAAATCATTTTCAATTGGCTCAAATCATGGTAGGATTTTTTCTTGATTGGTTGGGGTTAAGAAAAAAAAAGATGATAAGAGAAAGAGAGTTGTACCCGTAGTAAGTCAAAATCAATTAAGTCCGACCCAAAAATAATTGTCCACATAATATTTTTGGTTGTCCATATATTGTCCACCTTTGTTAAAACCCCAACATTTGTGTTTTGTTTGAATAAAAGCTCTGTATCTTATGCAAGATGTTGCGACACTCTTGCAACTTGTTGTAACCTTTTGTTAATCTCTTCTAAGATGTTGCAAATTATACAAGGACCTAGGGAATTGAAGACAAAAAAAATTTGAGACATCCTTTATCACCAAAACAAAAAATTTATAAGGAGTTTAGACCAATTTTTTTGATTAAGTTTGGATCTCTAACCTATTTATATACGTATATATTTTGGCCTATTGTCCACGCACCTTTTTTTTTTCTACTCTGAATTGGTAAACCAATGTCTCCAATTTAATTGAGAAACTAAAATATATAAGTAAACTAAAATGGAGGAAATTGAGTGAGGAGGTCTAGTTATCAAAAGTGGAATTTAACATTACCCCCTCATCATTGATGTCTAATTACGGATACTTCTTTTTTTATTTGAAAATTAGTGATACTTCTTTTTTCGCACTTAAAAATACAAAAATAGCCCCACCTTTATTGTTTTCTTTTTATATATCTCTTCGTTCTAATGCTACCATCGTCGATGTTCTATCAACGAATCTTCATTTCTTATACCAATTTTTTTCTCTCTCATATTTGTCTTTTTTTTATCTCATATTCAATTTTTTCTACTTTACCAGCAACATTTAACATTTAAAATTAATAAACTACAACAATTTGACAAATAAGAATTATAAAATTCTGAACAAAAAATTTAACTTCTCAGTCGTTCTTCGTTTTTAATTAAAATTGATGTTTTCAAGTGTAAAAAATTTCGAAGAATATCTTCTGATATTTGTTGTTCTTTTTATTAAATATAAATTGTGTACATTCAAATAATACAAATAAAAATTGAAACGATGAACTGAACAAACAATCAAAATGTTAGAAGAGAAATTATTAATTGAACTTTATAAATTAAATAGAAATTCACGAAGAGATCGAAGTTAGAGTGTTATGTTGGCGATAAGAATATAAGAAAAAGAAAAAAATAAAATAAAATTTTTTGTATTCTTAACAAAAAGAGGGTATCACTAGTTTCGAAATAAAAAAAAATACATTAGTTGTGACTTGTGAGTAGCTCATGCTAAATTTCCCCTTATCAAAAATTGATTACTTCAATTTCTTATTCATTATGGCAATAGTAAAGTTATAATTCATGGATTAATTTTCCAAGGGCTCCCACTTTTTCTTTTATCCAATTTGGCTTCACATATTGTCTTATCCATTGTTTGGTCCCTAGAACGGATAAGTACGCCAGTGGGTCCTAAGTGATCCATCCCTTCCTTTTCCTAATCCTATGGTTGACGTCTGGGTTAGATTGAAACTTTAGGATTGAATTTTGCACATGTTGGTTTGTTAGGCTTTGGACAGACAACTCCTCATGCGGTTTGTTCGGCGTTCTCCTTCTGTCTCTATCATCTCTAACTACCTATCTAAAACATAAGAATAAATCAGTAAAATTTAATAGGGAGATGCTAGAGTGCCCAAATTTTTGGGCATTTTAGTGCCCAGCTGATGTGGAATCACTAAAAGACAAGGTTTTTTCAAAGTTTGACTACAGTGGGGACCGCTTTTATTTCTAAATGAGGAAATATGTCACCCTCTAAGTACCAATTTCTAAGTCACTCTATCATTTCCCAATTTAATAAGGGGTGAGTATAAATAATTATTTTGAAACACAAGACAAATGCAGAGATAAAGTTAGAAGTAATTAAGTAGTAACTGAGTCCAATTAACATAGGTGGCAGTTTTGGAACATCTCAAATTGAATTCAATCAAAGATGAATTCTATCATGAAAGATCGTACTTTGGAACATATTTCTATCATACGTGGGCAAACAAAATGCTAGAATATTCAAAGGTAAAACTTAAATTGTTGAAGTATTTTTTCTTTTGTTGAACTAATTGAAGTACTTGTATGAAATATAGAAAATGAAGTGAGAATGAAAACAACTTGCATGAATTTGGTTGTAGAAGACACCTTAGAAAATAAGAGGTTTTTTACAGCGTCCGCATCTCGACCTCATATACTCAATCTACTAGCACTATATGCAAATGGGAGCCGCCAATACCGAAATTTATGATAAGTAACACAGATGACTCCTTATGAATGGATAAGGCAGGTTTTGGAGCTTCGATCAGAGACTATCAGGGTAGTGTTGGAGGTGCAATTGCAAGGGTGATAACTCCAGCGACGATCACGTTGCATGAGCTGCAAGGCATTGAAGCAGGGTTGAGACTAGCATGCTCGATGAATGAACGACGAATTCAGGTGATATCGGACTCAAAGACGATAGTTTGTTACTTCAACTCTACTAATGCTCACCGTCCATGGCACTGTGTTGGAAAATATGGAGAAGCATTTCTCAACTCAAGGAGTCTCATGAATACTTTAATATCGAGCATACTTATAGAGAGGCAAATAGAACAACCGATTATCTAGCTAGTTCGCAGACATATCTATCTTTGTTAGAGATTTCCTTATCGGAGTTTCCATCAGAGCTAATGAACATCATTGAAGATGATAGATCGGGTAGATCATACATTAATACTTAAGAAATTAAATTTTTATTTGTCTATTTTTTCTTTATTTTTTGGGTCTGACTCCTCTCTCAACGCACCGTTTCAAAAAAAATATATTGAATAAAGGAGTATCTTTATTTTTGTCCAAACATAGATTGTATTTTATCTCTTACTTTTCGTTCTAATTATACCATCAATGAAACTAGATAATATATTGCATCAATACTTGTTGATATTATATTTGAAGAATGGAACTCACGTTCTGCCACATTCTTCAAGTGTGAAACATATTTTAAATTAGAACTCGGACTGCATAACTAGATCCACCTATCACCTAACATTATGAGAACTTATATTATGGACAACTCATATCCTATTTGAAAGAAGATGTTAAGTTGGTACCCTGATCTTCTCTCCAGTTGGACAATTGACTAAGATTTTAAATTGGTACAATACTCTCCCTCTAAACCTAATAGGGCCACACATTGCTACAAATTGATAGTGTTAGACTATGCTTATAAGTCATAATTATTCAGTTTGAAAACAATCTACTGTGCTAGTTAATTGCTACAGTGGCAGTTTTAGAGTACAAAAAAAAATCTTCCAACAAAAAATTAATAATTCAATCGGTAGCAGGGACGAACCAGGATTAAACCAAGAGTAGTATCATCAGTTATATATATATATAATTCGAAATAAGAATAGTATCATCGGTTAAAATTATAATTTTGTTTAACCTCATTTTACTTTCATCACTTGAAACCGTCTTCTAAATAGAGATTTTTGAGATTAAACTTTTGCTGATTGAGTCACGATTTGTTTTTATTGTCCAATCTATGTGAATGGTGCGTCTCTTTCTCAAACTCTAAAAGAATTAAAATTATCGACAATGTGTATGAGCTTTTCAACAAAAATAAGTTGTATGTTTTTTAAATTTGTCGACAATATAAGAGAAATCAGATGGGTTTATATAGCATCCAATCACTCTAAATTTAGAAGAGAAATTAGATGGTTTATATAGCATTTCCAAACACCCCTAGAAAAGTCTTAAACACTCTACATTGAAAAAGTTATGTAGTCATAGGAGATCGAACCCAGGTCCCTCAAGTCGTTAGTACAGGGTCCTATCAAGAACTCTGCGGGTCTTTGTTGTTACATTCACGGTCTTCTTTGAAGTAATATTGTAATCCTTGTGAATTAGGGTTACAATGGTAGTCAGTGCGGCTAGGTCAAGGGGAGCCATGGCCCCCTTTGGCCTAGTCGTAGTTTCGTCTCTGATCGATAGTTGTGACGCCCCAAATTCAGATTTTCACGTCGGCCGTCATGAAAATCTAAATCTAAAGTATTTTTCCCCATAACAATAAACTAATCGATGTACTCATCAAAAGAAACAAATAGCATCGAACTTGAAGTAGGGCGGACAAGAATAAAGAAAAGAAATAACTACTTATAATCCTCATATCATGCTGAATTCTAATACATACTCGTGCATCTACGATCTACATAAAGGGTTTTGTCTATTAGTAGGAAATATCTAATTTTCAAAAGTATACAAGTTAATCATGATAATGATAGGGTTTTAAGTCATAATTAATGTAATACTTGCTAAATTTTCTTATCATGGTACTAGATTAAATTCCTATACATGAATATAGTTTGAGAATGAATTAAAAATTATACGTGTCATTATATACATCATTAAGGCAAACTTGCTTCAATAATTAGTGTATAGATATTATACAAAGTGACAGAAAATTTTAGTTTCATAAAAGTGATCAATTTACTACAATCTAACATGTATTGGTTTCATGAAGCCTAATTTCTAATAAAATTATATTAAATCTAGGATTTTATAGTATCTTCTAATTGTTGCATTCTCTATGAGGATATTCAGACCATAAGAAGATAGAAATCTACCTTAAACGTCAAGAGAACCGAATAGTCGGGTTGCCTAGAAAAGTGAAAAAGTTTAGCGTGAAAGGTTTATACAGAGTTGCGGTAATTTTGGAAAATGAGAAAAAATCAAAATTATAAGAAGGCAGTAGCCACTCACAGTGGGAGTGATTCCCTTCATGTTGGGTTTGCTAAAGGCAACCCAACAGTTCTCATGGGCATTACAGTTGCATGTACTCCAAAATTCTGGAGGTCACACATTCGATTCTCAGCGGAACTAGATCATGGTTCATTGAACTTGAGTTATTAGAGGTATGAATAATACCGAATAGTGATATGACCCTTACGAGTCTCATTAGAATCGTTATGACAATTATGAGCATATTCCATCATTTGTTGTATCAAAGCCACAAATGAAATGTATTCATGTTATTTTAGAAAAAAATATCTTCATAGATCCCTTTATGTTCCAACTATTTAGATATAACAATGTTTTAATAACAAACGTATTTACAGTTCATAGTTTTTGGCTGGGATTTGGTGGACATTTTCAACAAAAAAATAAAATAAAAGAAGACTTGGTGGACTTTATACAATAAATCAATAATTTACTACTTTACTAGCTACTATGTCATGTATTTCAAAATAATAGCAGCAAATATTTGTTGTTGCCCGTCAGCATCCATAGCGACAATTTTCAACAAAAAAAAATACTCGTAACAATAAAAATTTTAAAGACATAGTCAGGACGCAAAGTCAATCAAGAAAAGGTTAATTAGAATTCGACCTCTAATTTGTAACAACAAAAACATGTCTCTATATTTGTCTAATATTTCAATTTGATCTCGATATTAATTATTACAATTTGGACTGCAAGATACGCATAATTTTGTCTGTTTGTTGGTTTTTTCTGTCGGTTCTTCCGACAAATAAGAAAGAGAATAACGATGGAGAGGGAAAGACTCTTGAAAAATGAGTAAGAAAAGAAAGGTATTTTTTTATTGTTAACCTTGACTACTAAAAATACGAACTTGTGACACAAATAAAACCTTGGACAAATGTGAGGGTTGAAATGTTAGAAAAATATGAATCAAAATTTTTGTGTTGATCAAAACTAGAATTAATCCAACAAAGTCCAACCATCTAACCCACAAACACCAAACTAGTTATGGGTCAATCCCTACCTACCACCTGTTTTGAAATCATCCTTTTCTTCCCTATTTCTATAAAATTTCATGTGTGACCCCTAATTATCTTTGACACTTTTTTGTTGGCCCTCTCATGTTTGTGAAAATCAAAATTACTCTCTTTCTTTTGATCCTTAGCTTGGCTTCTCTGTTCCTAAATTATCAACAACTTTTACCTCTACACACGCAAAAAATTCATTTAAAGTTAGTTATCCACTAAAAAAATTATTCTAAATTATAATTTGCAAGTAATCATACGTTTTAAGTAAAAGAAAATATTGTATTAACTTTAAGCTAGCGCAATTTGACTCAAAATTCTGGTTTTGCACCTAGATTCTTGTGAAGGTGACTTCTTCGCCGCCAAAGCAAAGTCACCGGAATTTCTAAGAAGAACAAGGGAAGAAAGGACGAGATACATGAACAAAAGTGATACAAAATAAAAATGTTTCAAGAAAGTAATACTCCTTTCTCATTTTGTTTGGCTTTTTGAAAAATCCAGCTGACAAAGGAGATCTCATTTATTGTTGACATCTAAATATTTTCTCAAATTAGTCATATTTCATTCATAACATAACATGTCATTAAACACAAGAATGACAAAAGCTTAAAACCAATCAACACCTCCTAACATTATTTAAAATTATGAGTTGTTTCGAGAGATTAATGGTATGTAAAAATCTATAGAAATAAATTACACCTGACAAAATAGGGCGAAGCCACGAAGGAAGTATGTTTTACCTATAATGTAATATCCAATTTGCAATATGACCGCAAGTTAACGCAAAAATACACTGCCAATATTAATTCTTGATCTCCTCTAACTTTATTTTCGGATCTACCACTAACATTTTATGACTTTGGAATAAGTTAGTAAGTCAAACTTTATAATATAATTTAGAGTTAATTCCTATATGGCCCCCTACTTTGTGACCAGCTTCCTTTATGGTCCCCAAATTTCTGTAAATTCAAATATGGCCCCCTATTTTCATGGAAATGTCATAACTACCATTCCCATTAATATATTTTCAAAATAAAATTAAAAACAAAAACCTAAATTCCACCTCACTTCCCTCTCCACCACTCATCTCTCTCCACGTCACCTCTCTCCAACTCACCTCTCTCTCTCTCTCCAAGTCAGCACTCTCATGAAGGTCGCCGGCCGGAAAATTTTCCGGCCGGCGACCTTCAAACTTAAAAAAAAAAAAAAAAAAATTTTTTTTTTTTCACTCACCTCTCTCTCTCTCTCTCCAATCAGCACTCTCATGAAGGTCGCCGGCCGGAAAACTTTCCGGCCGGCGACCTTCATACTTAAAAGAAAAAAAAAAAAAAAAATTTTCACTCATCTCTCTCTCTCTCTAAAAATTCCGGCGAAGGGGGTTTCCCTTCGCCGGAATCTGGTCTGTTGAAGAACAGACCAGTTCGGTCTGTTCTGTTGAAGAACAGAAGAATATCTTTCCGGTCCCGGTACAGAAGAATATCTTAAGATAGAGAGATTTTAGAGAGAGAAAGAAAGCAAGAAGTAGGCGAGAGATTTTAGAGAGAGAAAGAGAGAGAGAGGGATTGCGAGCAAGTAACTGAGAAAATGTCAAAGAAGAAGGCTTTTAGCGGTTCTACTATGACCTTAAAAGATTTTCATGGTGGTTCCATTCCTTCTGATCTTTCTCTCCCTTCCGCTCCCGGCGTGTTAGTATTCATTCATCATTTCAATTCTTGTTTCTTGATTTAATTTTCATCATAATCTCAACTTTAACTTCACATTTCAATCATCTTCATCTGTAGTTTTTAAGATTATAACTTAGTATTATTGATGATGCCCTAGATCTGTGATTTTGTTGATTATTTTCCATCTATTTTAATGTGTTGGATTAATTAATTATTTGGATTTACTCATTTCATTAATTAATCGGTGTTGATTTTCAGCGTGGTAAGACCATCAGATCGTTCTGGTTTTGATCGACCTTCTGTATGGGGAAATCCAAATGGTGGTCGATCTGATCATCGTTTACGCCCAGGATCTTCTGGTACAAACCGTAACTTTGATGAGAAAATTCCGTTTTTGTCAACTCCTGCACATATTGGTCGGAACTTCGATGAAGATGAACGTAAGCCATTAGATGGTATATCTCATCCCAGAAAAACCATCAGTGATGAAGTACTTCGTGCTCCAATGAGCCGAGTCGATCAGAAGCCCGATATTGTAACTACTACCAAATATTCTGGGCGACCAATTTACAGCCCCAATTCTCAATCCAACACTAGTGCCATCACTGATTCATTCGCGTCGAGGTATACTGAACCAGTTCATGTTGGTGCTCATAACCAAATTCCTGTTGGCAATAGTAACAATCAGGTCGTTCCAAATGCATGGGGGGTGAGGAAGGAAGTAGGTGTTAGCGAATCTCTCAATTCTTCTGGTTGGTCTGTTCTGTTGAAGAACAGACGGTCTGTTCTTCAACAGAACAGACCAGGTCTGTTGAAGAACAGACCAAATCGGTCTGTTCTTCAACAGACCGAACTGGTCTGTTGAAGAACAGGCCGATCTGGTCTGTTCTTCAACAGACCAGATTCCGGCGAAGGGAAACCCCCTTCGCCGGAATTTTTAGAGAGAGAGAGAGATGAGTGAAAAAAAAAAAAACAATTTTTTTTTAAGTATGAAGGTCGCCGGCCGGAAAATTTTCCGGCCGGCGACCTTCATGAGAGTGCTGATTGGAGAGAGAGAGAGGTGAGTGAAAAAAATTTTTTTTTTTTTTTTTTTTAAGTATGAAGGTCGCCGGCCGGAAAATTTTCCGGCCGACGACCTTCATGAGAGGGCTGACTTGGAGAGAGAGAGAGGGGACGTGGAGAGAGATGAGTGGTGGAGAGGGAAGTGAGGTGGAATTTAGGTTTTTGTTTTTAATTTTATTTTGAAAATATATTAATGGGAAGGGTAGTTATGACATTTCTATGAAAATAGGGGGCCATATTTGAATTTACAGAAATTTGGGGACCATAAAGGAAGTTGGTAACAAAGTAGGGGGCCATATAGGAATTAACTCTATAATTTATCCAGCTCCGAAACAAATAAATTAGTAAGTCTAACTTTATAATATAAAGAAGGGATAGAGTTTGAGATCAATCATTGACAACGTGGAACCTCTTACCAGAAAGCGAGAAAACGACTAGCCAGACTTTTCTCCATCTTCCATTTCTGTCGAGGTTTCTATTAGACCTTTCATTTCAAAACTAGTCCTTTTCTATTTGGGTTATTTCTTTTATGGTCCTCTAGTTCACAACTAGTTTTATCTAGCTCCATAATAGTTACGAAATGCTGAGATGACATTCTTTTGATCAATTTTCCAGGTAGAAGTCTAGAAGTCTGTTAAGTCGGATTTGACTATCTGAATATATTTTCATCTAATTTTTTTAATCTTTTCTTTTGTTATGTTAAATTCACGATTATATCATAATCGGTTAGATGAACATAAAGTAAGGACACCATATTTGACGAGGTTCAGTCGGATATTCACGACCTACATCCTTGGTGAAAGTCACAATTTTAAAGAAAAAGCAAACAAAGAATGAAGAGGGGATTCTTTTTCTCTTGGGGATTTGTATAGACGCCCCAATTTCCTGCCATTAACACCCTATATAGCCAACTTGGTGAAGGGTTTATGAGATAACTGGCGGTTATATCTGACCAATGTAATCGATCAACCCCACAATTGTATGTGGTGATTATTAATAAAGAAAATATATCTTCTATATCTTCTAATATCCTGGATTAGTCTTGATCGTCGAATCTTCACCTTCTCGATCCGTCTCATGTATCACGTATCTCAGCATGTTGTCCCATCTTCATCACCTTTAAAATTATCTTCAAAAAAATCTCGAAATTTTCTCCATACTTTTTTTTTTCTTTTTCTAATCTTCTCCCCTACCTCCATTACCCTCCACTTTCATGATCTTCATATTCATCTACTTCCTCACTTTCTCTCTCCCAAACAATTACCTTTGTCCAAAAGGCCAAGTTAGGACGAGGGCGATAATGAACAACACATTATGTTTTCGTGGAGAACAACGTTTTACGATGAACAATCCTTCGAACAATGTCTTCACAAACATATCTGCTTGTCCAGAAGACGAACAGACTTGTTTGTGGGTCTTCACAAACATATTTGCTTGTGGAGATGGTGAACTAACCTATTTGTGGGTCTTGAAGATGAGAAATTTTTACATGCAAAGCATTTGGTTCTTGAAGATCATATAAGTTTTTTAATACTAAATGGTTGAGCAGATAAATATTTCTCTTCAAAAGATCTCAAATTTAAATTCAAAAGAAGATATGATTTTATGGAACTTAGAAAGTTTGCAGCTCAGCTAAAGCCCCGGGCCTCAGCGTCTAGAGCACGACCAAGTGAAGAAAACAAAGCCAAAGCGATCCATATTAGGGTTCGCTGGGCAGCAGACAATAGTTACAATTACATTAGCATCGAGAGCGACAATTAAAAGTTTATATAACACTTAAATGATAGCAGAAAGGAAATTCATTAGCATTCTATCACACATATTGAGAAGACTAGAAAAAAAATTCCCCAACTTATCGGCATCACCTTCCCCCACATCAGCAGATCTCGAAAGGCTCTAGCAAACAAACTAGCAAATTGGGCAAGGAGAAATCAAAGCACCCGGAGTTGATCTAATATTCCATGTTATGTTCCTCATTTTATTGTAATAAGACACTTTTACGTTAATAGTTTTCTATTTTCAACAAAAAAAACTAGTGTCTTTGCAGCTTACTGCAAATATATGATCTGGCTTAGATCTTTAATTGTCTCATGTTTCTGAAACCCAAACTCGTGTAGTGAGGGTGCGGGATGTACGCTAGTGCTAGTTGGCACACCCGCATTGGTCAACCTATAACAAGGGGCCAAAATGTTTTGGTCGTTGGTATGGGAGAACTGTAAATGCTAAGTGTATAAAGGATTTTGACAAAATCTTTGACTTGATGAGTCACTCGAGTGAAAGAATAGTCCAGATTGTATTCAAAATTTGACAAACTATATCATTTAGTGAGAGTGAGTTATTTAGTCAAGCATTTTGTCAAAGTCTTTGTCACTGTAGCATTCCTGATTATTCTGTTAGAAAAGTCTTGTGATTGGACAAATATATACTTTCACGAAGGAAAGATGTTGCTTATATTTTATTATTTTAAGGACCTTTCATATTAGTTTAAAATTCCCTAACTGTAAAGAAAAGTCGTATTGTCTTTTTCTTTGTCTTACTCGATTGCGACTTAATTATTTGTTGAACTTAAATTCCAAATCTTTCTCTTTACGTGTTTTGACACTAAATTTCATGCGTCAAGCAACAAGTTTGATTGGAGTTTCTTTTTAAATCTTTTCTAGGAATTGGAGAATTTTTCTTAACATAACAACATAATTGATTATTTTCGTTCGAGAATCTTATGATTTACAAGTTTTCACCAAAATTTTCTCACGTGAGATGAAGATTAGAGTGTGTTATTACATGGGGGGCGGGGGAGAAAGACAAATAATGGGCTAAAAGTTTCTTACTGAAATACTTCTTTGGAGAAAATGACTCTCTAGAAATATTTTTCATATTTCTGTTGTTTGGTTTGCGATGAAAAAATTGTTAGTTTTATCAAAATTTCCATTTTTCAGGTTTCATTGTTAATCATTTTCTAGATAATATTACATCATAACTGCAGTATTTAAAGTATGTTCGTCTCTTTTTTGTATGCTTTTGCAAATGAAACTTCAATTTTTTAGACGACCTGTTCGTTGAAATTCTTAATCTAACGAAGTCTAAATATAAAAAATAAAATAAAACATGTCATATTCAACTTATCACATAAAACTACGAATTTTTTTCTATTAGATGTGGTGGAGAGAGGCATATGAAGACGATAAGATAAACTGGCCTAAAGGAATAGCTAAATGACCAAATTAATAGATAACGAGAAAAAAAGACCGAAGAAACAATGTGTTTTATTTTAAGAAAAAAAGACATAATTATGCACTATTATGGACATTAAGTGGCTGCCCATAGAAAACTTGTTATGGGGCATTATTTGGCTGCCCATGGAAAGCTTATCTCGAATGTGAGGTGCCAGCAGCATAGAAACTCTATCATCCACCTCATTCATGCAAGTAGAAGGTGCCTATTAGCATCCCATTTTCCCTCCACATTAGTCCCTTAGGTGTTGGCATTGTGAATGCATGAAAAGGGTTATAAATACCCCTCCACCGTTCATTCCTTATGTACGAGAAAAGTGTATTTTGAAATATACTCTACCTTGATATCAATACAAATCTCATTTCCTTATACCTATACTTTGGTTACAAATCTCATTTCCTTATACCTATACTTTGGTTTAGTTTTAGTACATATTTACGATTGACAAAAACAATAATCACAAAACTTTATCAGCACAACGCTCTAGTCGTAGAAAAGATTTCATTCAACCCAAAGGGGCTATCAAAAACTTTACAGGTAATTCGTAAATTTTCAAGTTCAATATGTCGACTCATATATCCGTCTTAATTAAAATAACTACAAAATTGGGTCACTGTGGTTATCCAGTTTCTGAAGAACAAATGCTAAAAAAAACGTTTTCCCCGTTTCATATATCCAATATGAATCTGCAAGAGCAGTATATAAATATGAATTTTAAATGTCATTAGGAGTTAATTTCATTTCTTCTTGTAGCAGAGCAAAATAGGAAGTAATTATAAAAAAAATCAAGAAACCCGTCCAACAGGATATACTAACTTTTCAGAAACTTATTCTACATCCGTCTCTACTGAAAGACGGGGACAGAACCATAAGGGCTGTGGTCGTGACAACTACCACAATAAAAATTTGGAGGAACATGGTCGTGGTGACGATCAAAATAAAGATACCAGAAGTGGTGGTTACCATTCTGGGGGGCGCGGTCGTGGCAACGGCCGAGACCGATGGGCAAATAACTCGGGTAATAGTTACAAGCCGTATAATCGGCAAAATAAAAGGAAGAAGGTGGTAAATTAACCTTCTGAAATGAAGAATCAACCCTGTTTTAAATGTAGTATGACAGGGCATGGGAAAGAACATGTAGGAGTGCTAAATATCTAATAGGTCTTTATCAAGCATCCTTGAAGAAACCTACTGCCAATGTAGAAACAAATCATATGAAAATCAATGATTCTTCATATAACACAAGATTGGATGTATCTAACTATTTAACTGACGATGTTGAAATATATCTTACGAAAGTCAGGACCGAGTCAAAAGTCACAGATTATGGGATTAATCTGAATAGAGCCGCATCATTGTTGCAATACCCCATCGAAGAAAGGATATCTATGGTAGTGGATATGAAAATCTTACTAGTAATGGTTTGATCATTTACTCGATGATGAGTTTGACGAAATGATTGATCGAATTCGTAACCCTCCTTAGTAATGTTTTTATAATATTTTCAGTTGTTGTAAATTTTGTATTATATTAATGTTTTACTATTGCAATGTAATATATAAAATTTACATGTTTTCTATCGATATCGTATGTTTATTTTTTTTATGTTCATTAAGGTATGAATTTTAGAAGTACATTTTTGAGACATGATGAAGATATTTGTCTGGCAGACAATGGAACTACGAATTTCATCTTTCGAAGTAAAAAACAATTTCTTGACTCTGAAAATATTTAAGGCTAATGCGATTACTATCGCTGGTCCATCTAGTCTCATTGGCGGCTCTAGCAGAGCAATTATAATATTACCAAGTGGTACGAAGTTAACCATTGACGATGCATTGTATTCGAACAGATCTTTGATGAATTTGTTAAGTTTGACATACGTCGAAATGGTTATCACCTTGAGACTAGAGATGAAAATAATGAAGAATATTTGTATATTACTTCAACTGCTTCGGGCCAGAAGCATGATCTCGAGAGATTGGCAACTCTCTCTTCAGGATTATATATTACAAGAATAAAAACGATTGAATCTTATGTTGTCATAAACCAGAAGTTTTATGATCCAAGTGTGACGACACTTTGACATGACCGTTTGGGACACCCAAGATCTACCATGATGAGTAGAATAATTTAAAATTCTCAGGGACACCCACTACAGAATCAAAAGATTATAATAAGCAAGGATTTTGCTTGTACACCTTGCTCATTGGGGAATTAATTGTAACACCGTCTCACACAAAAGTTCATATCGAATCTCCTAAATTTCTGGAAAGGATCTAAGGAGATATATGTGGTCCTATTCACCCACCATGTGGACCGTTTCGACATTTTATGAACTGATAGATGCTTTTACGAGATGGTCTCATGTTAATCTCCTGTCTCCTCGTAATAATGCATTTGCAAGGTTGCTTGCCAAAATTATTAGATTACAAGCTCATTTTCCCGATTTTCGGATTAAGTCCATACGCCTTGATGGAGCAGGCGAATTTACATCAAAGGCTTTTGATGCGTACTGTATATCAGTTGGTATTGATGTTGAACATCCTGTAGCTTATGTTCATACACAATGGTCTAGCTGAATCATTCATAAAACATATACAACTAATTGCACGTTCAATGTTGATGAAAGCCAAGTTGCCGGTTTCTGCATGGGGATCTGCAGTATTACATGTTGTTGCTTTGATCCGCCTACGACCTACTGCGGATGGTCAATATTCTCTTTTGCAACTTGTTTTGGGCCATCAACCAAACATAGCGCATTTGCGTATTTTTGGATGTGCAGTGCACGTGCCAATTACACCTCCTAAACGGACAAAATTCGGACCTCAGCGGTGTCTGGGGATATATGTTTGTTTTGATTCACCATCTATTATCAGGTATCTAGAAACCTACAACAGATAATACTTGCACTGCAAGATTTGCAGATTGTCATTTTGACGAGACAATTTTCCCGCCATTAGGGGGAGAAAATTCGTCTACAATGAATAACAAACAAATTGAATTGTGTTGGAGTACACAAAGTTTATCTCATCTTGATCCTTATACAAATCAATCTGAATTAGAAGTAGAAAGAATAATACATTTGCAAGGCATTGCAAATAAACTATCAGATGCATTTAATGATGCAGCAAGGGTAACAGAATCATATATCCCTGCTGCTAATGCTCGTACACGAATTAATATTCCAAAAGGACCAGGAGAAACTGCTGTAGCAAATGAGTCATCTAAAATACTACAGAAACGTGGACGACCAATTGGTTCAAAAGATACTATCCCCAGGAAGAGGAAAAATCAATCACAAAATAATAGTTCTCTAGAAGAGACTATTAATGATACACCCACACTTTCTGAACAAATACCCCTTGAAGAGGGTAAAGCCCTTGATGAGGCAGAGATACCAAACAATGAGGAAATCTCTATAAATTATGAATGTTCGAAAGAAGTGTGGGACCGAAATGAAATAATTGTCGACGAGATATTCTCTTTTGTCGCAACAACCTCAATTCTGAAAGAGAATGATGATTATGAACCACACTCTATTAAGGAATGTCGACAAAGGCCTGATTGGTTGAAATGGAAAGATGCACTTCAGACAGAACTAGATTCACTCAATAAGCGTAGTGTTTTTGGACCAGTGGGCCTCACACCTAAGGATGTAAACCCTGTTGGGTTCAAATGGGTGTTCGTAAGGAAACGTCATGAAAACAATGAAATCGTTCGCTATAAAGCGCGACTTGATATGCATTTACTAAATGTCGTTACTGCATATCTATATGATCACAATCTGGATACTGATATTTATATGAAAGTTCCTGAAGGATTCAAACTAGCAGAGGGAAAACCACGTGTCATGTATTCACTAAAACTTAATAGAGCTTTATATGGTTTAAAGCAATCATGACGAATGTGGTACAATCGCCTCAATGAATACTTGACTAAGGAAAGATATTTAAATGATCATATTTGTCCATGTGTGTTCATTAAGAAATCATATACTGGATTCGCTATTATTGCAATATACATGGATGATATAAATCTTATAGGAACAGTTGAAGATGTCTCAAAAGCTGCAGAATATTTGAAGAAAGAATTTGAGATGAAAGATCTTGGAAAAACAAAATTCTGCATTGGCTTACAAATTGAGAGAAGTACAAATGGCATACTTGTCCATCAAAATTTATATACTGAAAAAGTTTTGAAAAGATTTCGCATGGACACCGCATACCATCTTAATACTCCAATGGCTGTCAGATCTTTGGATACTGAAAAAGATTCTTATCGTCCTAAAGAAGATAATGAAGCACTACTTGGTCCTGAAGTACCATATTTAAGTGCAATCGGGGCTTTATTATATTTGGCTCAATGTACTAGACCTGATATTTCTTTTACAGTAAACTTATAAGCCAGGTTCAGTTCAGCACCAACAAAGCGACATTGGATGGGAGTAAAGCATATTCTCCGATATCTTCGAAGAACTACTGACATGGGGTTATTTTATTCAAAGAATTCATCCGATGGTTCACAAGTAATACGATACACTGACGCAGGATATCTCTCTGACCCACATAAAGAAGTTTCACAAACAGGTTATGTTTTTACTAGTGGCGGCACAACTTTTTCATGGCGATCAAGTAAACAAAGTATGTCCGCTACATGTTCTAATCACTCAGAGATTATTTCTCTTCATGAGGCTACCAGAGAATGTGTATGGCTAAGGTCTATCATCAGTCATATTAGACTTTCATGTGGTCTTCCTGGAATTACAAAGTCACCTACCATTATTTATGAAGATAATGCGGCTTGCATTGCTCAAATCAAGGAAGGATATATTAAAGGTGACCGAACGAAACACATTTCACCAAAGTTATTTTTCTCGCACCATCTACAACAGAATGGTAAATTGATGTATAGAAGATACAATCATGTGAGAATTATGGTGACTTGTTTACCAAGTCTTTACCAACTACAACGTTTAGAAAACTAGTACAAGGCATCGGAATGCGAAGTTTAAATAACTTGATGACGTAAGACTACATCGATCCACGATATGATATTCATCAAGGAGAAAATATTATCACGTGAAGATTTCCAAATCACTAGTACGGTATATCTACTCTTTCTACTCTTTTTCCTTCGTCCAGTTTTTGTCCCACTGGATTTTCTGGCAAGGTTTTAACGAGGCAGCTATAGCGTAACTCATACGTTTCATACTTTTCAGCATTGTGCTATTTTCTTTGTCATATTTTTGTCCCACTGGGTTTTTGCTGACAAGCTTTTGAAGAGACAGTTATTACAAAGAGAATGATGGTCATCTGGGAGTGTTATGGAGCATTAAGTGGCTGCCCACAGAAAACTTGTTATGGGGCATTAGTTGACTGTCCATGGAAAACTTATTTCAAATGTGAGGTGCTTGCAGCATAGAAACTCTATCATCCACCTCATTCATGCAAGCATGAGGTGCCTATTAGCATCCCATTTTCCCTCCATATTAGTCCCTTACGTGTTGGCATTGTGAAGGCCCGCAAAGGGTTATAAATACCCCTCCACCATTCATTCCTTATGTATGAGAAAATTGTATTTTGAAATATACTCTACCTTGATATCGATACAAATCTCATTTCCTTATACCCATACTTTAGTTTAGTTTTAGTACATATTTACGACGACAAATACAATAATCACAAAATGCACAGATTTCATTTAGAAAAGTAGAATCTCAAGAGGAAGGGGGATCACAATTTTCTATGTTTTTAGCGAAAATTGGAAAAAAATCAAGGAAATAGTTATTTTCTCTAAATTACCAACCGAACACATTGGAATTTAATTTTTTGAATTTTTTTCTCCGAAATATGACAATCAAACACAACCTTATTGTTTGTTTTTGGGTGATAAATTGTACACCGAACACAAAAATCCGAAATCTAACCTACAAATCCTTTGAAAAATAAGCACAAAAATACCACTCCATCTACCCACATTTGTGTCGTATTTTAAGAAATCATCTTTTTAAGGGAACATCAATAGTGGTTGCACTGTTCAGTTATTGTGGACCCTTCAACAAAAAAAAAGTTATCGTGGAGAAAAAAAATTGGAGTATTGAAGTTGGAAATTTGGGTATAGTTGGAGTCAGTGGGGTTACGGAAAAACAAGTGGTTTTTATTATTATGGGTTATTGGCCCCTTAATTTGTTACCAGCTCCTCGGAAGCCTCCTATTTTATCAAAAATACCCAGAAAGTCCCATTTCCTCCGTTACCGTTAAATGTCCGTTACTCTCTCCTCCATCTCATCACCTCTCTCTGCCATGTCATATCTCGTGCCACATCATCATCTTCTCCGATAAGGTCGTCGACCGACCAAAAATTCCAACGACCTTTATACTTAAAAAAAAAAATTCTCTACTCTCTCTCTAAATACTCCGGCGAAGGGGTTTCCCTTCGTCGGAGGTCTAGTGAACCGGATCTAGGTATGTTCGAACCAGACCTAGATCTGGTGAGCCAAACCTCCGGCGAAGGGAACACCTTCACCAGAGTATTTAGAGAGAGAGGAGATAATTTTTTTCTTTTTTTTTATGTTTGAGGGTCGCCGGCCTAAATTTTTTTTGGCCTTCGCCGGAGAAGAGAGCGGTGGAGAGAGAGAGATTTTTTTTAAAGTATGAAGGTCGCTGGAATTTTTGATCGGGCAGCGACCTCATCGGAGAAGATGATGATGTGGCGAGAGATATGACGTGGTAGCGAGAGGTGATGACGGAGTAGAGAGAGTAATGGACATTTAACAGTAACGGAAAAAAGAGGAAGTTCTAGGTATTTTTGATAAAGTAAGGGGCTTCCCAGGAAGCTGGTCACAAAGCATAACAAGGGACTCTCATCAGCTGGCAACCACCACCCTCGAAACCTTTATAAGCATAACAATTCGTGTAAGAAAAAAGCATAACAGGTTTATCAAGGGCGACAACTCTTTTCACTCGCGACAATATTACTTCCTAACTTGCGACACTGGACTAACTGCTTGGACGGAGGAATCATAAATCAAATCCTTCCAACTTCTCTTTTGGTAACTAAAATCAAAACCCCAAAAACTTTTAGGGATATGCTGGCTTTTACCACCAAGGAAATGTATTCCATGTCATTTAGGATTCATAGGATCTGTACTTGCCAAACAGAGGAATAAATTCAAATTCCTAGCAAATCCTACTTCTTGTTGCCATCCTACTTTGTATCCCCATCATTCAAACAGACCATAAAGTCTTTAGAACATGTTTCACTTCTAGCACTACAACTACAACAATCTATCTATTAATACCAATGCCTTTTTAGCTACATGCATTACAAACATCGAAAAATAAGAGACAACTTCAGAGTTGGGTTTGTTCCTTATACAAATAAGATCAGTCTATTATTTAAAGAAAAAGTTTAAAATTTTGTTAAAGTATCGGATATCAGATATTATCCGATATCCATTAATATTATCGGATTCGGATATTGATTTATAATATATCCGTCGGATAATTATCGGATATCGGATAGCTTATCGGATTTGAATACGGATATGCCTATATCCGATCCGATAAGCTACCGTTTACAGGGCTAATTGAAAGTTATGAACTTCATACAAAAAATTTATGGTGAAGTGACAAAACCAGTAAACGGGCAATAGGAGGCAGAGAGAACATGCTCATCTTCTGTCTCCTTTGATCTAGAGATAGTCGGATTGTCACGAGAAGTGGATTAAGCGGGCTGGGATGGGAACCAACAACCGTTACCCGTTCATGTGAGAGGTGTAAGTGTACAAACGGGTGAACAACTATAATTTCTGGGGTTTTCACCAATTTTAGACAAACTAACTTTAAAGAACTATGAGGAAAATTGTAACAACTCAGAATTGACAAATCATGTACTAAAGTTGATAGAGAAAGTATGACGATATGGTAAATGGACATATGCTAAATTGACAAAGTACTAAGTGCTCAGGTCGGATTCTTGAACATACGCTAAATGAACAACAAACAATAGTACTGGCAAAATAACAACATTGTATCTTTCGTAAGGTTGTAAATGCATTTCAGCACGTCACATATCGACTATCGTCATCCACATATGACATACAGTTCAGAAGTCAAAATATTCAAGACACAAAGAAACAAAATAAGCTACTGAGGGTAAGATTATCTGAAGAACTAACCCTTTATTAATCTCTGATAAATCAATAGTAGATAAGCTGGCTGATAACGAAAAAACTCCATAGCTAACATCTTATTGAGCTTTATCTCCAGCATCAACAACCATTTCTGAAAACCAACACAAAATAAGAGGAACTCTATCAATGTCGAAACTAAAAATTCAAGTGTCAGGAAGATAATCAACGAAAATTCAGAAAAAGAACACAACAGTGAGAGTGAGAAACTCACTGATATTTTAGTACTATATTTACAGAATGGAAGCAAGGCAAGATGCTTCAGAAGGTTCCCCCAACAGTCGAAGGGAGAATGTCGAAGTTCCATAGATCCATTGAGCTCCCACCATCCTGTGTAGTATCGTCAGTGAAAAGGCTATCGATTGAAGTATCCCAGCTCCCCTCAAGATAAGGAATTTGCATGAACTTCATTTGAGATTCAAAAGCTGAAAGCTCATCAGACAGAGTCTTTGCTGTGTTTTCTTCAGCAGGAACTACAGCCTCAGAGTCTGTCTTGAATTTCTTTATCGGGTTATTAGCATTGTCCGAGAAGTCAGATTCCTCAACTTCTATTGTGGGCATTAACATTGATGAGACTTCTGGTGTTATTGGTTCATGTTCTCCCCACCCAAAGTCGGAACAGTTAAAAGAGTTGCTTCCCTGATCCGAAGTAAAACACATCCCGCTTTCAGTAGGGGCAGATGACTTGTAGCTTATCGGATTCTCAAATGAAGGAATTGAACCCATATAACCTGCTCCTTTGATCTGGGCCTTTTCTTCCATGAACCCCAATGAGTTATAGAAACTATCATTTGGGAAATTAAGATTGTTGCTCGTCTTGGGAAGCTGTTTACAAGGGTTTTCCATAAGAGTTAACTTCTCACTTGGTAGACCCTCATCAGGAAAATTCACTTTGGCCTTCTTTCCTCGAATCCTACGTGCCTCAGCATCATAAGCCCTAGCAGCTTCTTCAGCAGTGTTGAAGGTGCCAAGCCACACACGAACACCTTTCATTGGGTCTCTGATCTCAGCTGCCCACTTCCCCCATGGACGTTGTCGGATCCCCCTATATTGATTCTTTCTCTTTCTTTTTGCAGTTTTCTCAGCAGGTCCATTGTATTTCACAGATTTTACAGCAGTAGATCCTTCATTGAGATGAAGAACAAGAAATATAAGAATCTACACTAATTAAAACATTAGGAACTATTCCACTGAGCTCGATTCATTCCCATGTTTCTACTGTGAATAAATCATTAGAACCACAACAAAAAGCACCAGATATGACTCAGTAATCTCGATACTGTTAAGTTTGTGGTCATCCAACTCAAAAGTCAAAACCAATTGGCTAGGCGTGGAGAGGACTAGACATTATATTCTTGGTTGATAAATACCCATTCTCCCATGTGGGACTATTCTCAGAGTAACGACACAGACGACTACAGACAACAGATAAAAAGGTAAAAGGCCTAAGAGATTCAACTAAAAGGATCCAATAGAACCAAAATGTTGGAGTAAATCTTAAAGGATCCAAAGAAAAGTTCATTACAAAAGAGACAACTAGGAATCAAATGATCAAGATAAAAAAAAAAAAAAAAATCAACCAATAATAAGTAAACTGAATCTGACTAGTCCGAATCTGAATAATCTGACTCAAATGGACCTGACCCAAATTAGCCAATCATATGCTTCAGTATTAGAGCAAGTCCAGCCCCAGCCGGCTGAGGCCATAATTTTGAAATTATGGCCTCAGCCACCCGCTCCAAGCCCAGCCGCTTGGAGCGGAGGCTGGGGCTCTTCCTTCAGTCGCCCCTAATGTTAGGGGCGACTGAAGGGGTCCCCATGTGACCGTTGGGGACCCCAACGGTCACATTGGGGACAGATCTGGCCGTTGGATAAACCAACGGCCAGATCTGTTTGTTTTTTTATTTTTTAAAAAAAAATATTAAAAAATTATAAATAACTTAAAAATCAAAATACATTTTTTGTAATTCTAATTAGTTTTAATTTTTTTTAAATTCTAGAAAAACATAAATATTAGTAATTAAGATACATCCCACCAAATGTCGGTCCCCGAATATATTTTTTTTCGAAAAATAGTTCAAACACGTATTTTATATATACATAAAATCACACACGTCTTTCGCACACCAACTAAAAGTGCACACACGCGTTTCCCACATGAACAAATTTTCGGACTCAAGAGAGGCTGGGCTGGAGGAGGCCAATAATTTTAGGTGAAAAAGTGGTTTTTTCGGCCTAAGACAGGCTGGGATTGGACTTGCTCTTAAACAAACATTCCAAACAATTCACAGCTCGAGCTAGATTTCAGATCTGACTTAAGAAAACCTCTACCTAAACAAGGAAGCCTAGAATCATAAAAACATCACTTCCATTTATCAGCAAAAATTAATCAATCCCAAAAAAACAGAGGAAAAAAAGAGAAACCCTAGATAATAAATGGGAGGGTACCTTGAGAAACCCTAGATTTGTCAATAAATGAGAAAGATTTAACATCTTCATCAGCAGAGTCATCTTTGAATTCCTGAAAATCAGCCTCAAAATCATGAATAGGACGAGGCTTTGAGTAGTAATTTCCGGAGTTTTTCTCCAAATCTGCCCAGAGGTAATCAGCAGTGAGTCTTCTGGATCGACTCATTGGAATGAAATCGGAGATGATAGCTCCTCCACACATCCTTCTAAATCGTTTCGATCTGGTTAAATCCTTATTAACTTGACCAAGAGCAGTTGAAACTTATAAGTACTGTTCTAGCTGAGAGATAGAGAGAGAGAGAGATTCTTTTCTTTTCTAGAGAGAGAAACAAAGCAATTTTGATGATTGAGAGTTTCTTTATAAGAGAGCTGAACGGAAACAGAGGAAGATAATTAATAGTGCGTGTGTTCCAGAGAAGTGAAAACAAACGCCCCAGCTAATCATTCATAAATGGGGTTATGTCATTTGTGATTTAGAATTCTATTCATCCAGTCCCTTCCCCAACCCTCGACTAATGTGGCTGACGTATCAGTTTTTTTTTTTTTTTTGGAAGTCGACTACGTATCAGTTGAGTGTGGAGCAATTGGAGAGAGAATGGTGATAAAATATACTTCAAATATGTCGCCACAACAAAGAAGGACTGGGAGAGGGACCAAAATGGAGGGATGAGTAGAATTTTTGTTTGTTTTGTGATATATTTGACATAAAAGAAAAACAATAAATATTTGGTAATTATTACATAATCAAAATATTTATAAAGACTAAATTATTTTTTTGAGTAGCTAATTTTCTTTAGTTTTTCTTCAAATTCTTATAATATATAACATTTGTTATTAGATATTCGATAAGATTTATATATTTAAAAATGATTTTTTTATTTTTTTTCTAATAAGGTTTACTTTTAATACATTTTTCAAATAAATTCCAGAAAATGGTTTTTTTTTTCATTTTTTTTTACAACTCAATTTGCAAATCTTGGAAACTTTTACCCAGAGTGCAAACTCAATATGCAAAGTTTGCAAACTCAAATTGCAAAAGGCAAAGCTGACCTGCTAATCTTGCAAACTGAGTTTGCACAGTGCAAATTCGATTTGCAGATCTTGCAAAACATTATTTGCACAATGCACACCTGATTTGCAAATCTTGCAAACCCGGTTTGGAGTATGCAAACTCAAATTTGTAGATTTTACGAAACCCCACTTGTAGAATACAAACTTAGTTTGCCGATCTTCGGAACCGGTGTTCAGAAAGCAACCATAGTTTGCAAATCTAGAACAAAATAGTTAGAATTTTCTTATTCAATTGCGGCAAAGCTTCTTTTTCATTCCCCAAGGTTAATGGACAGTGAAAATCGATCGAAGTCCCATCCATAATCACACATACTACTCTTCATCCATAATCAAACGAAAAAACAATAATGAAAATAAATCAAAGTAAAAAACTTCTGAAATCCTTATCCTTTCATTCATAATCAAGTTAGAGAGAATAAATCTAGACATGTTTTCGACCTTCTTCAATGTCCATAAAAGGATTTTTAGTGTTTGATTTGTTCTTCTGAATCTATTTTCGGCCTTTTTTTTCACTGTCCATGAAAGGAGTTTTGGCATTTGATTTGTTCTTCCTGATTTGTCTTCATCCTTTTTCATATCCGGATCTATTTTTGACCTTCTTTAGTGTCCATTATGGATGAGGACTATTTTGTAGATCTGTTTTCGTCCTATGTAAAGAGGTTGATGAAGACGATGAGATGAAGAAAAATAAGACGGAGGTGATGAAAAAGAGAAGAAGATGATGCCGACGAAATCAAAAGAGAATGAAGAAGTAAAGAAGAAAATGAAGAATAAGACCCCTAAAATTTTTAGTTTCTTTTAGAAAGAAAGCGATTTTTAAAGGATAGGGGTTTTTTTAATAATAAAAGGGATATTTAGCTTTAGGGTCAAAGAAAAGTACTAACATTAGCATTTGGTCAAGAGATTGTCCGTTATAGGGCCTGGTTCATAGACTAACCGCTGACCCAGTTGACTAGAGACGGTCGTTAACAATCGTTAGTTTCTGACCGAAATGATAATGACGATATTTTTTCATTGACCCTAACGCTAACTTTACCTTTTAATCATTGGAACATGGACGTACGTCTTAAGGGAAAATGGTGAAAGATGTGTGGGTTTTTAGGGGTGTACACATTTCGATCGAGAATTTGTCAGATTTGAGTACTTGTCAGACGTAGCGCCTAGTCCTTAGCTAACTCTTCCCCCATCGTTAGTGCTGAGCAAGACACGAACCCTGACTGACGAACCCGCCAGTGAGAGTTAGGGACGCCGACGACCTACTATTGGTAGAAATACAAGTTGTGTTAGCATAGGGTCACTTTAATAGATGTACTGCTTAGCATATGCCCTTTAATGTATCAAGGAAATAGTCGTGAGAATTCGTCTGATGAGATTCCCAGAGGAAAACTGTATTAAACACTCGGGAAGAAAATTAAGTCCATGTGATATTTGTGAAAACTATTTTGAAAAGTATAGAGAGTTCCAAGATAAGAAAGACAAGTGCCATGGGAACAAAGAGAAAGTGATCTAGACAATTTGTAGAGAAATTAATATCATATTTCGAGGCACTAGTACAATAATTTTCGCATCACAGAGACGCAACGACTTGAGGAGACGCATTAAGTGCAGAATAAAGCATGCTCCCCATATGATCGACATATTGAGTTCGATGAACATTTATGTTTTTGAATTATATTGTAGCTTTTCTAAATGGATCATGTTTTTATTTTAGCACTACAATTTATTTATAATTATTAATATCTTTAACATAGATAGTGAACCCAATGGACTAAATTGGAAACCCATCAGCTAACCTTCTTTTGATTCTTGAATTTAATTAGAAAACAACTACTAAACAAGTGGAATTAATTTAAGTGACTTAACATATAATTATTGCTAAGAATTTTTTGACAAAAAAGAAGAGCATCTTTTGAACTAAAATTCTAAGTAAACACTGATTAAGTTTGAAATCATGACCAAATAAAATACTCTTCATATTAAAGAAGTCAGTAGTTTGATTTTAGTTTACTTTTATTATTGTTGAAAACAAGTTGATCTTAATCTAATGAACATTTTATTTTTTTATTTTATTGTGGAAAACAAGTTGATCTTAATTTAATGAACAAGTACACTAAATAGTACAACAAAGATAAACATAAAGCATCTTGCATAACAAGCTCTGATCAACTTAATCCTGTAATACAAATCATGAGTTTGACTTAATTTAATCATATATGGGAAGGTGGCACAAAGGGAAACTCTGAAAAATTTAAGATCTATTTAGATTAATGACCCTATTGATATGAGATAATAACCAAAGATATGAGATTTTATTACTCAACTAACTCAATATTCAACTCACTGGTTTTTGTATTGCTCACTGCTCATTTTGTATTGATCTTTTCTATCTACTAAAGAGTGAAAGAAAAACTATATTTGTAGCCTTAAATGCATGGATGGATTGACCATCATGAGACACCTCGAGCATGAGGTGTGGAGTTAGCTTCTCCACTAAGAATCTTTAATTTCTTCACTTATCCAGCCAAAATGTTCCTGCCCACATGACCCAAGTATTTGTGCTAAAAGCACTCTTCTTATATGCACTTAAAGAAGATCATCAAAAGTTTGGTGGCTGGCTGGTGTACAATCATCTTTCTTCTTCATTATAGGAACCTTCACAAAGACCATCAAATATATTGTGGTCAGCCATACTTACATAATTATAACAAGATCTATGTCAAAAATTATAAAATCGAAAAACTTAAAAAGAGTAAAGAAATTACTCAAATTTTATTGGTAAAGTAAATTGATTAATCAACTACTAGATTCCCTTTATAGAATATTAAAGTTTCCTAAACCATATCATACTCAGACCTAACAACTTCTAAATAAATAAGAGTCCCAATTCAATGAGCTCAAGCTCATACGGGGAGTTATGAGCTTGAGCTCATTGACCGTTGATCTTTAGTTAGTCCAGCTGTACTCCTTAAAAGAAGGAAAGAACAATAGATTTTAAGTCTCATTTTATCTATTTAATTACAAAATTGCCACAATCTTTCCCATTCAATCTCTCCATTGTATACTCTCCATTCTGATGTGTTTTAATTGTCCTCTCGGACGACATTGTTGATGTACCCGCATTGATTTTTTCCATCCTGTGACGATTCCGATACATAACCACCTGTTGCAGATGGACATGCATCATCTTTTTCGTCTTCACAAGATGGTGTCGTTCCTTGTCTCTAAATGGACAAGGATGTCGGTGGTTCTGTGTTGATGATGATTTTGATTGTTTATTGTGTTTTCTATGACTTGAAACTAATGATGCGAACCAAGTAGATGAGATCGGCGATGAAGTCGAAGTTTCTATAGAATTTGCTAAAACCCTAGGATATGGAATTTGTTGTACTGTTACGTTTGATTTGGATGACAAACGGAAGAAATTTGAGAGGAGATATGTTATTAAAATAATATTAAAAAACCAAATAGTAAAAGCAGAATTAAATGAGCAATAAACAGTAGGTGTAAGTAAATCACTTATCTTTTTGCAGAGCTTAATCAAGTAGTAATCGAACCAACCAGAGAGAATGAACCTGCAAATAGACTGTAGTTTAGTAATGGTGGAACAGAGACTGTAGTTTAATCCAAAAGTAAGCTCTCTTTTAGCTCAAATAGAAGTAGTTGTTAGATTTTATTCAAACACTACTACTAACAAGATATGTATCAACAAATTATACATCGATTTCCACTGGTGAAAGAAGAACATAATCCATCAATTACTCCATTTTCGCTCTCAGGAATCGATTCATACTTTTTTTTACGGTTGGGGTTTGTCTCGTTTGAACTCAGTAGTTAATTTCAGAACATACTGATAAGATTCATCCACTTTTCCTTGTTTATTTTAAGTATATCCATGAGTTGGTTGTTCTGACATTCTGTTGCATTATTGGGTTCAACTTGGTATGATCTAGATGATTATTCAAACCAAGTCTTATCATGATATAATCCATGAATGAAAGTGGGGTTACACAATATTCATCTTCTCATGGTATGATCTTGATGATTATTGTGTTGAACTTTGTACGACTTTGACGATTATTCCTTGTTGATTTCTACCTGTAAATGTTTTATACCATCAGTTTGTTGCATAATATATTGAATTTCGAGATCTCTTGGTAAGACTCATTTCCTGCTTGTGAGCAGGTTTCATCTCTTAGAGTCTCAAAATTATGTAACATTTTGGTAAGTTGATGTTATCAAGATCCCTTGAGATTGTTTGCAATCTTGATTGACGTCCTTTGTTTATCCTCATTCTTATACATTTCAGGGTGTAAAGACAAGTTTGTAGATCTACCCACATGATCATTTAGATGCTGCTAGCCGAAGTAAAAACCTCCCAAAGTGGTTTCTTCCTCATCTTCCTTGGTGTTGATGAACTTGAAGAAGAACAAGATGATAATGTTAATACTCCATGGAGTTTCTCTGTTTCTTCGCATCTTCTTTGGCTAGCAAAATTATTGTTTTAGAGAGAAGTATTAAGTGGAGATGGACTGACGGAGAATGGAACGATGAAGAGGCGAATTGGAGACACAAGGTGGCACTTTTGTAATTAAATAGCAAAAAAGAGATTTAAAATTTATTATTTTTACCTTCTTTTTAGGAGTACAGCTGTACTATTAAGCCTTTTTTTATTTAAGAAGATCAACCACTAATGAACTCGAGCTCATAACTCTCCATATGAGCTCGAGCTCATTGAATCGGGGCTCAATAAATAAAATACTAGAATTGGAAACCTAGAAAGTATCTCAAAAATACAAAAGAACTAAATATAATGATTCTCTACTAACTCAAAAGATTAAGCTACTAAAATTACTAGATTGTAAGATATCTAAGATTCTCAAATTATCTTATGAAAATCTCTGTGCACCAGTCTTCTACACTTCAAAGAAACTCGCCTTAAATTTACTAACCGCCTCGAATTTACGAACTGCTTTGAATGTCATCTTGATTGATACTCCCTTAATGTAGTTTTTTGGTAAATTATGTATAAGAATCATCAAATATTCAGATTTAATTGAAGACTTTATTATGACACAAAAATTTTTCCTTCATGACTTGTAATGTGACCAAACTCTTTTTACACCCACATATAAACTTGTAAAGATCACGGATAGGGTTACTGAAACTACAACTTTGATGAAGACTTTCTAATAAAGTTACTTACATAATCTATATGAAACTAGATGAAATTCTGAAAACACTGAAAACACTCTTCATCATATGAAAGAAGATCAATTGGACCATAGTCTGACTACCAAAGTTTTCTATTTTTCTTAGAATCAACTTCCTGAACAACTTCTTCTGAAACAACAATTCTATAATCTTGTAAATTGATAATAGTAGACGTGAACATAATAACTTCGGGTTTGTTTGATGACTAATATTATTTGATTTGTCTTTGGTCACAATTTAAGGAGGTTCAACATTCTACAAGGGAGCTTTTTTCCCTACTTTGTATTAAAGTGACGTTGTTCTTGTTGGGTTATGGTGTCTCCTAGTGTTCTAAGCCGAATCTCAGACATCTAATGTCTAACTCCCAGGATCTCATGCATAAACCAAACACGAACTAAGTAAATAGGGATTGTTACCTTAATCGCTATTTATCCCTCGAACCTTTCCGGTTGAATAAGAAGACCAAGAGCTCCAATTGTAGCTCCTCTACTTGATACAACCGAATAATCAACTTGATCTCCCACCTCAAGTTTAGCTAGAACTTCAATGGTGGTTAGACGAATAACACTTTCTTCTTTAGACTAGATAAATAGTTGGGAACTTATCTCTATTTCTTTCTCTAGTTGATGTTGTAAAGTTAGAAAGCTTCTTGAGAATTTTCCACACCTTATTCAACTCCAATGAGGGCTTTATATAAAATCCCTAAGTTAGAGTTAAACCATAATTAGGTTTCCTAAAAGCCAAAACAGAAGAAGAATAAGGATTTAATAAAAAAAAATAGAATCCTGTATCTATTTTTCTCTCTTCCCTGGGCAGACTAAGCCCTAATAGGCATATCTGGCCGACCCTATAAGTAGGGGTGTACATTTAGTATCCGAACCGACCAACCGATCCAAATAGATTTGGGCGGTTTAGACACCGATCCAATGGTTATCCGGATTGGTTTGGATACTAAAATACAAAAATCGAGTGGTCATCTATGGATTTGTTTGACGGTTAACCGGAAAAACCGAACAAGACCATTTATTATTACTTTCTACATACTATATATGTGATAATATATGATTCAATTGTTTATCATTTTTCTTATCTTCCTCGAATGTTGATAAACTACGTCGAATTAATCACGTACATGTAGATTTAAGGGTTTGTGAGATAATACTACTTTTTAGCACGTTCTAAGTATAATTGTAGCAAGTTTTAATATTAAAATTCGAAAGTTTGTTCTTGGATAGTTTGGTTCGGTAACCGAACCAAACCGTTCATGCATAGTTTGGTTCGGTAACCGAACCGAACCATGAACGGATTTGTTTGGATTGAAATTTACAATGACCGAACGCTTTGGATCGGACTATGGATGGGCTTAAAAAGTCGGTTATCCAGCCTATGTTCACCCTACGTCTTAGTGTGGTCGACCAAGCATGACGGACCCCACTAATGGGCCTAAAATCCCTTTTAAGTTTCTGGTACAAATACCCCTTTATTCAGGCTTTTGTACTATCTTTGCCTTGAATTTCTTTAGGCCCTTTGGACATATTTATGGGTCTAAGTCATGCTCACATGTCTCATCCCTCTAGTCATATCTTTCGATCAACTCGGCACTCTTTGGTGTAACCTGATGTATGATATGGACGAATTAGTCGCGAATTGCTCCGTGGTTCGACGATCGTAGTTGGTTTCTAGATAAACACTACGATCCCTAAATCATCCAGACTTGATGATATTCTTCATCAATTGTCCTATCCGACAAATTGCTCGCATTACATCTTTGGTCGAAGAACATCTCCTTCAATCTCCTACTTGTACTTAGAACAAGTGCAATGCTCGATTCCCGTGTCAATTGTTATCCCATCTTATACGTCACATCTTTCCGACTTTCTTGATCCCGAGCACAACTGTCAATCCAAACTATTAATCACTTAATCTATTTGAGCGTGGCCACGCATTTTCAGGTGCTACTCATCAAGTGGCCCTGAGATACTTTTCCTAACTTAATATGATGACACAATATAGTCTTGTACTCCCACTCAGCTTCATGTCTATCATGCCTGACCTAGAGTCCGCCTTTAAAACCTCCTTTTACGGTGCGATGTTTAACGAAACTAAAGTCAGACAATCCTTACATAAGATGAGAGAAGCACTCATGTTTCGAGGAATCTCTTTAATCTTGTCAATGAGATGTACTTGACGTTTATCACTTTAATGTACTCTCATTGTGGGCTATCCAGTGTATATTCCTAATTATACACCCACGTAGTCGACTTGAATACCCTATTCACATAGCCCATGAAACATCGCTATTATGTCGATCTCACGTGCTAGCCTTCGTAAGTCATTGTTGTCCATGCAGTGCCCTGGACTAGGGAGATGATAATAAAATAATTTCAAGTTCACTAAATAGGGTTTCATTCATCAGATCACGTATTTGACACCTATTTGGAATATTTTATTATTGATGGACTGTCGTTAAACACTAAACCTAATTTAGATGACGAAATAAATAACTTATTTATTTCCGATAACAAGAGTTTGTAAATTTGAGTTTCTTTCGTAAACTGTTTTACTCGCTCAATTTTACTAGTCAAGGTTATTCCCAGAATGCACCTTACGCCTTAGACCTTTGTATGACTCTATTCATACTTTGTCTTACGTGACAGTTTAGTTAAGACAGATCTTTATCCGAGTAAACTTTGCTGATTATCAATTAATCAAAGGTCACCTCCTTTAATTAGCTTTCATAATTTCTATTATTCCTTTGTTAGTTTTAAAACCTCTAGAGCTTTAATTGTATTATTTCGTTTGTAGAGTTTGCAACAGTTTCCAACTCGGAACACCTTCCGACCTACTTTCCTTCCATGTCTGGAAGTTTGCAATGTATGACATTTTCAACTTTCTTTTCCACATTGTATTAAAAATTCATTCTAATCACTTCACAAGCTTTTCAGGATGTTCTTTAGTTGTGGTTCAGATTTTCTCATCTGAATTCGGATGTCGACGTCTGATTATACTCCCAGTAGTCAAGACGTCTTAGGCTTGGGTCGAACATGACCGATCTTATGCTCGAGGCATTTCTCATGCATGATTGATCATCAGGGCCTACTAGACTCTGAATCATGCTAAGATCTATGTCATTAGGCTTGGGTCAAATTTCTCTCCTGGAGTATTTCGCATTGAACCTTTAAGAATCTTATCATAGTAAGTTTCTTGACTTAGTCCTGTCATCCTATCAATCTATCCCATAGACCTTTGATGCCCATTAGCATTTTATCCTTTTGTGTATGGTCCTTTATTGAGTCAGTTTTCAACATCTCAATGCTGTTCTCAATCTTAGTATGTCCTCTGCATAACAGACCTAGAAAACGTGTCACACCCACTTACCTTCTCGAAATTCCCGAGGTTCAAGATTTTCTTCATTCTTTAGGAATCAAACATCTTTAGATTACCTCGTTGAATCGAAGATTCCAACTCTTGCCTGCTTCAATCCACTGATGGATTTCTGAAGCATGCGTGTTTCACTAGCCTCTAAAGTCAGTAACCATATATTGTTCCATAATTTTATTAGGGAAGATGGTTTTTGACTTCCACATGTTAGTTTGATCTTTATGGACTTAAGCTTCAACGACGAATGTAGAGATTCTTTGTTTAGCTTTGAGAAACACCCTGTTTCCATCATTCTCAGTTTTCTCTTTTGGAAAACTAATTTTACGTTAAGTAGGTTTCACTCTATTGACTAAATTATCAAGTTCAAGACTTGATGAGATATGGATTCCATTTTGAACTTTTTGGCTCCTAACCAAATTTCAGAGTTGGTTTCTGTCTCTGCGCAGATCTATGACTTTTATCTTTTAACAGTTAAACAACAAGTTCAATGCTCTCAACCTTTGAAGACATTTCCGTTTGAGATACTTTCAACTTTTGAGAATGACTCTTTCTTGTCAATGTGATTCTCTGGTTCATTTGAGAAAACTGATTTTTATCTGTGAAACATTCTTGGTTATTTCGGACACCCTGTCCTCATCCCTTTCTATGGGGATGATCATGTTTATGAGTCACATGTATCTTATGATTATAGGTCATTCAATTAATTGATGTGTCTCATCTTACAAATATAACCAAGTATAGAATCTGTTGGCATAGTTAAATAATAAATTTGTTAATTTAGTACTTTCATAACATCTCAATATAAAACCAAACTTATTTATTGATTCTCCATATTACTTAGTACATAGATGATGTTAACTAGAAAATAAAACTAATCTAGATTAGTGCCTAAAGAAGACTTCGATCCCTTTCAGCGTCCTTAGGAAGCATGACTTCTGCTCCCTCTAGGATCTTTTCTCCTTTAGCCAAATACTTAGTTCCCAGCTGCTGATGTCAAAAAATGGCCTTCAGTTATATCAGCATGAAAAAGGGAGTTGATGCATGACAACCTCCGTTACGTGTGAATATTCAGTGATGTTGAGTCTGATTCTGTCGGTCGGTCCTCGCTCCAGCTCTGGTTCCTGCTCCTACTCCTTGCTCCAAGCTCCAACTCCTCCTTCTTGCTCTTGCTTCCACTGGGAAACCTGCAAATGGTTCGAAAACCGCTCCGACGCTAAAGACAGTCAGGGTGTTCTTTGTAATAAAAGATTGAATATTGGTTGAACCTTTTGAGGGGCGAGTATGTGTTACTCAGATAAAGTCAACATGTCTTGTGGAAGACGATGGGGGCCCTTTTATAGGCAATGTTAAGCCGACTTTGATTAGCGGTTGTGGTGAGGCGGTGGTCATCAAACCGTTAGAGAAGTTTCCTCTTATTCGTATATAGGGTTTCCCTTAGAGTCTATCTCGGATCTTGGATAAATGGAAGTTCCTATATTCAAGGATACTTCGTAGATATCTTGCCGAAGTGATAGATCTTTGGGGAGACTGAGGAGTAGAAGTAACTCTCAAGTCAAGTTAATTTAAATGGCCCTGAAGACAAGGGGTTTACCTGGACCAAAGCTATTTCGTGAAGCTCGGTCAGTTCTTTTATTTTCCTGAGCTCCGTGTTCCAGGGCTGCTTCTGGCTTAGCTGTTTTGGAGAGCTTTTCTCAAGTTGATGGAGTTTTCTATTTTTGAGTGTTGTTAGTGCCCAACGGATTGGTTCGGGGTTTCCTTCGAAACGTGCTGGTCTGTCATCACCGATTCGACACGTTTCGACTTCTGCCTAAGGAGACGGATTTCTGCTTCCATGCGTGATTTCCTGACGTCAGAGATCCTACTCTCTAATCACACGCTTTCAACATTGATTGCCCAGGTAACGTCTCACGCCACTTCTGTTGCCATGCGTGGGCACGTGGTGCTTTGTAATTGGGTGAGCGAGCTAGTGTTTGTCGAGCATTAACTCCTCCTCTGATGTTAGTCAGTCTTGAGCCGCATGATGCACCCGAAAAGGTTACACACCCAAGCGGAGGTATCAAGTAGTAATCCGGCAAAGCCGGGATCGATCCAAGGATAGGAATGTAGTTTGGATATCGAATGGTCTTATTCGTCGGTTCAGATATCAAAGGCTTACTTAGACAAACGAATAAGCACTAAGAGAATAAAGGAAGTAAAACAAACTGAATTATCAATGTAAACGAGCGACAGAGATTCGAGAGATTCGAGAGAAGAGTCGAAGGAACAAGAGTCGGGAAGCAACAAAAGTCGGGAGACAAATAAGTGAGTGAAGTGTCGAAGTCCGGGAATCCATGATAATAAACCTATAACTATGTACGGTCCAATCGAATGGTTTGATGTAAATCTAGTCTCGATTCCTAAGGTGGACGTTCATAAGCACTACGTATGTCCGGAGATAATACTTAGTCAAACAAACTTCCTAAACGATTAAAACCGAATCATCGAAAATGTCTTCTAGTCGCCTAACTATGTGAAGTGCATGACAAGACACATGAAATTTGAATCTAGACTACGATCGATATCGATCACTTTGCCTAATCGATTAACTATGCGAAGTACTTGATAAGACACATGAAAAACGATTGAAACAAGTAATCAAAATAAGAGAACATGAATTTATTATCAAAACATTAAATCATATTAAACATAATCACAAATTCATCACATTTCATCCATATAATCGGCACACTTGATTTAGTTAAACATGGTGAAAAGTAATAAATGAAAAGAAGATGATGAGAAATCCCCCTTTTTTGATGATGTTCGAGGCTAGGTTCGTCGGAAAATATGAGTAGATAAGGTTCAGCCGATCTCCCCTCAGCAAATTTCTGGATTTCCCCTTAACAGTGCATAATGGGTGTCCCCGAGCAAAAATCAGATCTCCCCTTAGTAATCAGCATCATCTTCTTCATTTAAAACCCACCACCATTAAAGCTTCACCAAGCTTTCTCTCTCTAAGCAATTTTCAACCAAAATCAAATCAAATCATATGGGAAGCAAGCCAAGATGATGGGGAATAAAAGCCCTAAGGTTTCGGATCGAGAAAGTTGTCGGAACACCATGAAAAATCCGACGAAAGAAAGCTAGGGTTTCGGCCAAAAAATCAAGAAATCCGACCAAATCCGACCACGGCAAGCTGTTCCGAGCTGCAGCCGCACATCCCATGAAAGGTCCGAACTGTCCGAGCAACTCCCGTGTACAGCAGTGAAGGTCCCGTGTACAGCTGCTCCTGTCCGTGCAAGCCCGTGCCTTGCAGCTGCATCCTCGATGAAATCCCGAGCAGCACACGTTCCGAGCTGCTGCTGTGCGGATCGGAGCTTGCTGTCGGCGCTGCTGCTGTTCCATGCGTCCGAGCTGGTGTGGGTAGTCCCGAGCTCTCTTGTACCGCGACTTTGTGTGGTGCCGGCCAAGTTGGCCGGCACCCTCCTTCTCTCCTTCACTCTCTTGCTATCAAACCCTTCTCTAGCTCAAACTTTTGTTGTTTATTTTTGGTGAAGAACACCAAACCCTAGCCACACCTCTATCTTGCTTCTTAGTGAAGAAGATGATGAAAATCCTTTCCTCCTTTTCCCTTTTTCTCACTTGTGTATACACAACCTTAGACTTAGTCAAACTTGACTAAGTCTTAGACCATTTGACTTGGACCAAAGAGAGGGTGCTCATAAGTTCTCTATTATTCTCTTCCTCTTTGGGCTCTTGGGTTGGGCTTCTTTCTAAAGCAAGGGGGTGCCTTCATAGAATCCTTGTTTCAAGACCGAACCTCGGCTTCTTTCATTCACAACTTCTCCGTCCGAACTCCGAATCGACTTCCGTTTTCACCGTCGGACTCGTCATTGACTTCACTTGTTGTTTGACTTCTGATTTTGACCAAAATGACCAAAATACCCCTGGTGCTCTTTTCTTCCCTTTTGCTGCATAAGATGAAAATGTGATAATTCGCTCTCTTTATTCCGAATTACACGCCAAACCCCAAATAAACTACATAGCAATAAAAACACATAAATAATTAGAAATAAAACCCGAAAAGAACTAACTAATCAAAGTTACGTGACCTAAATGTGGCATTTTCACGCCACATCACCGCACCCCAAACGCCTTGTCCTTATGGCTTCACGTATTGCCGAGGTGATTTTAATTTCTCTTTGACGCCTTCTTCTGTTGTAGAGAGGCTTTTGATCTTATTCTTCCATTACAAATAGCCTCTCTGTGTTTGAGTTTCTTCCATGAGCAATTTTTTCCAACTGCTTTTGTCTTTCGAGGATTTGTTTTTTGACTCCTCTGCTTTGATGACTTAGCGATGAGGCCCCTGTTCGAGTTCATGTTCGCTTTCTCCGTTGTTATGTTTATGTTTCTTCTGACGATGGTGGTGGCAAAAAGTGGCGCTTTCGACGATGAGGGTGGTGACCTCTTGTGTCGTTTTGGAGCATATGGTCAAGGAAGGATAGGGTACCTGGTGACGATCTGAGGCGCCAACTGGGATCTGTTCCACAAGATAGGGATGATCCGGATATTGACTAGGGCTCTCTCTCGTGGGAGATGCTGATATCTTTTCTGAGGTTTCAACTGATCCGCCTCTGGTGGTGTGGGTTCCTCCATCTTTTCTGTTCCGTTTCTTCCTTTTCCTCCGGCTTAGTGTTATTATTGGGGTTTGTTCCTGATGATGCATAAAAATGTCCAGACATTGACTAACGTCTGAAGAGCAAGATTGGACCTGAAGTCTACTGGGTCAACCTGGCTTAAGGTAGCAGAATCGCTGAGCACCTGATGGTCCAACAAACATTCCCCTAACTGGGAGGTCGACCAGAAGAAACCAGCCCTGCAAACGCCCTTGGCATGAACCGATCAGCCCTGGGGTCTTCAGAGGAGTAAGGGGGGCCCAAACAGATCCGGCCAATGTCTTACACCCAGAACTTGAAAGGCAGCAGCGCTCGGCGATCTATCGACTTAATCCCGAATCTTCTAGAAGGATCTCAGTCGGCCACACATCTCGAAGTGTTTAAGCCCGCTTGAACTCCACATAACTAAAGGAGGAAACTTCTCCTCTAGGATCTATCACATCGGCAAGATATCTATGAAGAATCCTTGAACTTAGGAACTTCCACTTATCAAAGATCTGAGATAGACTCTAAGAAAAATCCTAGATACTTGAGAGAGGAAACTTCAAGGATTCTTCTCCTCTAGGATCTATCACATCGGCAAGATATCTACGAAGAATCCTTGAACTTAGGAACTTCCACTTATCAAAGATCTGAGATAGACTCTAAGAAAAATCTTAGATACTTGAGAGAGGAAACTTTCTCTTTGGTCTGACGGCAACCGCCTCACCACCGCCACTAATCAAAGTCGACCTAACATCGCCTATAAAAGGCCCCCCACATCGTCATTTAAAGGACACAAACTAAAAAGATCACCCGAAACTCAGAGTTCCCATAACTCGCCCCCCAAAAGGATCAATCAATATTCATTCTTTTACTGCAAAGAGCACCCTGGCTGGCTTGAGCGTCGGAGCGGTTTACGAACCCTTTGTAGGTTTCCCCCCTTGAGAGCAGACGAACAAGAACATGAACAGGAGCTAGGAACGAGGAACAGGAGCAAGGAGCAAGGTGTAGGAGCAGGGAGCAAGGAGCAGAGTCGGAAGCGTAGCAGGAAGCAGAGCAGTAAGTACAACAGGAAGCAGAGCAGGAAGTGGAGGCACTAAGCAGAACAACACTCAACTCAACAGAGCGATCACACATAACGGAGACTGTCATGCATCAACTCCCTATTTCATGATGATCTAACAGAAAACCAGTTTTTGACATGAGCAGTTCCGTCTACAATTTCTTCTGTAAGAGATTTTGAATGGGCATATTCTTCTTGGTGTCCTTATTTGTAGTTTCTTCTATAATAAGTGTTATTTTTGGAAATAAAGATTGCCTTTACCTTGCATATGTTTTTTTCCCTTTTGCTTGTTTGGTTCGAGAATATCTGCTTCTCGCGGCTGCGGTAATTATTTCCACGTTTTTTAATTATTAGTTGTGATTTTGAATTGACACGGATCCACAGTCGATCTTGCCCTCAAGACTGTCTTATAAATAACCTGACCTTCGAGGTATATCCTTCCCCTTTGTCCTTTTTTTCGTCGCCGCTCTTGGTTATTTCCCAAAACTTCCTTCTTTCTTCTCCTGCTCCTTGAATCCATGGCGGCTCCTACTCCTGATCTCTCTTTTCTTGGCCAAAAGCGTCAGGTAAGTTCGATGACCCAGCGGGACCTTGATCTACTTAGGGTAGAGCACTACTTCCTTGCTATTGTTGAACTTGTTCTTCCCAACGCTGATGAGCATGTGTGCCTGACTTCTGATCGCCGCGTCGGCGTTTATGAAGTTTTCTTCAAGTTGGGTTTATTTCTTCCTTTTCCTTCCTTCTTGGTAGAGCTACTAAACCACTATGGTCTTCAGCTTTTTCAGATGAGTCCCAATGCTGTGATGACAATCATGGCGTTTTATCTGCTTTGTAACCATCTGGGCGAGAAGGTTAGCCTATATGCTTTTGATAAGATCTTTTCTATCAAGTCCAATGACCACTTCTGGTACTATTTTTTTCTTGTTTGGGAACCTTTTTTTTCTGCTCCATCTACGCAAAAAGATTATAAAGAAAGTTTCTTCTTTGTTCGCCCTCCTCTGGTTACCGAAAGTTTTGGTTTCGTTGCTCGTACTTCCGATTTTCCATCGGATCTTCCGAAAATCCATCCTGATCCCCAGGATATCAAGTGCTTCGAGGTCTTATCAGCTTTGGACAAGGGAAAAGATGGGCTAGTTCTCGAAGAGCTCACCGACAATCATGCCCTTATTTCCGCCGGGGTGATTCCTTCTTATCCTGGTATGTTTCTGGCTTCCCCTTTCCCTTTCTTATTTTTTATTATAGATATATATATATATATATATTATTATTATTTTTTATTTTTGTGAATGCTCTCTTCTTCTTTGATTGTCCAGTTTTCTTCAAGAAGTGCGTCAGAACTGGCGATCAACCGTCTTCTTCTGCTACCAAGAAGCCTCGTACTAAAGTAACGATCGGTCGGAGTTCTGCAGGCATTATCATTCGTGAGCGTGGTAGTCCTGCCACCCCTATGGTTCCTTCGAGTCTTGCTCTCAAGTTGACTCATGTACCCAAGGCTGGTTTTATTGCTTCCCGAATTAGGGCTAGCAGCCTTCCCAAGGCTGACAAAGGGAAGGGCCCTGTCGTACCAGAGCTGTCTTCTAAGCTGAGTCGCTGGCCCAAAAGCCTTAATCGTCTGGTCACCTCTCTTATTTTTGGCTTCGACCAATACGTTCAGGGGGAGGTACTTGTATTTCTTCTGTTTGATTTAATGTTTGCATTGTTCTTTCTTCTTTTTTCGATGACTTTCTTTTGTTGCAGGGTTCTTAGGTTAGTCAAGATGTTGCTTCTTATCTGAGCCAGATCGAACGTCTGGAAGCTTTGCTGGCGAAGTTTGAGGAGGAGGCTCGGTTTCTTATGACCGAGGTCGAGCTCTTCACTACTGACTTAAAGGTGATTACTGCTGATCGAGATTCCTGGAAGTTGGCAGTTGAGCAGTCTCGGTCCCATTCAGAGCTGCAGTCTTCTCAAGTAAACACTCGTATCTCTGCTCTCGGTAAGCATCTTAAGGCTTATAAGGAGAGGGAAGTCGGTTTGGTCGGCCGAAGAGAGAAGGACAAGCTTGCTCTTCAGGATTCTCGCCGTATCATCCTTGCCTTGGCTGACCAGAACCGGGCCAAGACGATTGCCAACTTTAAATGTGGGGACGAATTTTCTCAGATCCCGAGGAAACAACGTAAATTGAGTTTCAAAGCTGCATGGGATTCTGCTCGTCGTTTCTACGCCCTTGACTCGTCTTCCCCGTTATACCGTCTCAATCAAGACAAGGTGGCCAAATTTGTTGCGTCTGTTGCTGCTGAGCATGGCATTAGGGAAGGCCTCCCCTTCAGTGATGACGAATGGGGAGTCGAAGATGCTGGTCCGTGATTTCGGTGGATTACGACGATTTTGACGAAGGCTCTACTTTCTCAGTCCCTCAACCTGGTTCTGATAGTTGTCGTGGCCCTTCTCCCTCTGCCGAGGGAATTTGATTTGTTGATGTCTTTGTTTTTACTTTTGTTTGATGAATCTCCGTTTATGTATGGATCCTTTCATGGGTTTTTTCTTTTTATCTGCATACATACTCACACATGGAACAATTATTCGTGAAAACCCTAGTCTTACTAATGCAATATTCCTAACTTACTACGCATGGTCGCTTCTGCAAAAATAAGGAAAATTAGACTTATTCTATCACGTCCTAATCTTACTATTTCCCAAATGCAAAATAGAACCCAATTTAGCCTTGTAAAGTAATTTCTGAATGTTTTCGGGGGTAGTCCTGGAATTTTCCTTGGGCCCCTGGTCGTGGCCTTAGCTACCAGGACTGTTTCGTCCGCTTGAGCATGACTAGTTTAACTAGGACTTCTCCTTAGGCCCCTGGTCATCGCTCTCGCTACCAGGGTTGTTTCGTCTGCTTGAGCACGACTAGTTTAACTAGGACTTCTCCTTGGGCCCCTGGTCGTGGCCTACGCTACCAGGATTGTTCCGTCGGCTTGAGCACGACTAGTTTAACTAGGACTTTTCCTTGGGCCCCCTGGTCGTGGCCTAAGCTACCAGGGCTTTTTTGTCGGCTTGAGCACGACTAGTTTAACTAGGACTTCTCCTTGGGCCTCTAGTCGTCGCTCTCGCTACCAGGGTTGTAGGTTAACTAGGACTTCTCCTTGGGCCCCTGGTCGTCGCTCTCGCTACCAGGACTGCAGGTTAACTAGGATTTCTCCTTGGGACCCCTGGTGAGGGATCACGTTTTACTTGAGCAAAGTGAGTTTAACAAGGACTCCTCCTTGGGGCCCCTGGTCGTGGCCTTGGCTACCAGGGCTGTCTGTTTTTCCGTGGCAAAGTGAGTTTAACTAGGACCCCTCCTTAGGTCCCCTGATCGTCGCTTTTGCTAGCAGGGCTATCCGTTTTGCTCGCATAAAGGTAAGTTTAACTAGGACTCCTCCTTAGGTCCCCTGGTCGTCGCTTTCGCTGGCAGGGCTATCCGTTTTGCCGAAGCAAAGTAAGTTTAACTAGGACTCCTCCTTAGGTCCCTTGGTCATCACTTTCGCTAGTAGGGTTATCCGTTTTGTCGAAGCAAAGTAAGTTTAATTAGGACTCCTCCTTAGTTCCCCTGGTCGTCGCTTTCGCAAGCAGGGCAATCCGTTTTGCCGAAACAAAGTAAGTTTAACTAGGACTCCTCCTTGAATAATACTCGTTTCCGAAAAGTATTACTCCCTCAGTCCCAAAATGAATGACCTAATTTCTATTTTGGGTTGTCCCATTTTAGTGTCTGATGCACCCGAAAAGGTTGCACACCCAAGCGGAGGTATCAAGTAGTAACCGGTAAAACCGGAGTCGATCTAAGGATAGGAAGGTGATTCGGATAACGAAGGAGTCTCGCTCGCCGGTCTAGGTATTACTAGCTAACTTAGACTAAAAAGGAAAGAAACAAAGATAATGGAGGTATTTGATCGAATAAGTAAACAAGAGAAGAAGCAAAACTAACTAAACAATATAAGTAAAACGGGCGAGAGAGGTTCGAGAGAAGTGTCGGAGGAACAAGAGTCGGGAGACGGTAAGACTCGATTCGGGCAACAAATAAGCGAGAGAGGTGTCGAAGTCCGGGAATCCATAATGATAAATCTACGACTATGTGTAGTCCGATCTAATGTTTCAAAGTATAATCGATGTTCGACTCCTAAGGTGATGTCTATAAGCACTACGTATATCCGGAGATCATACTTAGTCAAACAAACATCATAATCAGTTAATCCCGAGTCAACGAAAGTATTGTCTAGTCGCCTAACTATGTGAAGTGCATGACAAGACACATGAAAATATGACTTAGACTACGATCGATATCGAATACTTCGTTTCGTCTATTAACTATGCGAAGTGCTTGACAAGACACATGAAAATACGATCAAAACGATAATCGAATTAAATGAACATCAATTCATAATCAAAACATCAAATCATATTAAACATAATCACGAATTCATCACATTTCATCTCATATAATCGATACACTAAAGTTAGCTAAACATGGTGGTTGAATAAGAAAATGATGAGAGAATCCCCCTTTTTCGATGTGGTTCGAGGCTAAGATCGTCGGAAAATATGAGTTTTTAGTTGCAGCCGATCTCCCCTTAGCAATTTTCTGGGTTCCCCATAGCGACCACCATCATCTTCTCCATTTAGAACACAACCTCCATTAAAGCTAACCCTAGCTCTCTCTCTCTAGAAATTTCTAACCCAAAATCAAATCAAACCACATGGGTAGCTAGCCAACAACATGGGGAATAAAAGCCCTAAGGTTTCTGGCCAAGGAAGTGGCCGGAACACCATGAAAATTCCGGCCAAAGATTGATGAAATCTGGCCAAAACATGAAATCCGGCAAAACCAACTTAGATCCGGGCCAAAGGGTGCTGCAGCCGCGTCCCGAGCTTGCTCCCGTGTGGCAGCCGCGTCCCGGAGTTGCTGGCCCGAGCTGCAGATGCGTCCCGGAGTTGGAGCGTGCTGTCCCGAGCAGATCTTCCCGTGGAAGCTGCTGTGCAAGTTGAAGAACCAGCAGCTGTTGCTCCTGTGCGTGTTGGGTTGCTGCTGTTCCGTGCGGTCTGGTCCGTGCTGCACATCCCGTGCTCCGATAGCTGCTCGAGCAGCAGCCCGAGCTGCTGCTCGGCTTTGGCCGGCCCTCCTCCTTCTTCCTTCTCTCTTTCTAGCTCTCAACCCTTTAGGCTCTCTAACTCAAAGAACAAAAACCCTAGCCTCTTGCCTCTTTTCTCTCTCTCACTCCTTTCCAAGGTTGAAGATGATTGAATAGTAAACTCCCAACTTGTGTTTACTACTCAAACCCTAGGGTCCCTTGACTTAGTCAAACCCATAAGGCTATTTTGACTTGGACCATAAAGAAGGGTGCCCATAGAATCTCTACATCTTTCTTTCTTCTTCTTTTTCTTTGTGGGCTTTTGGCTTGTCTTTGGGCTTGACTTGACTTCAAATTAGAAACAAAGGAGAGTGCCTTCAAATAAAGACCTTGGCTTCTTTCTTTCATATCTTTTCCGTCCGAACTCGGAATTGATTTCCGTTTTCACCGTCGGACTCGTCATTGCCTCCACTTGTAATTTGATTTGCTTGAAGTCATTTTCTCTCTTTTTCGGCACATGAAATGATAGTGAAAATTCGTTCCCTTTATTCCGATTTTCATGTCTAACTCCAAAATAGGTACCTAACATGAAAAACACATAAAATATTATTGATAACACTCGAAAAGGAATAATTAGTCTAAATTAGGTTCTCCAAATGTGACATTTTAGTGTCACATCAGTGTCCTATTTCTAAAAATAAAGAAAAGAACTTTTCGCTCTTTCCAATAATACCCATTATTATAAATTTAATGACAACTTTATTCAAAGGTAAGTTCAACTTTTTCATTTTAAATTAAAATAGTTAATGAGGATACAATTGGGAAAACAATGTTATTTTTGAAAGTCAAACGCCAATTAATGATGTTCCCTTTGCAGGTTCCCCCCCCCCCTCGGGAATAGACGAACAGGAGCAAGGAATCAGGATGTAGAGCAAAGAGTAGGGAGCAGAGAAGCGGAGCAAAGGAGTGGAGCAGAGAAGCAGAGCTGAACAGAGGAATCTCACCTCTCCAAATAGAATATTCCATCATAATGGAGGTTGTCATGCATCAACTCCCTTTTTCATGCTGATTTAACCGGGAGCCAATTTTCGACATCACTCAGCTCAGCAACAGGTACGAACTCCAAACAGAAGCCTCATCCCGAATCCTTTACACGAACAAGAAGAAATCACAAAACCAAGGAAGAAACCTCTGGGGTTGTTCTACTAAAGAAGCAAGTTGGGGAATTAAAACAAATATTTATAGCAGAAAAGATGATTAAGGAAATGGATAAAAAGCATTAAAGACGGAGATCGAGCGGCTCTTGGAAACACGCGAAAAAATTAATAGTTTTGAGAAACGCGCCTCGTCCCCAATAACAGAGTTCCATGTGTCCTTGTGTAACCAAAGAAGTTTTCATATGCCACAATCCAAAAGATCAACATTGAAGACGCGCCACGGGAGATCAGAGAATCAAATCTATGACGTCATAATATCACGCATGGGTAAGAAATTAATTACTTGCGCAGAAGACGAACCGTGCCCTGGAATAATAAGCCACGTGTCAGAACACAGCCGGATCGGCTCTAGCAGAGCTAATACTTAGTTAAAGAAAATCTCCATGTCATGAATATAAATCAGCTCTGGAGTACTGACAGTAATGCAGAACTCCACCAAACAGCTATAGTCCAGGTAAGGCCCGAAGAGCTTTACGATACAGCTCTGGGACAGGTAATACTTTCGACTTCTGCCCTTCAAAGTAAAACACACGAGTTACTTCTACTCCTTAGTCTCTCTGCTTTCAACTAAAGAGTGGCGGGACTCACGATGATGCATAAAATGTCCAGACGTTGACTAACGTCTGAAGAGTCAAAGCTTAGACAAGAAGTCTCTCGACACAGCTCGGCTTGAGGCATGCAGCAGGATAGCTAAAACCCCTGATGGTCCACTACGCAGTCCCACAACTAGGAGGTCGGCCAGAAGAAACCAGCTCTGCACAAAACGCCCTTGGCATGGATAGATCGGCCCAGGGATTTCTAAAGGAATAAGGGGGTCTCCACAGGTTCGGCCCATATCTTACGCCCAGAACTTGGAAGATATCAGCGCTGCGCAACCTAATGACTTAATCCCGGACTTTCTAGAAAGATCTCAGTCGGTTACACATCTAGAAATTTTTAAGCCCAGTTGGACTCCACATATCTAAAGGAGGAAACTTCTCCTTTAGAGTCCATCGCTCCGGCAAGATATCAACGAAGAATCCTTGAACTTAGGAACTTTCACTTATCAGAGATCCGGGATAGACTCAAAGAGAAACCTTAGATACGCAAAAGAGGTAACTTCTATTACGGTTTGACGGTCACCGCCTCACCACCGCCACTAAGGACAGTCGGCCTACCTTCGCCTATAAAAGGCCCCCCACATCGTCCTTCAAAGGACACTATCACAATCAATCAGAGAACGAGAAGTTTGCAAAAATGGACGGCCTAATATGACTGGTATTTTACTGGCCCCTTCTGGAACGGGTTGTGTATCAAGTATGTAAAATCTACAGGGAAGTTGAATTTATCACATTTGATAATCACATCTTCAACTACTCCACTAGGGATTTTTACTGATCTATCTGCAAGCTGTAATGTGACAGCTGTTTTCTTAAGATTTCCTAGACCAAGTTGTTCATACACAGAGAATGGTAAGAGATTAACTCCTGCCCCTAAATCAAGCAAAGCTTTGTCAATGTGATGGGTACCTATCATTCATGCAATTGTGGGACTACCTGGGTCTTTAAATTTTATAACCACTTTCTGTTGAATTATTGAACTCACATTCTCGGTAAAAAATGCTCTTTTTGAGACATTAATCCTCCTTTTTGTGGTGCATAAATCCTTTAAAAAATTGGCATAGGAAGGGATTTGTTCAATTGCATCTAGAAGTGGGATGTTAATTCTTACTTCCTTGAGTACTTCAAAGATGCCCCTATCATGTGATGGTTTCTTTGATTGCTAAAGCCTTTGAGGGAATGGTGCATTGGGGACACCCTGTTGTCCATTCTCAGCTTCTTGTGATGAAGTTAGTTGAGTAGGAGTTAGATGGTTATTCTTGGGAAGTTCAATTGGCGTTTGAATCTTATTATCTACTTGTTTCCCAGATCTAAGTGTAGTGATGGACTTCACTTCACTACACATTTCAGGTGGGGTAGAATTAGACACACTAACCTCATATTGACCTCTAGGATTTGGTAAAGGTTGACTTGGGCGTTTCCCTTTTTCCCGTTCACTTACTGATGTGGCAAGTTGACCTACCTGAGTCTCTAATTTTCTTAGGGCTTGAGTGTTTTGCCTAGCACTTGCTTGAACTTCTTTTTACACCTGTCATGTAGTTTATATACATCTTTCTAGAGTGGTCTCCAGAGTTGATTTTTGTACTTGTGGTTGATTTAAAAACGATTGATTTGGAAACAGTTGATATTGGGGTATTGCTCTAGGATTCTTATGGATTCGTACTAGAGTTTACCTGACCTTGGTTTGATTGATTTTGTGGATTTTGGTTTTGATACGATGGACCTCCACTACCACTGAAATTTTGATTATTTCTCCATGAAAAGTTTGGATGATCGCTCCAACCAGGTTATAGGTATTACTGTAAGGATTCGGTCTTTGATAGTTATCCTGTAAAGCATGAACTTGTTCGATGAAAGCTTGGTCATCTGTAGAAACATTTGAATCTCCGGAATCATGACTATACTGTGCTTGACCTTTGTCATTTTGGATTTGAAATACCGACCGATGTAGAGTTAAAGCTTCTATTTTTCTTGTAAGATTCTCAATTTTGGCATCAATCTCAGTTTCTCTACTAATTTCACTATTGATGATGCATAAAATGTCCAGACGTTGACTAACGTCTGAAGAGTCAAAGATCAGACCAGAAGTCTCTCGGCACAGCTCGGCTTGAGGCAGCAGGATAGCTAAAACCCCTGATGGTCCACCACACATTCCCACAACCGGGAGGTTGGCTAGAAGAAACCAGCTCTGCACAAAACGCCCTTGGCATGGATAGATCAGCCCTGGGATTTCTAAAGGAATAAGGGGGGTCTCCACAGGTTCAGCCCATATCTTACGCCCAGAACTGGGAAGATATCAGCGCTGCGCAACCTAATGACTTAATCCCGGACTTTCCAGAAAGATCTCAATCGGTTACACATCTAGAAGTGTTTAAGACCAGTTGGACTCCACGTATCTAAAGGAGGAAACTTCTCCTTTAGAGTCTATCGCTCCAGCAAGATATCAACGAAGTATTCTTGAACTTAGGAACTTTCACTTATCAGAGATCCGGGATAGACTCAAAGAGAAACCCTAGATACGCAAAAGAGGTAACTTCTATTACGTTTGACGGCCACCGCCTCACCACCGCCACTAAGGACAGTCAGCCTACCTTCGCCTATAAAAGTCCCCCCACATCGTCCTTCAAAGGACACGAGCTCAAGAGGGAAAAACAGACTCTTTCTCTAGGACACGATCTCTGGAGAAGGAACACACCATCTCTCCTAAACCTAAGATCTCTTCATACCAGAAGGATCGGCCCCAAAAACATAGTTCTCATAACTCGCCCCCCAAAAGGATCAATCAATATTCATTCTTTTACTGCAAAGAGCACCCTGACTGTCTTGAGCGTCGGAGCAGTTTTCGAACCCTTTGCAGGTTCTCCCCCCTCGGGAACAGACGAACGGGAGCAAGGAATCAGGAGCTCGAGCAAGGAGCAGGGAGCAGAGAAGCGGAGCAAATGAGTGGAGCAGAACAGAGAAGCAGAGCTGAACAGAGGAATCTCACCTCTCCAAACAGAATATTCCATCATAACGGAGGCTGTCATGCATCAACTCCTTTTTTTCATGCTAATTTAACCGGGAGCCAATTTTCGACATCAGCAACTATGACCTTCTCTGTTCGACTTTTCTTTCTTGTTTGAGAAACCCCAGAGTTGTGAGTTTTCTGCAAAAGCTTCAAGAGATTCGTAAGCTTCATCTTCTAATTTATCCAAAAACATCATTCCATGCATTGATTGAATCATATTTTTATGTATGATCGTGAGACCATCATAAAAATGTTGCACTAATTTTCCTTTTTCAAAACCATGATGTGGACATTTTAAATGTATGCTTTTTGATCTTTCCCATGCTTCATAAAATTGTTCGTCATCTTTTTGTGAAAAATCAACAACTTGTTTCCTAAACTCATTTGTTGTGGCTCTAGAAAATAATTTCACAAGGAACTTTGTTACTAACTCATCCCAAGTTCTCACAGAGTTAGGGAGAAGAGAATTCAACCATGACTTAGCTTTTTCTTTCAGAGAAAACAGGAACAACCTTAAGAGGACCGCATCATCACTAAAGTTTTGAAATTTGCTCGTGGAGCAGATATGCAAAAACTCATTAATATGTTCATATGGATTTTCTCTATCGGTCCCATAAAATGAAGGTAGTAATGCTATCACATGGGATTTCAACTCATAGTTTGTTGTAGTGGTTGGTGGTAACTCAATGCATGACAATGGGTTGGTTATGATTGGTGCAAAATGTTGCTTAAGGGTTTTTCCCTCTTCTGCTGGATTATCCATTTTTGGTGGTGGACTTGGGTCTTTGCAAAATGATTTTGAGTTTGAACCTAAATCGAATAAGGGTGAATCGATTTGTCCTTCTTGAAAGTTTGGAATGTATGGTTCTTTGTTCACACTATCTATACTTTCCGTTTTTGAAGTACTTGAACTACAAGGATGAGTATTAATAAACAAATTTTGTGGTGAATCTAGTCGGGCTAACCGAGTCTTTTCTTTTCGAGACCACCTACTCATACATCACACCTTGCATACAAAGATGAGAAATGAACTTGAAAACCACTTTTTTTTAAAGAACTATATTATACTAATAATCAACTAGATTAGAGAAGAAAACTTTCATTTTCAAACCTTGAACACAAACTACTCCCAGGCAGCGGCGCCAAAAACTTGTTGTGCACTTCTTTCGTACTAAAAATAGATAATGGTGTTAATTATGAATTGAGAGAAGTACACTTTTTTCCCGCAAGTGCACGGTGTTTAGTAGTAGTACATTCAATGCAAAATCCGGGTATATGGAACCCAAGGAAGCTATGGTCAAGATGATGAGAAAGTGAAAATGATTTGTTAGTACAATTACAATTATATATATATATACGTATATATTTATATTAGGATACTTACTAATAGATAAGGGAGAAAGTATATACTATAAAGCAATTAAATACGACATGGGTAATAATCATACTCCACTCGCAATATTATTGAGGCGGTATAACCGACTATTAATAAGAGATATAGATAAAAGAAAGAGAAAATTACACTAAAGAGAAAGTAATACGACATGGATAATTGTTATACTGCACTCGTAGATGTTAGTATTTTAGTAAGTTAGTAGTCCTTTAAATGGTCCAAGACAATCTTATTTCCTTGTCAATATAGCTTTGTAGTCCAGGGAGAAAGTCTTTCATAGGCCTTAAAGAAGTGTGTAAAGAAGGGGGTGTTGAAGTACTAAAGATCACAAGCTAACATGAGTCCAAAGGAAAAAAAATTGAATTTTTTTTTTTGTAACTTACTTTTAATGAACAAATTCTAAAGAGAGATTTATCTTTCAATAATTTATAATTATGATGTGTGACTTGAGGGTATGGGGGTTCTTCACCATGGCATGGAATAATTTTCGATCTCTTGGTATTTCAAATTGAATTTTCATAAACAAGTTAAAACGGTCTAATTTTCTTATTTTGAACATACCATAAGTAATTAAGTCTCTAGTTTCAAAAGAAATAATACCTTAGCAATTTTTGTACCACACGGCTCATAAGATACATCAAAATAAGGTTGCTCCACCGCACACTTTGACGGTTGAAAAGAGTGTCAATCAACTTTTATTTTAATTACTTAGACGGGCGGAAATTCACTAAAAGAGATGTTAGTTAAATGTAGTTTAAAAGAGGGTTTGTGAAGTAAAAGATTTAGATGAAATGTATTTTCAAATATTGTATGGAAAGTTGGTATGATGCACCATAAAACAACTTTTCTTACATAAATCTTTTAAAACCAAAACATGGAAAGACAAAACAATTGTAACAAAATCTTTACTTACTTAACAATATGATTCCAAGAGTATGAAAACTATTCCTCCATAATGTTGTCAACCCACAACCTCAAGTATGAAACTTAGCCTTCCATTAAATTGTAGAGTATTTCATTAATTTGATTCATCTTACAACAAACTAGAAAAAGTAGATAAAGAAGAAGAAATTTTAAAAGAACTACACTTGGTATATTAGATTTTTCTTCTAAATTGGTGTGTCTTACAAATGAGATGGAAGTGGCTATTTATAGGCATTTTCCAACAACAAGTAGTAAATCTCATTTAATTCTTCTACAACCTAATAGTATGTAAATTAAATACTACTTGACTTATTTCCTTTATCTAAGGATAAATATTTTTTACTAGTAAAATTACTTTTACTACTACATTATTTTCTACCAAGTTGATTAATCTTCACCATATCTTGTTTTTCCCACCAAGTTAGTTGTAAAGCTACTATAACTATATTGTTTAAACTAAATCACTACCATTTGTGATAATCTTCATTTGTTTATGATGAGTTCCCTTGACTTTTTGGTGATACATTGCCTTCATCACGTAGATTTTTGGCAGATTTAACACCTTAATGTGTCTTCCATTATTATCTGCAAAATATTTACTACAACTAACATGGACTAACATCAAGTATGTTTAGTTGTATTTTGTACACTTTTCAGTGTAAAACATTTAGCTTGTTTTCCATTATGAGAACTATTCCTAGATTCCTCTCCCATTCGACTCATTTAGCTTCGCCTTGTCGAGGAGTGAACGAAAACTGAACCCGCTTTCTTTTGTCATCTTAAAAAAACTACATGAAAGTATTGCAAAGTGTAAGAGGCGGTTTAGATGGTTATGACTATAGGCGGTTTAGATGGCTATGCCTATAGGCGGTTTTGGAATGGTGTAAGAGGCGGTTTCCTATGTTTCCAAATTTTGGCAGTAGGCGGTTTCAAATTCAATGGTTGGAGTCGGCTTATATTATATTTAAATATAGGTTTGAGTGCCACCACTAAATCACCAACACAAGCAACAACAACTCTTCTTTAGAGAGCTAGAGAGAGAGCAAGAGTGAGAGAAATTTTTCCATAGTTTTTGAGCGGTGTTAAATTTCTCGATCGTCGAAGATCTAGTATAGAAGGTTAATTTCTATGCGGTACCATCTTGGGACGAACTTGCGGGTTGTGTTAGTCGTCTTCATCTATCCTTCAAATAAAGATTTCTTGTTCGCCCGAGGACGTAGGCTTTAAAGCCGAACCTCGTTAAATTCTGTTCGCATATTTGATTTTGGCTTAGCTTTTCGATTAATCTTCATAATCGGATCAATTTCTAGGATAGGTTCGATAGCTTCCGCGACTTTCTGTTATAACAATTGGTACCAGAGCCTTGTTGAGATTGAACGAAGAGAAGATGGGATTGAGAAGTGGTACGGTCAAATCAGGGAAATATGAGATAGAGAAGTTCAATGGGAAAAACGATTTTTCTTATTGGCGGTTGCAGATGAAGAATCTATTAATCTCGCAGAAATTACATAAGACGTTGACGGGAAAGAAACCAGGAGATATGTCAGATGAGGATTGGGAGGAGTTAGATCTCGAAGCACGGGCAACCATTATGTTGTGTCTTGAGAGGGACGTGGCGTTCCTAGTAGACGGAGAAGCAACGGCGGCGAGTGTGTGGTTAAAGCTAGAAAGCAATTTCATGACGAAAACATTAACGAATCGGGTCTACTTGAAATCCAAATTATTCACATGTAGAATGGAAGAGGGTTCTTCTATTCAGGATTATGTGAATAGGTTTGACAGGATTATCTCAGATTTGAAGGATATCGATGTTAAGGTTGAGGATGAGGATCAAGCCCTCATATTGTTACTTTCATTGCCTAAATCCTATGAGAACCTTGTTCAAACTTTGATGCTTGTGAAGGGGAATAACCTAGTGTATCTCATACACCTAATTGAATAGTGTTGGTAGCGGAAACTCAAACATTATATGTTTAACACTAATTCCAGGATCTATACATGAACATACCAATGAACTAGATTGGAAAGATGATTACCTCTTAATCGCTTTCCCACGAACTAAATTCCGATCAGTATTCGGAAGATAAGAGCTCCAAGTGTAGCTCCTCTACTTGAGACACCGAATAATGACTTGATCTCCCTCCTTTCAGTCAGCTAGGACCTTCTTGAAGGTTGAGATGAAGAACTCCTTCTTCTTGACTAGATACTTGAGAAAACTCCTTTTCTCTCTCTCTCTGAGATGTATATTCTGAAACTCTTTCAGTTAACCCTCAGACTTTTGGGGATTTCTCCTCTGAAATTGCCTCTCTCTTTAGGTTGTATAATTAGGTATATATACAAATCCCTAGAAGAGGTATTAGACTCAAACTAGGATTCCATAAACCTAATTATTAGGCAACACCCAAAATACCCTCCATTGGGTCTCTTAAGTATGGCCGGCCAACATAGCCCTTTATGGGCTTCCTTGGCCGGCCCACTTAGGGCCTAGCCGGCCATCACATGGCCGACCCTATTGCCTGGGCCGGCCATCACATGGCCGGCCTTCCTAAAGCCATTCCGGGCCTCCCTTTTGGGCCCGGACATGTTTATCTCTTCGGACTTCTCCGAATCTTTCAGGACTTACCAATAACGGATCCAATCCACTTATTTGCCATTATCCATCTAGTCAATTCTCTCCGTTCAAATCATTACTCTGTTGTGTAACCCTTGTAGGATCCGGTCTATGTTAGCCTCGAATCAACTCTTGATTCGACGATCGTAGTTGGCTTCTAGCTAAGCATTACGACCCCTAATTGGACCGGACTAATGATCTTCCGAACAAGCTCATTAAGATCCTAATAGCCAAATTGCACGCATTGCATCCTTGGTCGAAGGACACTCCTTCGGAAGGATACCATTCCTTCAGACTTTAGGCATCATATCCTTCAGTCTCCCACTTGTACTTAGAAC
>BEHA01001914.1:763321-791826 GCA_002897215.1 Eschscholzia californica subsp. californica | reverse complement strand
CGGTTTTGGAATGGTGTAAGAGGCGGTTTCCTATGTTTCCAAATTTTGGCAGTAGGCGGTTTCAAATTCAATGGTTGGAGTCGGCTTATATTATATTTAAATAGAGGTTTGAGTGCCACCACTAAATCACCAACACAAGCAACAACAACTCTTCTTTAGAGAGCTAGAGAGAGAGAGCAAGAGTGAGAGAAATTTTTTCATAGTTTTTGAGCGGTGTTAAATTTCTCGGTCGTCGAAGATCTAGTATAGAAGGTTAATTTCTATGCGGTACCATCTTGGGACGAACTTGCGGGTTGTGTTAGTCGTCTTCATCTATCCTTCAATAAGGATTTCTTGTTCGCCCGAGGACGTAGGCTTTAAAGCCGAACCTCGTTAAATTCTGTTCGCATATTTGATTTTGGCTTAGCTTTTCGATTAATCTTCATAATCGGATCAATTTCTAGGATAGGTTCGATAGCTTCCGCGACTTTCTGTTATAACACAAAGTTTTAAGCTTGTTATCGTTTTTGAAAAATTAAAATTTCCCACATTATTCAATAAAAACCTTCCCTAATTGAATAACGTGATTCTAATATCCCATTTCTTCGGAGTTAAGCGGACTAGGGTCTTGCCCTTTACCTCGTTGTCATGGGTGAGTGAACTCCTTCACTGATCATACTTTTATGAGTCTTGGTTGATGGATTTCATTAAAGAATGCCTAATCCATCCTTTTGCCTCGAGTATCCAAAACTCTTTTGCTGATCTCGTTGAGTAAACCCATTTACACGTGTAGACCTCTGCCACAGGTCTACCCGCATTGTCCCAAGTTAAAGATGACACCCCGCGGAGGTAGACCCACCATCAATAATCAAGGGATCAACGAGTGTTTTAATCTGGGTAGACATTTTACTCAAAATTACTTTTAGAGACTTTTAAGTTTTGTCTAGTATGCGTTGTAGTGAACTATTAAGCATAACTAACCATCCAGGACAGAAAACGTAAATAAATAAGTAAACGCGAGCGAGAAATTAAATCAAACACATATGGATCCTATTATGGCCCCTAGTCCTAAAAGATCTAATCTTCTCAGGATTCTTCTTGTTTTCGCCTTAGTTCGCTTGGATCGCCATACTCGAACCTCCATTGAGTTCTCCCACTCGAATTAGGATCCCATCATTGGGCTTCTTCAATGGACTCATAGACCCTAAACTCTTATTACAAGACTCAAATGATTCGCATATCGTATAAAACTTGGAATTAAATTATTACAAAGTGGTGATTGAAGTTTTTCAAAAAGAGAAGACGGTTGCAGTGGTAAAATTTCTCTTACGGGTTCTCTTTCGATGTTCCCCCATTTGGCTTCGAAAGTTGTAGTAACTTTCGTAGTTGTAGAATAATAAGACGATTGAGGTGGTGGTGGTGATGTTGGTATTGAATACGGTGGTGGTGTATAATAAGAGTACGAAGGTGGTGGTGGTGGTGGTGGTGAGGATGATGTTGGATAATAATAAGATGGAGGTTGTGATGGGTTTTCTCGTACGGTTTATCTCGGATTCCAATGATCATCGTATGAATCTCTATACGCATACAAACATGACGCGCATAAGCATTGATTTGTTATCCCTTGATGAGTATAATCCGATGGATTATTATTCTCTTGAGGAATAGAATAAGATTGATACTGATTGAACTGGTATGAAAAAAAAATCCAGAATAATTTACCCAAAACTTTGTGGCTCCGAATACGACATGATGTCAACGTAGTGGAAAATAAAGAAGAAAGTAAACTAATACGAATAACGATTAAAATAACTGTAAATACTTTAACTTTGATTGATTTGTCTCTTCAGATGTCAATAATAATGACAGATTGAACCTCCTTTTATAGGAACTTAGACTCTTCTAGATAGACTCAAACTAGGATTTCTAAATATCAAAATACTTAAACATAGCAACTTCCTAAACCTAGACTCAATAGGAATCTGACTAAACTTGGACTCTTACTAATAACCCTAATGGGCTCAGCCGATTGGCCTTCTAGATGATTCGGCAGTGAGGCCCATTGATGAGGCCTTCCAACCCGGCTTTATCTGCATCACGGGCTGTATAGGCGAACTGATTTTGTAATCTATTCTCCGAATTGTTTGCCCAGTTGTAAAGTTAGTTTGGTTGGCTGGTAGGCCCAAAATAATTAAAAAGAAAGTATATATAACAGATTTAAAATTCAAATTCAACAAGAAAATCAAAGTAAGAAGTCTATTTTTTTTATCTTTAATTTCTCCTAGCACAAATGTACAAATGTGTTCTTAATGTGTTAATTGTTTAGTGAATGTGTAGATATATAAATGAATAAGTTTGTTTTTTTACGGAAAGTTTTATGAAATTAAACATTAGAAAAGCGATGGTTATTTTTATGTTTTGTTTAATGAAGTCCTATAACGTGTTATGCAAAAATGACTTGTGTGGTGAATCTTATAATAAGTTATCGTGCGAAAAAATTTGTATGTAAATATAAAAAGGCCAGCGCTTTGGGGAGCAAAATAGTTTCCGAAGTGTGAAGACTTGGTCAATTTTATTTGACAATTTTATTTTGTAAGTTGTTAGAGGGAAAAATAAAAAACCTCCCACCTCACCTCTCTCTCTCTCTCTCCACCTCATCTTCTCTCCACCTCATCTTCTCTCTCCCTACCATGCTCTCTCTCTTCTCTGATTAGGTCGCCAACCGAAAAATTTTCCTGCCGGCGACCTAGTCGGAGAAGAGAGAGAGGTGAGGTGGAGAGAGAGAAGTGAGGTGGAGGGAGGTGAGGTGAGGTGGAGGGTTTTTTATTTTGAACCATATTCCCCATAAAATATGTTTTCCCGAAAACTTTTCAAAATTTTACATATTCCCTTTAAAATTTCACACCCTGGAAATTAGTTAACTTTCCCCAAAGCGCTGGCCATACAAAAAATAATAAAATTTTGTTTTTTTTTTTTTTTTTGTACATTTTGTGGTAATATGAGTTTATGGTGCTATTAAAACCTATCTTTTGAGCCATAGACCGAAAGTTCAAGTTAGTTTAGATGGTAGTCAATAAATTCTAAATTAATTGGGATAGTTTTAGGGCAGCGAAGAAGTTGGGTGTTGAATTTTATTGCTTCCCCTTCCTTTATATTACCATATTGGCATATTATATTTTCTTTTTGTAGGTTTGCAATAAGGATAGTAGGTAGTTTAAAAGAGTCTTCAACAAAAAAAAAAAAGGTAGTTTAAAAGAGTTATAAAATATGGCATATATAAAGGTATTAGGTATTACTAACAAACCAGAAAGAGCAAAATATAGACACATTTGGTAAGTTCTTGCAATGCATATCCTTAAGAAATTGAACACCTCACCTAATCCCTTTTTTTTAGTTTGTTTAGAGAGTATGTTTGTATAATGGAATATTTGAACTATATATGATAGTAAGTGCATAGGAGCTTCCTTAGAATTAGAGTTTAAAAATAATGTTTGACAATTTGTGTATGACAGATTGACAGAGTTATGTGGTGGGCAGTCAGGGACGAATGATCACAAAGAACCCTCCATTACAAAGAGTCTACTCTTTTCTTGAGTCTGTTACTATAATCTATGTTTCATACATTGAGCGGGAAGTTATACATAGATATTCAGAAAACATAAGTTTAGCTCTTTAAGGTTTAGGAGAGTGGTCTCAGTTGATTTTTTTTTCTTTCTAAATTTTTGTAAGAACCACAATCAATGTTTTGAGTCTCATATCACCCTGTTTGTTTTGATAGATTAGGGAAATGTCCCCAATAGCCATAGATCTTTTTATTTTCTACACTGCCACTTAGAGGATGATGAAACACAAACATATTAAAACCCTTGCGCCGAATCCGGATAATCATAAACTTTCTTCAGAAATGTCCATTTTACCCTCATAACAGTATACAATAAGTCAATGAAAACACAAATATTGAGGTTAACTTTGGTAATTATCCACCTTTTTCGCCGATAAAAGCTTGGAACTTAACAGTACGTCAGAATAAAATTTGTTTTTCTCCCCCGAGACGGTTTCATATTGACGAATCAATTTTAACACGTGGACCAATCAATTTCAATATAATTAAATTTAAATAATATAAAATTTAATTTTGCCTTAAATAAAGCGGTTTTTTTTCCTTGTCATCATTTCTCCTACTCTCTCTCTCTCTCTATACTTGTTTCTCTCTCTACTCTTCTACCTGCTCTATTATTATCTTCTCTCTTAAGGCTACTTTACAGTAAGGGTTTTTCTCTGCTCTTGTTATATGAAAGAAACTTGACTCATTTAGCACAGTCCAATGAACATGTAACTAGTAAGTTCAACTATAATTCTTCAAAATGAATCTTGTTCTTTAATTTTTAGCTGATACCCTTTAGTCTTAATGACTTTTATTTTTCTGGGTTTTTGTTTATTCTGAGAATTATGTTTTCTTTTCTTCTGGAATGGTGGTTTAAGTAGTTGATGGTTTTAGGGATTTTGGGGATTATGTGGTGGTATTATTTGTAACAGAAAGGGTTTTCATTGGGTTTCAGGTGATTCTAGTTCTGGGTTGTTCAAGAATTGAGATTTATGGTAATCATTTTCTCTAATGGAGGACTACTAATGAAGTTTGAATATGGGTTTTTATTTTGATTCTCTATACATAACTTCTTCATTAGTAACAAGTAGCATTTTGGGTTTCTCAAATAAAATGTTTAACTTTGTGGAAACCCTTTGTTAAAATGTTAAATAGTTTATAGTAGAGTTTATCTTATTTTCATAACAAGGGTTTGCTTGAGAATTAGGGTTTACATGATTTGTGTTTTCTGATTCCCTGTTTCACTATTGTTGAATATGCCACTAGGTAATCTTAGTTTCTCATAAATCATACTGTAATCCAAGTAAATGTTGACCTTAAAAGATCTACTAATTAGTTTATCAAGACAAATCGAATATTTATTAGGTTTTGAATGCACAACCTCTTGTTTCTAGGTGACTGTAAATTTCCTACTTTAAATTCTCGCGTGCCATATAACTTCATCTACCCGTGTGATGCTTCTATATAACAGTTTAGAATTTTTAGTGATTGAGGAACAAACTCTGGTGTAGTAGCCACTCTAATATGTTAATTATGTATAACAAGCACGTTTTTCCGCTTACATATATTCAATAGTTGAGGTCCTCCATTTTACATTTTTACTTTTAAGACAGGTATTACGTGTCTGAGTCAGAGTCAAAGCTATGCTTTTTAGGGGTTGTTGATGAATTCAACCTTACTCTATTTTGGTGGAGTAAACGTCGCATTTTAGATGCGTTCCTTTCTTGTGTGTGGATAGTTTTGGTCTTAAAGATGTACTAATTACATGACATGTTTAGCATACCTCCTTAAACTCATAGTAAAAATGTTGTCTTCATGCTGTCTTTTTAAGAATAGCCCACTAGTGTTTTTCCTGAAAGTCGGGTTTATGCTAAGAGGGCTCTTCAATGTCTCTGTCCCCGGGTAAAAAGCAGGATATCAATCAAATTGTTCATATTCTGTTTTCTATGCTATCATAATGTATTGGTTCACTCAAAGAACCAACTTCTTTCTGCACACTATCTTATATTTGAGTCTAACAAGAAATATATGATCCAGTTTGTTGTTTTAGGTTGAGAAGAAGCAATTTTGTATTACATCCATCTGAATTTCTATTGTCGAGAGGCTCAAGACTAACACATACGCGCAAGTATCTGAAAAAACTAAGTTGAGTGTAGCATCCAGGAGAGGTTACTATGGATGACTTTAACAGTCCATTTTTTTCATCCTCATCGTGGTCAAATGTTGTTGATATGGAGATGCCATCTTGGGCTGGTCAAATTCCTTCTCAAAGTGAAGGATTACTAACTGATTCTATGGGAGTGTACGAGCCGGACTTAATTCCTTCTTTGCCTGTTGGTGGGGTTTCTAGCTGCAACATTGACAAGGATTTACATATCGAAGAAGCCCAATCACGAGAAAACGTTAACTTGCAAGCTGGCTACATGGGCCTGCAGTCGAACATGTGTCCATCAACCCTCGGCCCAATGGATAATTGCTCCGAGGAGCTACTTCTCATGGTTGCTGGTTCAGCTGAGTCACCCAATGCAGTACCAGAATCTGCTTCTGTCGGAAGCAATGATACTGAAGCATCAGGTATTCATCCATCAATTGGAGAATCTCACTCTTTGAGTTCGATTCCGCAGATATGGTCTACTCCATCTTATGGAGGTGCTCCATCTCTATCCCCTGTTATGGGGCAAGATAAACTACAACCCTTCGGTTTGCAAGGAGAATATGTGGATACCACTTCAAATGTTTTCGGGAACGGAAATCTACAAACAGGCAACTTCCGTTCTTCAATATCTGTAAGTATATAAATCCTAATAACTATTTACATGTCACCTTCTAACAGTATATTTCGTGCATAATGCCCATTGTTTTTTACTTTTTCGGTCTTCTTATATAACAGGCAGGAGAAGAGTTGGGTAATTGCGGTATGCATTCTTTTGCTGCTCATCACCCAATTCCACCAGCAAGAACGATCGAGGTTCATTCTCAGATGCAGGTACTTAATGTATTTGATTCTTTTAAACTTTACTTTGATGCATAAGCTGGTTGCTTACCGATTTTTTTTTTAACTTTTTGTTATTCAGAGTGTTTGTTGTTCTTCTAAATCTTCGGTTTTCCAGTTGCCAAAGCTTAGTGAAGGAAATCTTTCTACACATTATACAGACCAAGCTCCCGTGTCTCAGCCGCCTAATTCATCTTTCACTGCTGGAGGTGGTTGTAATGGAGGCCTGAAACCTCGTGTAAGAGCGCGTAGAGGTCAAGCAACTGACCCACACAGTATTGCCGAACGGGTTTGTATATTTGAACTGTTCTAAATATGTTTTCAACATTTTAATGGATAACTAGCTTACGTAGTCTTCGAGTTGAATTTTGAAGCGTTTCATATTTTTTGTACTTCGTGTAAGATGAAAGTCTCATAGATGAATGTTGATGATTTGCAGCTTCGAAGAGAAAAGATTTCTGAGAGGATGAAGAACTTGCAAGAACTTGTTCCAAATTCGATTAAGGTTGCTTTCTTATATACATATCGTTGTATCCTTATTTAGGCAGGATCACTTGTGTATGTTCTTCATGATTAGGGGAAAAGGATTATATATAGGTTCGTATAGATATTTTCGAAGGCTCCCAAGTCTCTTTTAGGTCATGAAAAAATATCTGGACAAGTCAAGGCTCGAAATTATTTACTAGTCTTGATTTTTAAGAATCAACTTGTAAATTATATCACTTCAAATTGTCCGAAAGCCCTTCAATGATCCAGGTTTTGCTGCCATTTTCTTATAATGCAGCAAGATTGTCTTTGTCAGTGTTAAAGTTGTACTTGGAAATGAGAGTCTAAATATGTCCTGCATTTCGTGCATATGATATTTAGTGATGATAAGTTATGTCGATGTGATATTTCTACGTTTTAGTTGCAGAGACCTTTTTATTTTTCTTATTACAAATTTAAATGTTAAACGTCAAGTAATAGAGTAGCTAACTCATCCCCTTGGTTTCTGCAGTCAGATAAGGCATCTATGCTCGACGAGATAGTTGAGTACGTAAAATTTCTTCAACTTCAAGTCAAGGTACGAAAAGTAACCCTTAAACATACAATATAAAACTACAAAATCAAATGTGGTATTGAAAGGAAGTAAAATTCGAATGGTAAAATCATTGAGTTAGGTTTCTGATGTCACTAAATTACAGGTTCTAAGCATGAGCAGGCTCGGAGCAGCAGGTGCAGTTGTTCCCCTCATTACAGAGGGTCAAGCTGATGTAGTATTCCATTTTTCCTCTTTACATTTATTCAAAACATTACCTTCTTCTATTTTCGAAGGAGTTTAAAATGTCATATAAGAAAGGTGCAGTGTCTCGGTTTGATCGAAACCAAGACATTTAACATACCCAACCACAACCAAAATCGTTCCCCTTTAGGCCTAAAGGGCTTATTGGATGATGGTTTCAAAACGACATGTCTGTTGTGACTCTCTCTAATCTCAGAACTTGTTGTAGGGTTCTGCGGGTGTTCACTTATCGCCTTCAACGGGTCAGGGAGGTGATCATTTTGATTCTCCAGACGAAATGGCATCTGAGGAAGAAGTAGTGAAACTGATGGAATCCAATGTAAATGCAGCTATGCAATACCTTCAAACAAAAGGTCTTTGTCTCATGCCCATAGCCCTTGCAAGTGCAATCTCTTCCAAGAAGACTTCATCAAGCCCTGACTCGACCGAGAGACAAAAGCCCAACTTCTCCCACGGCCTTCCGCCTCAAAGCCATGGGCCACCCGGCCTGCCCAGCATTTCCAATGGTCTTCATAAACACACAGTAAGCAATGTTTGTAAGAGTACTCTTGTTAAACAAGAAGATGTTGCAAATTCAAGAGAACCGAAGAACAAGGAATAAATTCTAGAACAATGTTTTCTTTACTTTCTTTTATCTGGCTTAAGATTTCTGTTGTTAGTTTTGAGTTGGTTAATATTTTGGATTTATAAACAAAACCAGTGAAGGGGAATTTTGAATATATGAACTTAATTGTTAATAAACATGCACACCGAACGTTTATTTTTTATTAGCTATTCGAGCTTACTGAAATATTGGGTTTATCTGCCGCCAATTGGCGTACTATGCAAGAGGGAATCTCGATGATCTCCCTTCTCAACATATAAATTCAATTGTGCCGAATTCTTTGTTAAACAATGTGCTGCTTGGTTTGCATTACAGTCGCAAAATATAAAGGTCCAACCATGAAGTCGTGTGCATGCTTTAATAATAATTAAGGCATCGCCTTCAAGAACACATTCATAGTCCGGCAATTGTAGTGCCATCTCAATTTCCCTTACTTGTTTCTACACACAACCGCAAATCAGTTCTTCCTTGCGAAAATGCTGCATGGAAGTTGATCTTCAATTTCCCTCTCTCGGTGAAGCCCAAACTGTGACCCCCTGTTCTTCATTTTTTCTTACCGACGTCGAGGGATTCACAAAAGTACCATGAAAATCCATCTACATAGCCGAAGCTTCATGGATAATCTTATAACAACTCGTTTCTCTCCCTCAAAGACGCTTGTGCCTAGCTTTCCACAAGAACCAAACCACATAAAACCGGAGAGTAACACGGTTTCCATCTTCTTCTTCTTGTATCTAACGACAAATTAACTTATTAAATGGCTCATCTCCATCTACCCTTAATCCCGGGGGGAAACATAACCAAAGTTCCCTCGCCACTTTGAAAGTCCTAAACAAATAATCAAGATCCTCGTCTTCTTCATTACACATGAAATACACACGTAAAGCTGGTTTGATATATTTGAGAGCCATGATTTTTGTTGGAAGTCCATACCTTTCTTCAACAAAAAAAAAACAGAACAGTCATACATCTATATATCTACCTATTTGCATGAGACGTAAATAATTTTTTTTTATCTGAAATTTTGGGGAACCCACTGATTGTCCATTATTTCTCAAAAAACTAAGTTTTATATCTAAGTGAAGTTATATAGGCAATGTTCATACGTGTTAAAGACAATGTATTTTTAAACGAAGACTTATATTGACACAACAATTGTTTGGAACTTTAACTAATAAGGAAGGTCTTTCAACAAAAAAAAAACTAATAAGGTTTGTCATTAACGTTAGACAATATAGTAACACTTTCATGAAGTGTATATAACTTATTATACCATTCAGAATTCACATGGGTTTTACTTGTTTCTATCACAAGAAATGTACTTACTATAAGACTCACTCAGAAAACCGAACAAAAGCCCAAATAACTTTTTTTTTTTGTTGAGAGAAGCCCAAATAACTTGGTACATAATTTCGTTTTACAGATACGCACATCATTGTAATGTCCACTAAGCGCCCGATATATAGTAGTAAATTTGGGCTTTTGTCAGGTTTTTTGGGTTCAGTGTTCTTTTCACAAAGAAACAATAAATCAAGAACTTGTTTAAGAGATCAAAAAAGAAATGCTCAGCGGGACTGCTCTTCATTCTTTAGTAACTGAAATCTTGACAGAGGAGATTAACTTCCACAGTTCGATCAAAAGTATAGCTTAATGAGCTCATCGCTGACCACGGATGGAGTTAGAACACCCAAATCTGTAAATAAAACACTTAGGTACTCCGGAGGTGTGTAATCTCTAGCAGATAATTCTACCTCGACTCCACTTGGTATTGGAACTCCAAAATCAATTGGACGTAATGCAGGGGTTAGGTCTTTCTGATCCAATGGGAAGAGACGCGCAAACTGCAAAGACCAACGTACCAAATTAAGTTTGCAAACGGAAACAAGAGATTATTCAGAAATGCTAGACAACAACGTGTTCTTGTTTTTTTATCCACAAAAATATGAGAATCAACAATTTGAATATGTACGTATTTCTGGTATTTTAGGGTCAATCTAACTTGAAACGTGGATCAAAGGGCAAGTTCACAAGACAGGTAGATGCGTAAATGGTCCCATAAAATTCTCTCTGATCATGGAGTTGAGTGCTTCCACAGTCCCACCAAACATGTGGCTGGTTGCACACAAGTCACTCATTTAGTTCTCCAATTCGATCAATATAAACAAATATTTTATTTATTGCAGTCAGTAATGGAAGTTTTGGTTTGCAAACCTTGTAGCTTTCGGCAGCAACATAAACTGGTTTGTTCATGCTGTGAGCAACTAATGCAATTTGGTATGTTCCCATCATGTTGATTATACCTCCACTTTCAACAACTCCATCAGCCCCTACAAATACCATGTCAACCTCATCCATACTATATGCCACAGCGGAATCTATAAGTAGCTTTACAGGTACATCAAGCTTCGCAAGCTCATTCGACAATCTTAAGCCCGTTCTATCTGGCCTCCCCTCTGCAAATTCCAAATCATGTTTAAATAATGTTTCTCAACGGTAGCAACTACCAGTGCCTTTGTAAACCATAAAGGATTGGATAAACAAACCTGTGCATAAAACACGGAAAAGTTTCTTATTTTGGGCAGCCGTCTTTAGAACTTCCAGTACAACTCTTGAAAATCCATGCACCAAAATTGTACAACCATCAAATATAAAGTCCTGACAGAGCAAGGCAATGGTTCTGCGTGCCTGAAACGTGAATGGATATGGTTTGAATGACATAGGATATTCTTATTCTAATACGGATCTTATTGATTTATTTCACCCAAAATGATACAATCAAACACACTGATTTAAAATTAAAAGTAAAGAATAAGCTTCTTTAAGCAAAGAGCATTTATGAACACTCGGCAAGTCCATGATGAAAATCATGTGCTCATTTCGCAACATTAAAATATGAGGGAGTGTAGATGATTGTCAAGAGTTTGCACATTGAGGGAGTAAGAATTGATCAGAAAGCCACCATTACATGTTTTAGTTAAAGGCTCAAAGCATATTTTTCCAGGTATACGCATTTATTGCTTGAATTGCGAGTGGCTCCATTAAAGAAAGCAAACAAAATACTGGACCTTTTTTCAACTAATGCACTTCCAAACACAACCAGGAATGATGAAAGGAAATAACGCATTACCTTATTTTCTTTTCTAATGTGAATTTTTTAATTAATGCATTCAAAACACTCAGACAAGAAACGACACAAGTTAGTGAGTTACAGATATTACATGAAGTTTTCGAATCTCAATCACGATTCTACGTTTAATTTTATGAAAAGTAGGTTCAGGGCCGACCCTAGCATCTAGGAGGTCCAGAGTGGATTAAAACATTGGGGCCCCATTCGACAAAAAGAAAATCTAACTTTTCTTTAACTATCATAGGATTCTCACAGAAAAATTGACAAAAAAACACAAAATCTAGCTAGTTGAGACTTGAGATGTATTAAGAAGAAATAAATTCGTTTTCATATAAACTTTCAAGTTAGAAAGTTCTCCAGTATTTGGGTTGGATCTGCTCCTTTGATTGTTTGCCGACCTAATTAGCAGTTTAGGAACAAATAACTTATATAACATTAATTGGTGAGTCTGTGTCTTTTGTCGGATGAATTGAACTTTCTCGAACTACAACTATTATATTGTTGAGATCTTATTTCATTTAACAAAATAGAAATAGTTTGTTACCAAAAAAAAATTAGGAATTGTGTTTTTTCATGTGAATCAATTATGGAAAAATAACTTGCAAAATTAAAGAAGGGAAAGAACATAAAGTTGAAAATTATTTGAATTGATGATTGATATTTGAGATATAAAAGCATGACTTTCATAAACAAGACTATAAACAAAAAAAAGTTAGTCAATTTAGGTGATAAGATGAGCCAATGAGGTAGGGAGGGATCGAACATGGGTCGCCTTGGGCGCTGAACTTAGAATGAACTACTCGACTGTTACTTCTTTCATGTTTGATGGTAGAATGACTCAGTTCCATTGGCCAACACTTGGGGCTCAGTGACCATTTTTGGTTGATTTTGGGCAGGGTTTGCCCTCTGCAGGTTTATACGATGCAATGGCAATTTAACCTTCTCAAGGGCACCATTACTAGAGTGACTAACATGGATAGCCTATAGAGTGGGAGCAACAAGATGCGCACACTGCACCTGTAATCTTGTAAATCTACCTTTGAAGGAAAAAAGTGAGTTGAAGAAAGATGCATAGGTTCACAGATGTCGACAAGAAAATTGACTAAAATGAGGGTGTGAAAAACAATAAGAGGCATTTGTTTTTTTTAAGGACGTAAGTATCATCTTTTGTCTTGTGGCAAGTAAGTTGCAATAAGGTGTACATGGGTTTGAATAAAAGAAGCCAACAGCATAATACTGAAATTCTTACGGCATAAAACTTGAAACTAAATTGCTTAAGTACCTTACGAGAAATTTCTCCAAACTTCTCTCCACGTTCTATTAAGCGGGACTTTGCAGCATCAAAGTCCTCATATTCCAAAGCTGAAGTTCTGGTAACATAACGAGTGAAAAGATCGCATCCAGCAGTCAAAGAGATGGAGGTTGTGTCCCATGACTGAATGCACCAAAGGACAACAATTTCAGTTGATGAAACAATCAAAAAAGAGAAGTAACACCATAATTTTGATTTGATAAATAAAGGATAACTAGAGACAAGCACTCGGATCGTTCAGGACAAGTGCTTTTACACAAGTAATCGAACTTTTGAAAAAAATAAATACACCATATATGTGCTGGCAATTGCGATGGTATTATTGCACTGAAATTTGCACATAAAGTACATACAATTTGTTCAGCACGAGAGAGCAAATGATAAAGAATCAATTAGCTTCAAACACGGGGAAAGAAAGACTATAGATGTCTTTTAGAATCATTGATAAAGAAACTAAAGATCACCTTAGAAGGGTGGGAACTTTGTAGTTGGAAAAAATGTCCTTCAACACTATCTCCGAAGAAGAATAGAAACTTCTGGATGTTGCTTATCTTTGGTATAGTTTGACTATACAGAAATTCAGAAGCGAGACACTATCTGGAGAAACATAATCTTCCACCATAGATTAGTAAGTAAGCTAATGCCATCTAAATGAGGGTCTCAAAATCCAATTTTGCAGTGATTGATTCATTAAAACTATGTTCAGTGTTTTAGCCAGTATTTTTTTTTTCTTCCAGTTCTAATTCTTTGGCAACCCATCAAGCATACTACAGCATAACTTTAATTGTGAAAAAGTTTTCTGCCATAACCACTAGCAAGAATTCCTAATTTCCCATTCTCAACCTATAAAGAAACCCTAATAAGAAGGAACCTTCATGACCCAAATCTAAATATATAACAGACCCTTCACATTATCACATAGTATACCAGTTCTATTGGAATGACAGAAAACAGAGAAACCCTAGTTTTCGTACCTTAAGTGCATCAGAAGCTTTCTTGAGTTCATTCTCAAGCTCCATCATAGTCGTAGCCTTACTCAATCGAATTACAGAAGCCAAAGCCATAATAGCAGCAACTGCTTCAGCCAAATCAGGTTGCTTCCGCCAACTATTAAACTCATCAATTACACTAAAAGTTTCATCAGAAGAGTCACCAGAATGAATCCCATTCTCATTGACAAATTCGACAGAATCAAATCCAACGGCTGCTTGAGCTTGAGATAGCCAATCACTTGTAACGACAGCGTGATGAGCTGATCTAGTTTTATAGTATCCAGAATAATTAGGGTTTTGAAGGGTTTTTTCAGCCATTATAGGGTTTCCTAATTTCTTCTCATCCTGGTTATCGTGAATGAAGGAAGCTGATGTTCTCCACATCTGTAACCAATCTTTTTCTCTCTCTATATATATAGAATTTCTTGAGAGGATTACTAACAGAGATAATGGAGACTGAAAATGGGAAGTTTACCGGTGACGGTTTTGTGGAGTTTGGCCGGCTGTGAGGAAGATGATGGATTTTGACCCACAATCAAGGGGACGAGCTGGAGAGAAAACTAGAATCGGGTCGGGTCGGGTCGATTCCATTCTGGCCCCATGGATAGTAGAGACTTCGGTGTCGTTTGGCAGTAAAAGTAGAAGTACTTTTGCTTATATGGTTGTGTTTGATATCAGGGAAACAATTTCCATGGAAATACAAGAGTTCCATAGAAAATCTTCCACGGAATTTACTCCGTGGAAATAAGAGTTCTTTCGTTTGTTAGTCATTTATTATTCCGTGGAATTACGAACTCTATTATTTGGTTGACAACTAACTTCTACGAATATAATATTGAATTAAGAGTTTTTATTTACTCTTTATGTAGTCTAATGATATTTTTACTTTTGCGAAAATCACATTTTCATCCTTATGTTGTCTAAATTACACTTTTACCCTTATGTTTTCAAAATTACATTTTTACTCCTATGTTGTAAAATTATTTAACCATGTGTTAGTTTACTAATTTAAGGGTAAAAATGTTATTTTGACAACATAAGGGTAAAATGACAATTTGATATTATAACAGGGTAAGAATGTAATTTTGGCTATAAAAATTTAAAATGTCATTTTGACAACTTTGTAAACATGTCATTTGGTAAGAAGGACAAAAATGTCATTTGTCTAATGTATAAGTAAAAATTTATTTTGCTAAATTTTATGGGTAAAAATGTCATTTTGAATATATATGGAGCTGAATTTTAGGTTTCAAGTATCCAAATATATTAAAATATTTTTATTTTGATTTTTGACTTTCCACGGAAATTAATTCCGAGGGGGGAGCAAGGAATTAAAAGTGGACTATTTCATGGAAATAGATTTTCCTAGGGAATTAAAGCCATGGAATTACACTTCGTATCAAACGGTGGAAATACCTATTTCCATGGAAATTCTTTTATTTCCATTGAAATGGGAGATATCAAACACACCCATAGTGGAAGTTCTTTCGCTCTAAAAAAGTAAAAAAGTTTTAAAAGTATATTTGGCGAAAATGTTACTTACAAGTAAAAAAGTCAAAAGTTAGTTTGGTAACTCAATTTACTTTTGATAATTTTATTTTTCTTTCTCATAGAGATACTTTTTGACTTTTCTACTTAAATAAGTAAAAAAGTAACTTATTTTAGTGTTGCCAAACGACACTTTCGAGCGTGCCGGGGCGGCTAAAAACTGTATGTACCCGTTAGGTTTGTCGGATCAGAACAGGTCGGGTGTAATAATGGTGCTTATAGGACCAAACCAGCCCGAACCGAAGACAGGCCAAGCCATCCCGAATTAGAGGTGGGGGCGGGTAGCCCACGAGCAATATTACACTCAGCGGGGCGGGTGCGGGCAAGCTACACACGCTGACCACCAAAATATTCGGGCGGGGGGTGGGCGGGTGATTCATCCCTATTATTCTGCCATAACTCGCGCCGTGCCTACTTCTACAATCAGGCACATGGAATTTCGGGCGGGCATTAGTCAGGTAACCTGATACTTCCTTCAAGAAAACTGACCCCAATTGGAGGTGCCCTCAAAGAAATAAACTAGGCTAATTCACTTTTATGTTAAAACCCCAAGACTATTTCATGAAAGAGGAGTGTTTGAGAAACTTATAGAAGCTCAATCTTATTTTTATCTAAATATTTTCCAATGTGGGGAAATAGAAAGCAAAAGCATGAGATCGAAAAAACATTTTAGTATGTCTAGAATACAGAGTTGAGAGCATTCCAGTACGTCTACAATCTACAATCTAGAATCAAAAGCTTTCTAGTGTATCTACAATTTAAAATTATATCGAATCTACAAGTTGGAGTCTGGAGCATCCGATTGTGCCTAGAATACAAAAGGTAGGAGTTATCTCAAAACCAAGTCAGAAGTCAAGAGTTAATTACAAATCAAGTCAGGAGTCGGAGAAGGTCAAGTTAGAAGTACTTAAAGAGTTCATATTGTTTACGAAGGTTCGTTCACTTTCAGATTTGTGAAGTATCATCAAAACCCTGAAAGGAAGTCGTTGGATCGTGGGAGACATGAACACAATTGTTGGTATTGTTATAAGGATGTAAAATATCTTATGGAAAGATAATCTATTGTGACCTCAACTTAACCCACTTTACGTTTTTTGCGGTTCTTTTCGAATGAGCGTTTACTTTAGGGTTCAACATTGTCGATCTCTCTAATGACTTAAGTACAGACTATCTGGTTTGAGTACAACCAGATACTCAATTTGACGAAACAGATGGAGTGACAACTCTAAAAATAGTCAGCTATTCTATTTCGACTAAGAACAGAAACTCGGTTTTAATGAGTAAACCAATGAGAGTGAAAGCTCGAATCGAATCATGGGAACAACACTAACGACTCATGTAAACGACTTTGAATGCCCTACCTTCTCTTCTTCTTACATTTTCACTTTCATTTTTCTTCTAAAATCTTCACCAAAACCTAAATTTATTCGTGTTTCTTAAGGATACTATCATTGTCCCTTCTCTGAAAAAAGAAACTGAAGAAATGCTTCAAAAGACCTCCATTTCTTATTAAAGATCGTTTTTAAAAGCCATAATTTGCATTATGATTTATCCTTTAATTAGTATTTGAAAGATTTTTGAAGCAAAACTGGCAATGGACTAAAGCGAGTCTGATAAATTTCTGAATGTTTCCAATCCGGTAGAATAAACAAGGTCTCAGACAGTTCAATCCGTCAAAGTCATGGCACCTCTCAGAACTAAATAAGTCGGATTCAATGAATCTAACGGGTGCCATCAGCCAAAAAACAGGTTGCGCTTAGAAGCACCCAATATTTAATTGTTTCATTGTTTGGCTGAAGACTTCTCTACTTCTTTACAAGAAGTCAGAGAAGATCCCAACTCATCATGATATGTACAACTTCCCATTAAGTTTAAATGAACTAATTTTCATCAATTGTAGAATCCGAAAACCTAAAAATAACACAAACTTAAAATGGTATTTACCCCTTTCTCTTTTATCTTTACGATTTAAAAAACATGTTCTAAATTGTCATCAGACGAACGATAAACCTCATACAAGATGCAACACATAAAGTTATTTATCGAAACTTAATATTCATAATTTATGATTAATTAAACCATGGACAACTATAAGGCCCAAAATAAGCGAGTGATCCACATCTGCCTCCACCTCAAGTATCAATACATCATCTCCCAACACAACGCCTGAGCTTGACTTCTTCTGTTTCATCTGTTCAACCAATTCGATAAAACAAGAACTCTATTAAAAAACTCTTAAAAGTAATATATTATTAAAATATGTACTTTTCTTCTTATAAACTTATCTAATAAAATAAGAGCATCTCAATTGCAAAATTCATTTTTTAGAAACTTGGAGTGTCACGAAAGATTTCTGGGGTTTTTTTTCTGAAAAATCTTCTCAATGCAAAACTCAACTACGATCTCAAAGATGACGTGTCTATGGTGGAATAGTATTCTCTTGAGATATCTCTAATTGCCCAACTCATCAACTTTGATTAATAGAAGTCAAATCTTCATATCTTTTTAAAATAATGAATTTTTTGTTTACAAAAATAACTATGTCAAATAAGTGAAAAAAACAAGTTTAGAGTTTTACATCAGAGACATACAAGAATTGAAAATCTATATTTTACCAGTTAGGAATGAGAATCTAAATTGAAACTTGACAAATATGACAAATTGAAATTTTTTTACTTTTGCTTTGGAGATGATCTCAAATTGGGCATTCAAAACTCTATTCAAATTCAAGTATTTTTGTTAAACTCAAAATGTATCCATATGAAAATAAGATTTATGTTTAAGACCTAAGTCCATTATGGAGTATAACGTCTACAATAACTCGTATAAATAAGTAATTGCACATCTATTTTGATTAATCACCTCGGCTACAAGATGTCCTGCCTGATCAACTATACGACATGCGATCTTACGGTTCCATCTTTCCATAGTATATGTAGCGTTTGACGTTGTAATATCATATGGAGACTTCTTATTACTTTTCAAGAACTTAAAATATTTTCTAACTTGAAACCATGGCTTCCCTTCATCCATCTTGGAACACTTTGTATTATAACCTTCCCATCTACCAAAGACTCTTAGTCTCTGTCACCCAAAAAAAAAAAATCTAAGTTTACATTTTGATGATTTTATGTAAAACAATGTTCATATCTATGATATTTATGTAAAAATTTCTTATACCTTTTTAAGTATGGTAGATAAAATATTTCCCCCATTGTCCATGATATGAACTTTATTCCTGCATTTTGTGTTGTAGTTATCAATTCGATAAACAATTTCGCCTTTAGAATCATAGACTGTGCAACCATTGCTATTCATCACTAAGGATTTCATCCATACTGTGAAAGCTTCTCTCTCTATAGCTGTGTTTGAAGATGAAGATGTGGAAAATAGATCTTGTGGATGAACCTTAGGAGCCATTTGGAAAATGTTTGGTTTATTTGTGAATGAATGGGGAGAACTTGGGAGATTTTAAATGCTTACTAGTGCTTAGTTAATTATACTTACTTTAGTTGGAGGTTGATTAATTAGTTTAAATCATTCTTAAACAAAATATAACCTTGTACAAAAAAGGGTTTAGGTAGAAGTAGTGGAAATATCTCGTCGGGTAAACTAATATCTTTTCTTTTTTTGGCTTTTGTATGCTTAGGGTTACGTAACTATAAAGCTAACAAGTAGTCACTAATTAGGTAGTTAAAGCTCCGAAAGTGAAGTAACTTTCTCACAATTCTAATTTTAGAGTAGATAGCACATTGTGATTTTTAGGTTATGCTTATTACACTTAATGTGGGGTCTATCTATATGTTAACTAGGTCTTCATGATAATGACACCTAAAATAAATAAAAAGAATTGTATCCAAAATTGATATTAACCAAAACATTTTCTTTTTTATCATTGGACTATAGATTTAGTAGAATTTACATAGATTTTGAATACCATAATTACATAAATAAAATACAAGTGAATGAGTTAAAGTAAAAGACTTCCACATATATATATATATATATGTATATATGAAATGTCGATCATAATGTAGATTTATTTAGCCGGTCAATTTGGTACTACCCATCAACGAAGTAAAGAAATCAATTGAGACTTCCCCCTCTACTGAATTTCCATCATAGATAATTAAAAACCTAACACAAATAAACTAATAAGTGATCAAAATTAACCTAAGCTATAAAGTAGACTACAATGCTTTTTGTAGGTGCCCAACTTAGTGGATACAGTTTTAGATATAATGGTTGGAGTTGGATATAGTATTAGCAATTTGCCCCAATTAAGGTCAATACTAAAGTTCATTTGGAGTTCATTTTAGTTTTTTGTTTCCTTTGTATATTGATGGAATGGTTTCCTAACATTTCTTCAATAAGTAAGGTGACATTCATTCAAATTTGTCTCTTCTTTTAGATTATAAAAAGGAGTAATATATGTTAGTTTTTTTTTGTTGAAGAGTAATATATGTTAGTTGAGATATTTACAAGTGATTTTTTTAACATGCATGTGCCTTAATAGTGAAGTCCCATGTTGAAGTTACATTGATATTTATTAGGGTTTCTCTTATAGTATGATGTTAGTTCAGATATTTATAATGGGGTCTCCTAACATGAGCCCTAATAAGATCAATACACATGTTAGGGTCATATTAATTTGGATTTGGTTTCTCTTCTAACATTATAAAAATGGAATGTCGTTTTAGACTTAAGAGTGTTAGTTCAGATTTTTGTAGTAAGGCACTCTAGCAAATCCTTTTATAAGTAAATTAAGTTACTACGATTTTGATGTTTCGATTATGATTGTCAATATCAAAATTAGAAATACTTTAGTTCAGATATTTATATTCAGATTTTTTGAGGTGTGATGTAGTAATACGTTAGCCCACTCGAAATTCAATACAATCAATATGATATCGATAACATGTCCCTTAAGGACATGAAAATTCACTCATAGTTTTAAGTTTTTTTTGAATAATTCATAGTTTTAAGTTATCTACATTTTAACACAAATCAATAAAAGATATATTCTATCTCTACAGTGAATGTAACAAAAACAGTTTTTTAACACAAAATTTATGTACAACCTGAAATATATATTTTCATTGAGTGGTGATCAATGATCACTTAAACAAAGGTGGGTGATTTGGAGAATTAAGAAAAATATTCAGGGTGTAAAGACTTTCTCAAAAATTGGTCAACTTCAGTTGACTAAATTTTTAAAAAAATAATTAAAGGAAACCATTATTTTTCTCTCTTTTCCTCTCTTTCTCTCTCTTTCCTCCCTCGTTCTCTTGTCAGTTAGCCTTTTTCCAGCGAAAAATTCGTCAGAAAACGACACTGGTTTGGAAAAACCCCAAACCAATATAAAACTGGTTGGGAGAATCCCCAACCAGCGTGGTGGTTTGGGGTTCTCCCAAACCACTCATGTTTGGGAGAACCCCAAACCACTGGCGCGGATCTCGCCTTTCCGACGAAGGGGATCTTTATAGAGTTATGGTGTCTCCTAGTGTTGGTAGCGGAATCTCAGACATCTAATGTCTAACACTAGTATCCCCAGGATCTCATACATAAGCTAATAATTATAACTAAGTTAACTAGTTTAAAGATCAACCTAATTGCTAGTTTTCCCTCGAACTTTTTCAATCGCTTTAGATAAGATGAAGAGCTCCAATTGTAGATCCTCTACTTGGGACATCGAGTAATCTCCTTGATCTTCCACCTTTTTGTTAGCTAGAACTCTAATGGTGGTTGTGTTGAAGAAACTTCTTCTTTGATTAGATAGATAGTTGGGAATTATCTCTCTTTCTTTCTCTACTTGATGTTGTAGAGCTAGAAAGCTTCTTAAGAACTTTCCACACCTTATTGAAGTCTTAAGAAACATTTTATGAAACCCTAACACTACAAAAATACGTTCTATTGCCGACGGGGTTTGCAGACGATGTTCTTCCGAATCGTCGGCCCTAAGTGTACCGCCGACGGTTTATCATTAAGCCGTCGGCAGATTTGTACTAATGCCGACGATTTTATGGGAAACCCGTGAAGGATATATTCATTCTGTCTGAAGGAAGATGTCCTTCGACCAATATAGCAATGCGTGCAATTTGGTGAATAGGATAAGATGACCTTATCTGGAAGATCATCCAGTCTGGTCTAATTAGGGATCGTAATGCTTAGCTAGAAGCCGCTTATGATCATCGGATCACATCGATAATCCGCGGCTAACATAGACTAGATCCTACCACGGGTTACACATAAAATGGAAACTTGAACGGAGATAATAAGACTAGTGGGCGCTTGCATATAGGTGGATGTGATCTAGTCTGATAGCGCCAAGCATAAAAAAAAAGAACCAGGCTCTAAAGGGAAGCCCAGAAAGACATAAAAGGCAACTGTGGGCCGGTTAGATCAAGCCCACTTAAGGGGTGATCTAACCGGCAATACTAAGGGAGTGGACCGGCCAGGCCAATCCCATTAATGGGGTTACTCTTGCCGGCTACATCATTAGGGAAAACTCTAATGGGAATCTTAGGGATTCCCGATCAAATGGGACTTTAATAAGTTATCTTTTGTGGGCCCGATTGAACCTAATTTGAATACGATTCTAATTAGATTTTCTTTATATAAGGTCCATTAGACAAACAGAAAAGGTGTAGAATTTTCTCAAGAAAAAATCAACTCTCTCAGACATCTCAGAGAGAGAAGATATTAGAGAAAAAGCTCTCAATACTTTCTATCTAGTCAAGAAGAAGAAGTTCTTTCCGTTATTAACTCTTCTCTGGGTCTTTTGTACTATCTTTGCCTAAACTTTTTTTAGGCCTTTTGGACAAATCTATGGGTCATACCCATGGTTATATGTCTCATCCTCTGGTCATATCTTCTGATCAAGTTGACATTCTTTGGTTTCTTGCTAAACACTACGACCCCTAAATCATCCGGACTTGATGATCTTCTTCATCAATTGTCCTATCCGACAAATTTCTCGCACTGCATATTAAGAGTTAAAATATCAACGCATATTCAAGTCACCTTAAACAAATCTCCACCTTGACTTGAATATGCTCCTCTTGACTTAAGTCTGCCACCATCATAGCTCATCGCCTCTGAGTCGTCGTCGCTCTAGCCCCGTCATGACTCAACATCTGAAAATCTCAATCAAGTGTAAGTAATGCTTTAACTTGAAAGTTGCAACTTCCTTGGTCAACATATTCGCTGGATTATCTTCCGTAGACACCTTCTTCATCGTGATCTTCCCTTCTTCATGTAGGGATTTACACCCTTCTACTAGTGTTTATAGCGGAAATATGACATCTAATGTCTACACTAGTATTCCCAGGATCACATGCAAAACTAGTAATTAATCTAATGGAGATAGTAGATTACCTTAATCGCTTTTCCCTCGAACTAGTTGAATTGATTGAAGAAGACCAAGAGCTTCAAGTGTAGCTCCTCTACTTGGGACACGAGCAATCAATTTGATCTCCCACCTTGTTGTATAGCTAGCACACCAATGGTGGTTGGAAAAGAAGAACACCTTCTTCTTTGACTAGATTGATAGTTAATGGGAATTAGCTCACTTTCTCCTCTCTACTTGATGTGGTAGAGTAAGAAAGCTTAGAGAGAAATTCCACACATTATTCTCTGCCCTAAGAGTGTTTATATAGAACCCTAATAAGAATCCACCTCCTTTTAGGTTTCCTAAAACACCCTTTAGAATAAGATTTAGGGAAATAGTCGAAAATAGCAACTATTGGTATTTTCTCAATTCCCTAAGGAGGAGGTGTCCAAACACCACGAAAATTGGCAGATATAATGTTTATTATATCAGAAACTAACCCTCCAAAATTCAGCCCAATCCGAGTCCTAGAAGTACCCGAACCGGTCTAGGCCCAAAAACCCTGTTTTTGGCCTTTTTGTACTATCTTTGCCTAATTCCTTTTTAGGCCTATGAGATATGTTTATGGGACACTCCCATGATTATATCTCACTCCCACTAGTCATATCCTAGATCAATTTGTCACTCTTATGTGTAACCCGTTGTAGGATCCGATCGAAGTTAGCCGCGAATTACTTCGTAATTCGACGATTGTAGTTGGTCTCTAGCTACAACTCTACGATCCCTAAATCAATCGGACTTTATGATCTTCCACATCAATTATCCTATCCGACATATTGCTCGCATTGCCATCTTGGTCGAAGGACATCTCCTTCAACTCCTTCACTTCAATCACGTCCTCGATAAAGTGATACCTGACATCAATGTGTTTAGTTCTCTCGTGATGCATTTGATTTTTAGTCAAATGAATCACACTCTGGTTCTCACAGTAGACCACTATTACCTCCTTCTTCAAGCCTAGATCACCAACTAAACCACCTAGTCATATTGCCTGCTTCACCGCCTCTGTTGCTGCCATGTACTCAGCTTCCGTTGTAGACAGGGCTACTACCGACTGTGGCACTGCCCTCCAACTTATGGCACTCCTATAGAGTGTGAACGTATAGCTCGTTAGCGATCTCTTCCTATCAAGATTCCTTGGAAAATCTGAATCCACAAAACCAACTACTGAACAAGAAATATCAGCTCTTCTGTCGTAAACCAAACCGATTTCTGCAGTTCCTCCCAGATACCCCAATATCTATTTCACAGCCAACCAATGACCTTTCCCATGTCTTCCATGTATCTGCTGACTACACTAACAACGTGTGAAATATCAGGTCTTGTGCACACCATAACATACATAATGCTACCTACTGCCCTCACATAAGGCACCCGCGACATATACTCTGTCTGTCTCTTCATCAGTTGTCGGTGATAGTTCACTCAAAAGCTTGAAGTGTGCTGTCGATGGAGTACCGACAGGTTTTGCCTCAGTCATACCAAGACGTTGCAACACCTTCTCGATGTACGTTTTCTAAGACAAGAACAATTTTTCATAGATCTGTCTCTCCGTATCTCCATACCCAATATCTTCCTTGAGGCACCCAAGTCTTTCATCTCAAACTCACCCTTTAACTGATCCTTTAACATGTGGATTTCAGACATATCCTTACAAGCTATCAGCATGTCATCCACATATAGGAGTAGATATACATAAGAACCATCTAATATTTTCCTGTGATATCCACAACTATCATATTTGCTTCTATCATAACCGTTTTTAACCATGAAGGTATCAAAAAGCTTATACCACTGCCTAGGAAATTGTTTCAATCCATACAAGGACTTCTTCAGCAAACAGACCTGGTCTTCTTTCTCGAGAATCTCAAACCCCTCTGATTGACGCATATAGATTTGTTCCTCCAACTCACCATATAAGAACACAGTCTTAACATCAAAAAGCTCCAATTCCATATCATACAAAGCTAACATAGAAAGTAATACTCTAATGGAGCTATGTTTAAGAACATGCGAGAATACCTCGTTGAAGTCGATCCCTTCTTGTTGTGTAAACCCCTTGACTAGTAATGGTGTTTTGTATCATGCATCCTCCACCACCTGGGATTCCTTCATTCTTCCTGAAAAACCCGTTTCTTACCAACAATCTTCTGACCCTTAGGCTTCTCGGCTAATTCCCAAGCCCGGTTCTTACTAAGAGATTTAATTTCTTCAGTCATGGCAAAAGACCATTGCCTCGATTCATCACTCCTCATAGCTTCTTCTTAGGTGCATGACTCACCTCCATCAATACTTTCACCCACACTAAGTGTGAATCCAACGGTATCTGCCATTCCATACCATTCAGATGCCTGAATGTCTCTCCTTCCCCTGTTCTCCGCAACACTATAATAAACTACTTCATGTTCGTCTTCCTCAGCCTTCTCATCTATCCAAGGTCTAACCTCTTCCCGAGTGTCTATCTCAAACTCTATCTGTTCCCCATGATCTTCCTGCTCCACCTATTTACTAACACTATTCTAAGCATCTACCGGCGTTACCTTCTGAGTTACCATGGCTAACTCATCAAAAGTAACATCTCTACTGATAAGAAACTTCTTTGATTTTATATCAGGACTCAACAACCGATAACCTTTCATTCTGAACTCATAACCAAGAAATACACATTTCTTAGCCCTCAGATCTAGCTTACCTTCCTTAACATGTGCATAAGCCGGGCAACCAAAAATCCTCAAGTTCTCATACTTTACAAGATAACGAGACCACATCTCATAAGGAGTTTTACACTCAATAGATGTACACAGAGAAATATTTACCAAATACGCTGTCGTGTTCACTGCTTCAGCCCGGAACACCTCTAACAACCCTGCGTTTAAAAGCATACGACGAGCTCGTTCCAATGGAGTTTTGTTCATACGTTCCGTCACACCATTCTGTTGTGGTGTCTTTCTGATTGTATGGTGTCTCACAATCCCTCAATCTTCACAGAACCTATTAAACTCGTTTCCGCAAAATTTCATGCCATTGTCAGTCCTCAAGCGTTTGATCGACTTTCCAGTCTGCTTCTCGATCAAGGTCTTCCACTGCTTGAACTCGACGAATGCTTCATCTTTGCTTTTCAGTATGTATACCCATACTTTCCTGAAAAAATCATCTATTAAGGTTAACATGTATCTACCTCCGCCATGTGAGCTAACCAGGTAGTGACCCCAAAGATCTGAATGGATGTAGTCTAGAGTTTTTTGGTAGTATGAACCGTTGTACTGAACTTTACCCGACATTGCTTCCCGAAGACGCAATGTTCACAGAATTCTAGTTTCCCAACTTTCTGCCCATAGAGTAAACCCTGCTTACTCAGTATAGCAATCCCCCATTTACTCATATGCCCTAACCGCATATGCCATAGCTTGGTAGTCTCAACTTCCTTGTCTGATGATGATACCGCTACAGAACCGGTAACAGTGTCACCCTGTATCACATATAGACCATTCTTCTCCAACCCCTTCATAACTGTAAGACTCCCTTGGAAATCCGAAGCACACCACCTTCACCAGTACTTACAAACATTACAAGAAGCGTCGTGATGCTGTTACATTCCTCACAACACAACCGTGACTCTTGATCTGAATTGTACCCATCCCAACCACCTTACAGGAAGCGTCGTTTCCCATTAAAACTTTACCGCCATTAATGGCCTAGTAAGTGGAAAACCAATCCCTATGAGTGTTGGGAATTACATGTCTCTAAGACTACCCTAATCATCTAACTCGTGTTGGTAGCGGAATCTCAAACATCTAGAGTTTAACACTAAGTTATCCAGGATTGAATACATGAACTAACAATGAACTAGAAGTGAGATAAACTAACCTTTATCGCAATTTTCCCACGAACCTTTCCAATTACGTGTGAAGATCAAAGAGCTTTAAGTGTAGCTCCTCTACTTGAGACACCAAATGAATAGCTTGAACTCCCTCCTTTCAGTTAGCTAGGACCTTCTTGAAGGTAGAGATGAAGAACTCCTTCTTTTAGACTTGATAGATAGTTAGAGAACTTTTTCTCTGAAATCCTCTCTTCCAATAGTTGTGTGAAGAGAGTGATTTCATTCTTGAGAAAATTCTACACCTTTTCTAAACTCTGAACTGGTCCTTATACAGGCGTTACCTTAGTAGAGTCCCACTCAAATAAGGAATCCTAAAAGTCCCTCAGAAAAGATAAACACAAGTTAGAATTTAATCTAACTGGGATTCCCTATTTAGGACTAAACCCTAATTAGGATCTCCCTTTAGGGTGGCCGGCCACAACAACCCCTTATGGGCATGTCTTGGCCGCCCATACCCCTTTTATGGCTAGGCAGGGCTCTCCCCTTAAGGAATTCCCTTGTTGGCCTAAAAGTGAGTTTTGCTCTTTTCTGGGCGTCCTTTTCGAGCCCGATTCTTTTTTATGACTTTCTTCAACTTTTACTTTCAGAGGCTTTCTCCTAGATGCTCTAAGTATCTTAGGAATATCTCTGTTGTTTATGGGTGACGACATCAAATACATCTGTATTTGTGCGGGTAAATATCGATCATCTCCATAATCGATCTCATGTCTCGTGACATAAGTGTTTCCCTCAAGTGTGCTTTCGCTCATCAGAACTTCCAAGTTCTGAGTTCTTGCTTAGCAGTGATCCATGAGGCATGGGTAGAATCTCTCTTTAAGAGTATTTCTAGTTAGACCTTTTCAAAACTTCTTTTGAACGAGTCTTATCATCTGTTAATCTATCATTCTATAGATTTCGATGCCCATTTAATTTTATTTACCCTCGTCTTGTGTCCTATTGAGTCAGTTCCTTAACTGTTTCTCAATTCTTGTATGTCTCACATAGAGGACGTAAAACTAACTTGTTTCACTCCCACTTACCCTCTTGTCGAACAAGATTCTAACTACAAAACTGATAGGTTTTAGCTACGACTTTTTTGCTATGGAATAAATTGTACGTAGTTGTTGGTCACCATTTACTACGGATTTGTTCTTGCAGTAGCAAATGGTAATCAGTAGCTACAGTTGCCGTGCACAGTTGTTACACATTTGCCCTCTTTCCACACACTCATTTTAAAAAAAAAAAAATTAGAAATAGCTTTTTTTGTTACGGTCCTGTATCCATATCAAATGGTCTGTATTTGCTATGACTGTCCCGTAGTTATTGTCGGAAGAGGGAGTAACAGATGTTTAACAAGTTTAGGGCCAAAATGAGCGCAAAATTTTTCGACTCGCACTAAAATTTAGCCTTTTCACTCCAATTGCAAATTGGTAGCATATTAGAACCTTTTTACCCTAGAAACATTATCTGCTCCCTTCCTTCCCAATCGGAGAAACACACAACTCCTTTGTTGCCGAACTAGCATCATCTCCTTCCTTCTTCATCATCATCAAGTAACTTGCATTTTCTTTTTGTTTAGCTTTTTTCTTTCTTTCTCTCTCGTCTTTGTTTGTGAGCTTATGAAGTACATAATTGTATTGATTAGTGTTGGTTTTAAACCAAGAATTTTTAGGGTTTGAAGACCATCAAAATCATCACATTCTTCTATAGGTAAATACTCTTAAATTCAGAGTTTTATGGCTTGTAATTGCAAGCATTAGGTGTTAATTTTTTTTTTTTTTTTTTTTTTTTTTTTTTTTTTTTTTTTTTTTTTTTT
>BEHA01001914.1:751397-763312 GCA_002897215.1 Eschscholzia californica subsp. californica | reverse complement strand
TTTTTTTTTATGTTGGCTTAAGTATTTCCAAGATTAGAGTCGAAACTGTTTGTCTATTCTCAATATTTGTCTTTTCTTTTTTTCCTGTTATAGGTCATGCTTGGTTCTGCTACTGTTTTCAGTAAGGTACTATTTCAAATCTAAAAGATACAAAATTTGGTCTTTTGGGTGTTAGTTTCATGAATTTGATGGTTTGGTATTTTGTTGCTCTATCTGCTTTTGAATTTAAGGCATCTATGGCTTGTGACCAGTCACACCTTCTTTTTCCTGCATCTCTCTTTCTCTTTCCTCACCATCTCTTTTCACCACTAGTGACAAACTGGCAATTATAGTTGAAGGGTAAGAATTAACTTTTCATAATCAACCCATTAATGATTCTACAGTAGAATTCATCTTATTATTATTGCTTTATGACTAACTTGGTCTTTAAAAAGCCTGGCTAGTTCGTGCAAATTAGAGAACCAATTTTACATGTTCAGGAGTTAACAAATCGGTAACCAGTTAGTTACATAACTTCCGTCGCCTTTTGAGTTTACAAATTGATAATTATCATCTAATACCGAATTGAAATCAATGTGCCTTATGAATTCGCTACTTTCGTAGGAAGTGGCAGGGGATCAGGACAAGATGTTGATCATGTTTTTAAGTAGAGTGAGTTCTATCTTTCTCCCCGATGTTTATGTCTATGAAAATGGATTCACGTGGTCGTTAAGTTTCAAACAATTGTCATTGTGAATGGTACTATTTAGCAATGTTTTCGTGTGATTTGTGCTGATTGGCTTGCCAACATCGTTGTCCAAAGTGAAAAAGAGAATATTCCTGAAAAGTGTTGGGATGAAAAAAGGTAGTTTGTTAAGATAATCACATTATGTGTAGTTTTGTTGTTTCACAAAATGTTGCAGTATATAGCTGTAACTCACAGGGTAATGTTTCTAGTAGTCAACATACTTATGTCTAGTCACCCTTTTCTCTTTGTTCTTTTATATATAGATATGATTTTTTAGATAACAATGCTTATAGAAGACTGTAATTACATAGCATGAAACATCTTTCATACAACTCATGGCATGATGTTCTTCCTTGTTGTCTATGTTGTATGTTATAGTTTTGTTAAGATTCCTGTGATTGCGTTGAATTCAAATCACTGTGACAAGTCTTTTTTGTTAGATAACCTGTTGAAATGACAATTACAACTACAGTTTCGACAATAATTTTTTAGACACATTCCTCGCATATGGTGCTTCCATCATTCCATGTTATTTGGTAGACTGCCATTTCACCTTATGGGTATTGTGTGTCACCTTTTGTGTTTATGGCTTTGGAGTTCCTCATTATGCACCATCTGGTAATATCTTCTATTGCTTATGGTATTGACATTTTTTTTACTAAAAGCTTCATGAATCTATAAGATGCTTGTTATCTTTCTGGTCGTTTGAAGCAGTTACAAATTGTGGTTATGGTTATGTGTATTATACTTCATTGAAATATATGTTATGTTGTTCTTGATTTTACCAAAGTAATTTTATTCTTCCTTGATTTTTGATGATATTTTATCTCTTATTACAGGAAAAGTTGGACAAGCGCAAGCTACTACAAGATTCGTTTTGTTGATGTAATATAATATACTCAATTCCTAAACACTTAAACATGACGAGTTTTGATGGTTTAGTTGATATATCGACGATTGTTACATTAAATTTTTTGTTAACATATATTAATGGATGTAAAAATGTGTGGATGGTTTATTTTATTATATTTGAAAGGTTATTATTGTATGAATTGATGCAAGCTATGATTGATACATTTGTATATCCATGTAGCTAAGAAAATCTATAAAAAGTGTATATATATACATACTTCATATATCTATATCACATGACTTTTTGCTATGGACTATCCATGTAGCTACTAAGCATTCAACCGTTTTATTACTACGAGAAAAGTTTTACCTTTAGCTACAAGAAAAATCGTGGCTAAAAAGTGATTTTTTTAGTCATGGAAACAGTCCGTATCAAAAAGTTCGTAGCTAAAACTTTTTGTGACGGCAATATTAGTTACGAGGTGGAGGGCGTAGCAAATCATCTTTAGTTACGGATTTTGGCTTAATTGCTACAGTCACTATCCGTAACTAAAAGCCGTCTTTTGTGTAGTCTTTTCAGAAAATCAACCCTTGAATTTATTTACAAACGTTAGTACCAATTCTCACTTTTGATCCTTTTGACTCTTAGCCAATTTTTAGAGTCTGATTCTGCTATAGTTTTTGTGGGTCTTCTGAAGACTCACTGAGGTTTTTGAACAATATCGTAAAATCTTCTTAACTCTTCTAAGAAGTTTACTTGGCGAGTTTCTTATACTCCCATTTGTTCTTTTGTTGCTTGGTTCGAATCAGATTCGATTATTTCTCTCACTTGTCTTCTTGAATAACACCTTTAAAGGAAGACACCATCGATAGAAACAATCCAATTTTGTTTCGATATTGTGAGGGAAAACCCCATATTTCTTCTCTTGAAGAAGAAACTACGTCTGTTGTTCTCAGACTTAAATAAAAGACTATTTTAGAACTTCTTCTAAAATCCATACCCGTATGGAATTCTTTTATTTTCTATAGCAGTTTTTAGGTTTAGTGGGTATGCAGCTTGTATTAGACACTGTTGTTTCGGAAGACATGTTATGACTAAGACTTTTGATCTTAGCAAAATCTTTAGTCATTTAGATTCATTACTTGATTTAGGTCAAGTTTCTAAAACTTCTTCTAAATTCGAGTACGTAGTTTATTCTTGTCACATTAACCGTAATCTTATGTCTAACATAAGTATTAGTGATTAATTGACCTCTTTTGTCATAAGATATCTTGCCATACTAGTTAGTTTGAACCATGTTCATTCTAGTTGTCTGACTAAATTAGAATAACTAATTGAATCGTTTGGTATTTATGTTTGTAAGTTGAAATAGGCACCTTTCTAAGAACATCACAAAATATTGAAACCAAATACTTTATTTCTCATAAATCCTATTCTAGAGGCGATGTTCAAATCCTTCTTGAGCCTTCTCAGCAACCATTATTGCTTCTTTCGCTCTTTGACAGGTTCGTCTCCTTTTAGTTAAATACTCAGCTCCCACTTGCTCCTGTCATTTATAATGTGATGAGCATTAGGTATCCAATACCTTTAAGAGAATTGTATTTAATTGAATCAACTTTTAACATTTTTACCTAAGCCAGAACTTCCAGATCCGTTGTTCAGCTTTTCCAGGTAGCGTGGGCAATCTCTTAACCACATATGAGACTTGCTACCACAGAATATGCAACTGTTGTTAGGAAGGATGGTCTGGGCTTTGGGACTCGCCCGTCCCTTCTTGTCCTAGAGCGCTTCCTTCTCCTAACGCCTTCCGTTTCTGAATCGGTGTCTTCGATTTTGCATTCGTCTACTTCCAGAATAGCGAGCAGTTTTCTAGGAATACTATGCGAAACTTTTTGTCAAAGTTGCATCTTACTTCTTTAAATCCATCATGCAAGAAAAGTAAGATCAAGTCAACTGCAAAGTCAACTTCCATAGTTGCTCCCAAGCACTTCAAGTCATTGAAATGATCAATCATTTCTAAAACATGAAGGCGTACAGGTTTTCCTTTTTCCTGTCGCTTTTTTAGTACAGTTCTAGATATCATATATCTTTCTTTTCGACACTGTGTGCTAAACACTTCTCTTAGTTGTTGAATGATGCTATATGCATCCATGTCAATGAAATTATCTCGATATTCCCTTTTCATGGATACTAGTATCAGTCCTGTTACTAGCGCTGACTTTCTAACGATAATGTTCGCTTGCTCACGTTCCTCTTTAGAAGAGGTTTCTGTAAGTACCGAAATTAGTGTGTCTAATACTTCCGCTTCCTTCTCGAGAACCTTTCTCAAATTTCTTTCCCATCGAACGTAGTTTGTGCAGTTCAATATTCCCATTACGGTGTAGAGGTTGAAGATATCGTCGAACGCCATAATTACACTACATGTAAAGAATGCAAAGTGACTTAATCTTGTTATCCTAGCAAAATCCTAATTTCGTCATATTATTCAAGAATCTTTTCCCTTATTTTGAATAATACGATTCCAAGATCCTAATTCTTCGAAGTTAAGCGTACTAGGGCACTACCCTCAACCCCCACTACAAAAAATATAGCCACTAGGGACGGACAAAAATCGTCCCAAATGTTATTTGGGACAGTTATAGCAACGGATAGCATCTGTCCCCGATACCGTTTTCGGGACGATTTATATCCGTCCCTATATTAACAGATGTTAGGGATAGTCACTAACTGTCCCCAAAAGTTTGACAAAATTTCTTCTTCTTTCCGTTTGGGACAATCAACATCTGTCCTTAAGTGTTCAGCATGAATTTTCTAATTTTCTGCAGCCTAGTTATTTTCAAAAAAAGAATACATCCCTGGCTAAAAAACTATTAATTCACCAAAAAAGATCCAAACAAATTTATCATTTCATTAATTTCCCATAGAATTCATATTGTATTGGTAAGAAATTTGCATACATAAATACATGCCCACATTATTCAGATGACTGATAACAATGCCAAATTGTTCGACAACAATGACATTCCGAAAAAAAAAACCGAATTTCCTCTTATCATCTGACCAACTTGTCTTCAGTTATCCACCTTACAAATACCTCCAACGTCATAAAGAAACGAGAGAAGTTCCTGCCTTTTGTTGTCACAACTTACAAGCACTTTCGTCTGATGACATATTGTGTCGTTACTAGCAAGCATCCTAAAGAGAAATTTTAGAAACAAGAATTCAAATTAGTGGAAGTCCAATCTTGTATGAAGTAAGATACAAATATTCATAAAGAGTAAGCAATGAAGCACTAGCATTCGGTCTACTGGCATGGACTTGACGAGTTCATAACCCTATATTTGTAGCCAAATCGAATTAGGATTTTATGTCATAAACCCTTAAATGCTTAATATTGAAGAAGAAGGAAAATAGGAAGAAAACAACAAAACTGGTAACAACCTTGTTATATAAACTCTGAAACTGAAAAGATTTGTTGCAAAATCAAATTAGGGTTTCATGTATAAGCTCGTAATTTGACTATTTGAAGAGGGCAAGCAGAAGAACAACCAACCTGGTGGTGCAGCAGATGCAAACGAACTGTGATGCCGCCAGAAAAAACCCTAGAAGAAGAAGACGAACAAATTGCAGAGGAGAGGAAGATGAAAGAAGAGAAAGAGCAGCAAGCCCTAGAACGAGAAGAAGAGGAAATCGAGTCCTATAACGGGAAGAAGAAGAAGACGAAATTGAGCCCTAGAACGAGAAGAAGTTGAAATCGTGCCCTATACCGAGAAGAAGAAGGAAATCGTGTGGTGTACAAGAAAAAGAGGGAAAGAAAAAAAATGGAAAATGGGGGTAAAAGGAAATGGTATTTGATTTGCGCAAATTTTTGGGCGAAATTTTTTCCGCCATTTTTTCTTTCTGCGAAATTATTCTTAAAGGTTGTCCTTACAATTAATTTTTTGGTCCCTATTGCACTTTGATTAGGGACAAATGTCACAAAATCGTCCCTATTTCAAATATATTAGGGACATACATAAAAATGTCTGTCCCTATTGACCATTTTTTTTGTAGTGTCCGTCGTCCTAGATGAGTAACATCTTTATTGATCATACTTCTATAACTCTTGGTTGATTAGTTTCACATTTGAGTGTCAAACGAATCCTTTGCCTCGAAGTCCAAAATCCTTTTGCTGAATCGCTGAGAATAACCAGTTTAGACGTGTAGATCTCTTCATAGATCTACCCGTATTGTCTTGAGGTAAAAGATGGCCCCTGCGGAGGCAGACCCACCATCGATGAACAAAGGATCAACAAGTGTCTTATTCTGGGTAGGCTTATACTCAAAATTCTTTTAGAGATTATTACGTATTTTATCAAGTTTGCGTTACTGTAAACTATATCTTAACCATTCGTGACGTATACGTAAGTTTTTATGTGAATTCTCGTAAGTTTTTTTATCCAAAACCCTAGTATTGCCTCCTAAAAGATCTAATATTTTAGTTTAATTCTTGTTCTTCTAATGGTTCTTTTGGATTTCATCCTTGAACCACAATTGATTACTCCTGCTCGAATCATGATCTCATCATTCGATTCATCGATCAATGGTTTCTATAGACCCTATACTCTAAGTATTATTCGGGCACATACTCGTCTGTGCTTAGAACAAGAATTGATAACTTATTTAAAGGCAATACTATTCTACGTATTCACATATATACATACATACAAAAATATGACATTCATAATATAAAGTATGTATCCTAGATTCGTTTCTAGGTTTTGCTATGTTCCGTATAGCTATTTGTGAGATATTGTGACATCTCTATGTCTAATGGGCTCCTAAGTCTATTTTCGCAAAATTCGGACTAATGGCCCATTTGGTTTCTTCCTTGATGATTTCCAAAATCGATTCAAGGAAAAAACTCCGTTTGGGCCCTCGGATGGCCCGGGTCAATGTCGAAAAAATTATGCTTGGAACCGGAAGAAAAGGCAAGAAAAATCTCCCACTCGAGTCAAGGCCCAATGGGCCGAAGTCTAACTCGAAAAGACTCATGTCAAACTTGGTCAAAGTCTTTTGACTAGTCTCGGTCAAAGCTAATCAATGGTCCGCACATTTAGGGACGGATGCCTAGACCATCTCGGATGGGACGTGCTAGACGCATCCTAGCACGGGACAACACTTGGCCATCTCGGACTCCAACTCCGAAATGCCATGGACGCGTCCTAGACGCGTTTTGTGCTTAGGACGGCTCGGGCCATCTCGGACTATGAGTCCGAGATGCTCTTGCACGCTCCAAACGCGTCTGGACGCTTCAGTCGCACTCTATGTGCGTCTGGAAGCTTCCAGACACATCTTAGATGCATCTGGTCGCTCCAGACGCAGCTAGATGCGTCCTTGGTCTCGGTCCTAGAACGAGACCAACTAGGAATCCCCAGACGCGTATATCTCGGGCTGTCCTAGTCCGTCTCAGACTGGGACTACCCAGACGCGTCCAAGACGCGTCTGGGACGTCCTAGACGCGTCCTGGCCGGTCCGGACATTGGTTTTTGAAATTTTCAAAGCACCCCCAACCGACCTTGTCTTCTTCCTTCTTCTTCCTACTGTTTTCATGGTGAAAAGCTGTTGTTTTTCACTATTCAACATCCAAAATTCATGATTTTGAAACCCGTTTTTCAAAATCTATAATCCATTAGATCCGTTTTCGAAAACCCTTTTCAAAAACATCAAAATCTAATGATTCTATGCATTGAAACTCTTTCAAATACGTGTTTGATTACGTTTAAATCTAATTCAAACTAATCATAAATATATCCGAATCTCTATTCAAACAATTCTATCTATCAATTTCTCGTTCGTTCTAGCCAAAGATAGTTTCATGCAAACGGCTTTGATACCACTGTAGGGAATTACATGTCTCAAAGACTACCCTAATCATCGAACTAGTGTTGGTAGCAGAATCTCAAACATCTAATGTTTAACACTAAGTTATCCAGGATCGAATACATGAACTAACAATGAACTTGAAGTGGGATAAACTAACCTTTATCGCAATTTTCCCACGAACCTTTCCAATCGCGAGTATAGATCAAAGAGCTTCAAGTGTAGCTCCTCTACTTGAGACACCAAATGAATAGCTTGAACTCCCTCCTTTCAGTCAGCTAGGACCTTCTTAAAGGTAGAGATGAAGAACTCCTTCTAGACTTGATAGATAGAATGGGAGTTTTTTCTCTAAAACCCTCTCTCTCCAATAGTTGTGTGAACAAAGTGATTTCCTTCTTAAGAAAATTCAACCCCTTTTCTGAACTCTAAACTGGTCCTTATATAGGCATTACCTTAGTAGAGTCTCACTTAAATAAGGAATCCTAAAAGTCCCTCAGAAAGGAGAAGCACAAGTTAGAGTTTAATCTAACTGAGATTCCCTCATTGGATTGGCTTCCTTAAAAGTGACTTTTTCTTAGGTACGCTTTCTCTTTGGATAAAATAAACCACGTAACCAGTTTTAAAGGACTGAACTAAAGTCACTCCCATTAAGGTTTCCTGTATAGTCGACTTTGGCTTTCGTTCCTAAGGGCCCATGAATGCATGAGAATGCATCTTTAGGTCCATCTATGGACGCTATTTTCTTCCCAAAACCCTAATTAGGGTTTCCCTTTAGTGTGGCCGACCACAACAACCCCTTATGGGCTTGTCTTGGCCGGCCCACACCCCTTTTATGGTCGGCCAGGGCTCTCCCCTTAAGGGATTCCCTTGTTGGCCTAAAAAGTGGGTTTTGCTCTTTTCCAGGCTTTCTTTTCGAGCCCGATTCTTTTATATCTTTTTAGCACTATTAGACTGGATCATATCCATCTATATGCTAGTTCCCATCAGTCTATTCTCACTGTTCAAGTTACCATTCTTATATGTAACCCGTTTTAGGATCCGGTCTATATTAGCCACAAACCAAAGTGATCCGACAATCGTAAGCGGCTTCTAGCTAAGCATTACGACTCCTAATTGAACCGGATTGATTGATCTTCCAAATAAGGGTATCATTATCCTATGAGCCAAATCGTACGTATTACCATCTTGGTCAAAGGACATTCCTTCGGAAGGATATACCTTCAGACCTTAAGGACATATATCATTCACACACCCCTTTTATGGCTGGCTAGGGCTCTCCCCTTAAGGGATTCCCTTGTTGGGCTAAAAAATGGGTTTTGCTCTTTTCCGGGCTTCCTTTTCGAGCCCGATTCTTTTCTATCTTTTAAGCATTATTAGACTGGATCATATCCATCTAAATGCTAGTTCCCATCAGTCTATTCTCACTGTTCAAGTTACCATTCTTATGTGTAATCCGTTGTAGGATCCGGTTTATGTTAGCCGCGGATAACCAAAGTGATCCGACAATCGTAAACGGCTTCTAGCTAAGCATTACGACTCCTAATTGAACCGGATTGATTGATCTTCCAATAAGGTCATCATTATCTTATGAGCTAAACCGTTCGCATTGCCATATTGGTCGAAGGACATTCCTTTGGAAGGATATACCTTCAGACCTTAAGGACATATATCCTTCAACGAGAGCCTACATGGAACGTAAACTCAGTATCCAAAATCCACCTATCTTCAGAGAAGCAGGCATTGATAGCCAGAACCGTAGCTTCATCACATTCTTCAATGATTGCGAAGACAGTACAATCGTCGTTGTCTTCTTCAATGACTGCTGCCTCACCTGGTTTCTTTCTAAGCTCAGGATAATTCTTCTTGAAGTTTCCTCCTTCTTACAATTAAAGCATCTGTACTTCCTAGCTTTCGATTTAGACCTAGATCGGCTCTTTCCATCGCCTAGATGCTGCGACCTTCCCCTTACAACCAAACCATCTCCTGGCGTGCTTTCTTGCATTGATCATCGTCTCAACTCCTTAGAGTTCAATGTTGCTTCAACATCCTCCAAGGTTGTAGCTCTTTTACCAGACATAAAAGAATCAACAAATCTTTCATATGATGGTGGCAGGGATGCAAGCAATAGTACTACCTTATCTTCATCTTCAAATTTGACATTTATATTTGGCACATCCAAGAATACTCGGTTGATTTCATCCATATGGTCTTTCAACGATTCCCTTTCGAACATCTGTAAACTAAATAATTTTTCCTTTAGATACAAATGATTAGTTAGAGATTTCGTCATATACCTTGCCTCCAGCTTACTCCATAGCCCATCGGCTGTAGTTTCCGTCTCTACTTCCCGCAATACCTCATTACTCAAACACAACAGAATCTGTCCATGAGATCTTCCTTCTCTACTTCTGATAATTATTCTGTTATGCAAATTGGGGTTTAATGTGATCAATACGAGCAATCAAGCAGAAACAATAAGAAATAAAAAACAATTAAGAACAAAACACAAAGATTTACGTGGTTCGGTTGGTGAGACCTACTTTATGGCGACAACGGCGCGATGATTTCCATTAAGCAAACAAGTTACACAAGAGATTACGTGAGATTGTGCTACTGATATCTCCTTAGGGTTTAGTTTATATAGCCACTAAACCTTAATCCCACCGCCTCACCGACTCTCTCTACAACAGACATTATACATGGATACGCTAACACTAATAACCGACATAAGCCTAGCTTCGCATTCCAGCTCTGTCTCGGAGTCAAGCTCTGCCTCAGAGCACTACTTCGCATACCAACCCTGCCTCAGCAATTACGATTGCCTTGTAAGCGGGTTGGAATCGTAAACCGGGTTCGATACCAATCCATATTCGTGTCACTTCTAACAAATTCAGGCGAGTGCAGCCTTCTCTTTTCAACTTTTTCAGCAAACCTTGTTGAACTGATACTGCTCGCATCTTAATCTTCCAAAGATTAAAATCATTACTACCATCGAACTTCTCTATCTTGTATCTCGCCATTATAGAAACCTCAAAACCTTAGCTCTGATACCAGTTTGTTATGACAATTTGGGTTTGTTATGATCGAAATCAAGTAATCCAAGAAAAGCAATAGGAAATAAAGAACAATCACACAGAACACAAGAGATTTACATGGTTCGGTTGGTGAGAGCTGCTCCACGGCGACAACGGCGCGATGATTTCCACTATGATAAGCAAACAAGTTACACAAGCGATTCGTGAGAATTAGACACAGATTTCTCCTAAGATTTTAGTTTATATGACCACTAAAATCCTAATCCCACCGTCTCACCGACTCTCTCTTTCTAAATTCGAAATACACATGGATACGCTAACACTAATAACCGGCATAAGCTTCGCATTCTAGCTCTGCCTCGGAGTCTAGCTCTGCCTCAGAGTCCTGTTCTACCTCGGAGCCCTGCTTCGCATACCAGCCCTGTCTCAGTAATCCGCTCCGCTAACTGGTCCAAAATTCGGCGCCAAAACTAGCGGGTTGGCGAGTCGTAAAGCGGGTTCGATATCAACCCATATTCAAGCCACCTTCAACGATAATGATTTTTTGTATATTTGATGGAGCAGTAAGTTAAGAGGAATGGTTCACATGAACAACAAAGATTAATATTGTTCCTCTCATTCACTTACCGAATTACCAACTATTTCATAATAAGTTGTTATATATAGAGTTTCATTAATTAAGATTTGAAAGAGAAAAATATCGGTGGTTAAGAAAATAAAGAAGGATGATGAAGATGGAAGAGAATAAATATTGTTCCTCGTTAGAAAAAGTGGAGTTTGCCGAAGTAGGTTGTTCTCGCCATTGAAGATGGTGATGAAAATGAATAAACAAAACAGAGAATTTATTTTAGGTCCTTCGATTTGGTTACTACAAATTAGTTTTATTTACACCCAATTCATTCATCCACCTAAAAAAATTGATTGTTCGTATATTGGTAGCCTTGATATATTTAGGAGTTCCTAGTTTCAAGTATTTAAGTTGTTTCTTATTTAAGATTAGTAGCAAGCAAGGAAACTAGAATCTATCAGTTATCTCTTTCATAGTTCGAGTCTATCTAGAAGAGTTTAAATCCTATAAAAGGGAGTCCAATCTGTTTATTATGTGATCGAACAAGTTATTATCAATAATATTTACCTTGATTGCATTCTCTCTATTTTTTTAACGTTCAATTTCTTTTAGTTTTAGTAATAAATTCTATTACTTTTACGCTTCCGCAAGAATTTACATCACATGCTTTTATCTTTTTTTACCAGGCCTTGAGATAGCACGTTCCACGCCCATCTTAAGACATTATATATATATATATATTGATGGGTCATGAAAATGTCCCATCTGAGTCGTTTAATTTAGCCAAGTTAGTTCGTATCGAGTCTTTATTATAATAAAATGGTTGGTTTTTATGATTAGGTGTCTTTTGCGGAGTTAGGTGTGAAAAAC
>BEHA01001914.1:608802-750067 GCA_002897215.1 Eschscholzia californica subsp. californica | reverse complement strand
CATTTATGTGGTGAAATCGAAATCCCTAGATTCTTTTTCTCACCTTGATGTCATTCTTATTAGTCTATTAGTATTGTTTTCTTTCTTTAAGTAGTTTCCAAATCAAATCAAATTTTTGAAAGGGGGTTTTAATTCGAGATTTAGGTAAAATAGCTTGTCCTTTGGAACGATACTCGATCTTATTTTAAATACTATAACTTGACCCCTACACTTTGGGAAAGACTTAATTTTAGGCCTATCAAGTTTTTGGCGCCGCTGCCGGGGATAAGTTTAATTTTATTTTCAATCTTGAATTGGTTTTTATTTTTATTTTTGTCTATTTTGATTACTTTGACTTGCTTTTCTTTTCTTTTTGTAAGGAGCTAAAGGGAAGGAGCATAAAGGAAGAGGACATCAAAGAAGACCTTTTTTTAAATTTTAGTTATTTTAGTTCTTTATTTTTATTTTGGTGAGAGAGTGTTATTAATTTTTTTTTTTTGTATTTCTTTTATTTGTTTGTTTTGTAATAAGGCCTTTATTGTTTTGACCCTAAATTGGAGGGCATTTAATTCTGTAACCGAAACTAAGAAGCCTCGGGTTCGCACACTTGCGGGAAGAGTGGCCCGGGTCGTCTACAAAGGTCGTCGCCCGTCTTGAACGGGAGGTAACTTCTAGATCACCCACGAATCTCCTGTAAGTGGGTACTTGTGATGTTTTTGCTTGCCTAATTGATTGTCGAACTGTTAGTTTAATTATCATATTAGTAAGGGCATTAACATATTACAAGATAGGAGACGGATTTCATCACCGGTCTCTTGCCCATTTAGGTAACAACATTGCGCAATCCCAAGCCTCACTTAAAATTAAAAATCGATTTAGACATTGGCCAAGGGTAACGAGCTTATAGGACCTTCTTGACAGATCTCGAACTTGATTAGTATTTGGAGTTTTCCCAGGAAGAGGGAACGATCTAAGCGCACAATTCTTGATCGTTGTACTGTGACGGAGTAACTCCTTATAAGAATCATAGTTCAAGCTTTGGAAAGAAATAGAAGCTGTCTAGATCAATTTTTAAGTGAAAAAGACTACCCAGTCGTCTAGATTGTGTCTAGGTTGCTTGGTTGAGTCAGCTTGCTTGCGTGTGTGTTTTCCTTAGGATCTTCGTAGTTTCGTTACTCTTTTCAAAAACAAAAACAAAAAAATGATCCCATTGCAATAAAAAACTCTAGCAGATGATCCGTTGGAAGCATTATTGGCCCATTTTGGCTTCGATTTTGATGAGGAGAGCAATATCAATGAGGTAAATCTTTTACTAGATTCAACCCCATTGTTGGATACTGCAAAGTGGGAAGCTAAAGCTAAATTCCTCATAATCTCAGAGCCAAATTTGGTATCAACTTTAGAGACACCTCACCCATCAGAAGAGGACTCCAGTCAGCCTAACCCAGAGTCGTCTCCATCTTTGGAGAAACCAATAGGGTGGTCTATAACAGACCAAAAGAGTATAAATTCATTTTCCCCTGAGAGTCCTCTAGATTTTTGTGTATATGGTCCATTGGATATAGGTTTAGATGTTTTTGCAGTTCCACACCCAATTTTTCATTCATACATAGACCCTTTTTATCAGGTCTATACTCTTTCCGGTGCAGTACCAAACTTACTGATTGTAGCTTCATCTAAGTTTGGGGATAGCTCGTTGACATCGGAAGTCTCACTTAAACCGTCATATCATTTCGTGGATGTGAGACTGAACCTTCCTGGATACTTCATCTTTTGGGTTGACCCTCAAATCTTCCGATTACTATTGTATGGGGAGTCATCAACCCTTAATCCAGTAGGTTTACAGTAACTTTTCTTTCCTTTTTCTTTCATCATCGTCTGGCTGAAGACGATAAACTTAGCGCTTCTTGGGAGGCAACCCATGCTTCTGATATAGGACAGTGGAGTCTGGTAATATCTTTCCTCTCATCTTTTTATTTTGGCATAGTCTTCAGAACATTGGGGACAATGTTCGGTTTAAGTTTGGGGATAGGGAAGAACTTTTGCTAAGTCCTTCATTTCGAAAATTCAAGAGGGTTCAAAATTTTTCAATTTTGGACCGAAAATGTGAGTCTAATGGTTGTTTTTGGCTTGTTAATAGTTATAGAGTCGAGTTGATCGTACTATCCGGTTGTTAAAGATTTCTTCATGAATTTCGAGTCTTGAGGTCATCTGTGTGCTAGCCATGTGAGTATTATGGAAGTGAAGGGTAGACGGTTCTGAGAGAACTAGATTAATCATTAGTGGAGACTTAACCCTTGTGAGATTTCTGAGCCTTTCTATTACCTTTGAGTGTACTCTTCTGCGCTGATTCCGAGTAGAGTGAAGAGCTACTCAACCTCGCAACTTTGTAAAAAGAGCTCATTTGATCTCGTGTGCTCAACTTCCATAGCCACTAGGAGTGACATCAGGATAGCGAATAAACCTTACTCTTGTAGTCCACGAAACCCGATAATAGTGTCAACTTTAGGAAGACGGATACTCCACCATCCATTCATCATATGACTCCCGAGAATGAAGGCATGAAAAGTAAAAGAAAGAAGAATGTGACAGCAAAGTGTGAAAAATGGAAAAGTTGATTGTTGAGAATACTAGTGTTGGTATTGCATTGATTGCATTGTTTATAGTTGTGTTTTATAGTGTGTTTGAAAAAAAAAAAAAAAAAATTTGAAAAGTGAAGAGAAAAATCTCTAAAAAAGAAAGTTTGTGTAAGCAAGTTCATGTAAACTTTAGTTGTTATGTAAAATAAGTGTTCGAAGCAAAAAGCTAAGTATGGAAGTTGCTTGAAGTTCTCTAACATTGAAGGCGTCGACATTCTCGGGATCTCATCACCATTCATCTCATCACTTGTATCCGTTGACCTTTAGGAAGCATTATTAGAGGGTAGAGTGGGTGAGAAGGGTAAGTGAGCTTCCCCATTCCATTTAGTGGTTATGTTCCTTTTCGTAGATCATTCGTTTTAAAATGTTGTCCTCACCCTTTTTATGTGTTGAGTCTATATTAGTGATCACACTCGCACATACGAGCGAACCTTTTCTGAGTGACTTCATCTTTTAGAGTGTATGTCTGGGAGGCCAAAGTCGAGGCGAAATGTATTAAGATAAGGATCAAGGTTTTGTCTGCTTGGAACTGAAGTGATTCTCATTGTGGCTAGTCACGTACACTTCGAGTCTAGATTATTAGTGAAGAGATCTTTAACGTCTGTATAGTGTTGTTAACTTTGACTGATTCCTATTAGCTTGCTAAAATTTTCTAGGAGATGAACATTTTTTGTCTATCTTAGTTGACTTTGAGTGTTTCTGAACCCTTTTGTATTTTTGAAATGTTTTTGAATTTTGTGGGTACATTCTCTGGAAACCCTCACGAGACAAAACTCGTCCACTAGGGCAACCTAGGGGTTTAACGGCTTGTTGCATATGCTAAATGCAACCGGGATTCCTCCGAAAGTGAGTTAGGTTTTTCTTTTATTTTGTTTTGCTCGAGGACTAGCAAAATCTAAGTTTGGGGATGTTTGATGGGTCATGAAAATGTCCCATTTGAGTCGTTTAATTTAGCCAAGTTAGTTCGTATCGAGTCTTTATTATAATAAAATGGTTGGTTTTTATGATTAGGTGTCTTTTGCGGAGTTAGGTGTGAAAAACGGTTAAAAATGAGAAAAAGTTACTTGAAGGGCATTTTGGTCTTTTGGACACAAGGGTATTCTGGGAAATTTGGACAAGGTCAGTGACGAGTGAAAAGTAGAGTCCGAGACGAGCTCGTAGGAGAAAACGGAAGTCAATTCGGAGTCCGGAAGAGTGAGATATGCATAGTCAAAGTTGGAGTCAAACAATGTAGACTGGTGGGACACTTTCGGGCACCATTCTGGCTGGTGGGATGCACAAACCGGACAGCAACATGTGGTCCCCTCTTTTCCCACTTTTAAGTCCCTGAATTTACAGAAATGCCCCTCCTTTTTGCCTCACTTTATGTTCAACCAATAAGAAATCATTTCTTGAGTAGAAAGCAACCCTAACTTTCTATTTTAACCCTCTTTCTCCCATTTTCTCCCAATTAACTCCTAAAACCCTAGCCATCAACCCATCTATAAATAAATCTCCACCTCTTTCATTTCTCTCTAGACTTGCAAACCCTCTCAATCCTCTCTTAGCCTCTCTCTCCCCTCTTAGCCTCTCTTTCCTCCTCCTTGTAGTAGTAAAACCCTAAACCATTTTCTCCTCTTTTAGCCTCCTTTTCTCTCTACCTCTTCTAAACTAAAAAACCTAGCCCCCCATTCTTTTCTTCTACTTTCTCTACCACCTTCATCTCTTCTCTACATTTTCTTTCCACTTCTAATTTCTTCTTCTAACCTTCTAATTTCTTCTTCTAACCTTCTAATTTCTCCATACCTTCTTCTCTAAAATCTCTTCTTCTTCTATCTCTCTTCTAAATTTCTCTTCTTTTATCTTCTAATAAGCTATTATTTGGAGTTTGGGTAATATTCTTGAGACATTTGGAGCTAGTTTTGGATATCAAAATGGAGATACACAGGAATATGGAGTTTGAACATTCTTGGTGATTTCTTTCCATTAATCTTTTGTAATTCCATTTATTTTATAAATTCAATGAATATTACTTTAGATTCCATGAGTAGCTAAATTTGTATCTAGGGTGTAGAGGAAACCCATATTTGGGCTTATTTTGAGATATGTTATAAATCAATGAATCCTTATATTGAGCTTCAATGCCTATTGATTGTCATTTCATGTTGATTCTATAACCTTATTATCATTCATGCATTATAATTAGATATTTCATGCTTTTATTGAATTATTAGATGAGATATGCCTTTTAGATAATGAATGATAGTGTAGGAATTTAGTTTTATATGATAGTCAATCAAATATTCTTGATTTTGAATTGTGTTATTAAAGAATATTATCCGAAACCTAATTAGTTCATTAAGCTAGGTTTTGAGTTATAAACAAAAAGTGATTTGTTGATTGAATGCTTGTCTTAAGTAGTCCATTTATGTGGTGAAATCGAAATCCCTAGATTCTTTTTCTCACCTTGATGTCATTCTTATTAGTCTATTAGTATTGTTTTCTTTCTTTAAGTAGTTTCCAAATCAAATCAAATTTTTGAAAGGGGGTTTTTAATTCGAGATTTAGGTAAAATAGCTTGTCCTTTGGAACGATACTCGATCTTATTTTAAATACTATAACTTGACCCTTACACTTGGGGAAAGACCTAATTTTAGGCCTATCATATATATATATATATATATATATATATAAGCCGCTTGAATGCCTTCTTACCCTATGCTTAACCGTCCTGATCCCCTTTTGTTGAACTTAGTCAAATCATCATGCTCCAACTGCAAATGCTCAGGGTCTACCCCCGAATTTATCAGATCCTTAGCCAATATTAGAAAAACTCCAAATAATGCAATAAACATAAATTTTACTTCAGAAAAAATCATTGGTTTCATGTCAACCAAGAACGTCATCGAAATATATCGATGTGAGGTAGTCTCACGCAACAACATATTGTGCACGAGCACATCACGAAAAACTTAACTCGTCCACCATGAGTAGATGACCAAAATATGTCTTCGGAAATATTTCATTTTGGGTGGTTGTCAATGTTTGGAAAAATGGGTCGAGTCGACGCAGCGGAAATATAAGTTTTCCCCTTTGTGTTAGTTACGAGGATATAATATGAAGAATAGTGGGAGCAATAAACAAAGAACTGAAAGTAAATAAGACAACAATTCTAACGTGGAAACCCTCCTCAATATGAGAAGTAAAAACCACGGGACGAGTAGTCCAACCAAATCAACTATAATAACAATTGAGTTACAGACTACGCCGTCCTTGTTCCAAAGAACAAAACCCGAGACTCGGACTTCAAAAAGGAATCAATCTCAAACACGAAGAAACCCTCACAAGAAATAATAAAACAACCCAAAAATATGCAGTCCAAAACGACCCTAAATTTATTAGGATTCTGCCCACCAATCAACGATCACACCCTACACGTCTCTCGAGTTTTTTAGAAGATCCAGAAGACTTGGATGAGACCTTGTGTTGTTTCCCTGCAAATCAATATTCGCATTTTTCTAATTGCAAACCAGAAATCCCTGTAGTGGCATCTCTATTGGATAACACAGACAATCCCTTCTCACTGATGAGACCGAGTCTCTTCTGCCATAACTCCATGGCATCAACATTCACTACTGCATTAAAAACATCCATGGAGACCTTAGCCTTCATCTAGTAGAAAGACGTAAACTTATCACCTCGAGCTACCACCATAAAACGCCGTGACGGTTTTCACTTACCCCCTCCGAATAAGCTATGGAAACCTTTATCATCACGTCTCCCTGTAGAAATCAAATTCAATCTAATGTTTGGGACATGCTTAAATCCTTTAAGAAACAACCTAGTACCAATACTAGTCCCCAAGCAAATATCGCCAATGCCAACAACCTGAGCCAAACCATCATTAACCATCTTCACGGAACCATAACTACCCGAAGTATAGGAATAGAACAAATCCCGCTGCGATGTAGCATGAGTAGTAGCTCCACTATCAATAACCTAACTGGATTCATGGCATGCAACATTAATACCATCACTCTCACAGAGTATAAGAAACTCATCTTCCATAACAGTCACTCTCTCTTCACTATCTTCTTGCTTACTCTCTTTCTGCAACAACCAGCAATTCTTCTTTAAGTGCCCTTTCTTATGACAGTAATGACACTTCACATTCGCAAAGTTGTTAGATTCGCTCCTGCTTCTGTTCTTCCTCGACTCTATGTGAACTTCTCCCTCTCGACTTAGTAACCAACACATTTGAATGCGAAGAAATAAGATTTGACTGCCTCCTAGTTTCCTCATTCAAGACACTGTTATTTCACGAAGTCCATTGAGACAAATCCTTCGGAAGTTGAGTTACAAAGAGACATCTTGAACACCTCCCATGAATCTGATAACATACCAAGAGGCCATAAACCGTGAATTTCCTCATCAAAGTTTATACCCATGTCAAATAGTTTATTGAGTAACCCCTGAAACACATTTAAGTGATCAGTCATGGGAGTTCCCTCTCGATATCTCAACTCGAGCAATTTTTTCATCATATAATTCTTATTGTTTCTTGTCTTCCGAGCAAACAACTGCTCCAGCTTCAACCACAAAGAACGAGCATTCTCAATATGATGCAACACATTATCATTTACCCATTGCCTCATCAAACCACACACTTGGCGATGTAGCAATGCCCACTGATCATCAGTCTTTTCATCGAGTTTCTTCTCATAAAACATCGAAACGTGTAATTCTTTCACAAAGAGCAAGTCCTCCATCTTACCCTTCTATAGATTATAATTCGCATCCTTCAAACTTACCATTCTACCCATATTTTCCATCACTAACAGAAACAAATCAATAACCAAAGTTATCACAATCCAAAGAACTCTCTAACGGCTGCGGATATCCGAACATTCGTCATCTGATCCGCATCTGTATTCGAATTTTAAAAAAATATCTGAAATTTCAGATATTGGATACAGATTCAGATATTCCTAATCAGATATCAGATACAGATACACTAATATTCAATCCGATAAATATCTGTATCCGATAAGTAATATAAAAAAATTCAAATTAAAATTTATTCATAATAATATATAAAATGTATGGTTGAGATTTATTCTTTAGATCTAATGGTTAAAAATTTAAAGTTTTGTTAAAGTTTCGGATATCGGATATTATCCGATATCCGTTAATATTATCGGATTCGGATATTGATTATAATATCCGTCGGATAATCATCTGATATCGGGTAGCTTATCGGACTTGGATACAGATATGCCTATATCTGATCCGATAAGCTGCCGTTTACGGGCCTACTCTAACCTAGAGCTCTAATACCACTTGTTTGGAAAAACGGGTCGAGTAGACGCAGCGGAAATATAAGTTTTCCCCGTTGTGTTACTTACGAGGATAATATAAAAAATAGTGGGAGAAATAAACAAAGAACCGAAAGTAAATAAGACAACGATTTTAATGTGGAAAACCTCCTCAATATGAGAAGTAAAAACCACGGGACTGGTAGTCCAACCAAATCAACTATAATAAGCAATTGAGTTACATACTACACCCTACTTGTTCCAAAAAACAAAACCCGAGACTCAGACTCCAAAAAGGAATCAATCCCAAACACGAAGAAACCCTCACAAGAAAGAATAAAACAACCTAGAAATATGCAGTCCAAAACAACCCTAAATTCACTAAAATTCCGGCCACCAATCAACAATCACACCGTAAAAATACTAGATAAACAGGTCAAGAATACCTCTGCACAATTTCAGCTTAATCGGAGAAGATCTCACCGTCGGATTTTCCGAAAAACGAAGATTGTGCGTGCTGAAAAGTTCAGCCCCGCTCTTCTTGCCAACCTCTTTCTCTCTGTTCTCTTCTCTTGTGCGTTTCTAATGGTGCTCTCTACTTCTAATTAAGATTAAGGAAGTATTTATAGACTTCCCCTTAACCCTTATTCCACCGTCTTAAGTAACCGACCCAAAAAATTTCGACTTGGGCTCGGATTTGGTTTCCCAGACCAAACCCAACTAGGTTTCCCCACTAGGAGGAAAAACTAACAGTCAACACCTTTTTAATGAAAGACATTACTCTACCCTGGAGTGACTATTCACAACAACCCTCACATTTTCAATGAACTTTAACGCAACAGATATCCTGCAAAATAACCAAGACATTACAGACAAGACTTCAAATAGCCCGACATCAGCCTGAGTACCACCATTTAAAGATTTAGATACACAAGTCAGCCTGAGTATCAACTTCACAAGGTTAGGTTTAATACATAAGGAACACATGTTGAACAATTTCAACATCCCACAAAGATAAAATGTTGGAACCTGACACTCTAGTAGGAGCGTTTTTTGCCTCTTTTAAGAGATTTCCATTGTCTAAAGAACTCAAATAATGTACTGATGCGTTTGTCTCGTCGATGGCTTGAATTTCAGATGTTGGTTTGCTCAAAACCGATTTCGTATGAATAAGATATTAATTTTCGAAGTTTTTGTTTAATTAAGGAAAGATGTGAAATATTTAAGGAAATTTCCATATGGGATAAGTTAAAGGAAGGTGAAGGATTTATAATAAGTTGCTCTTTGTCATGCTATAAATAGTATGAATGAAACAAAAATCAAATGAATTGTGTAGTTTGCAACGCGCATGCGCATGGGAGTTTAGGGCGCTTTAGAGGCGCCCACACGCATTTTGCACGTGTGCATCGTTGCTAGGAGCGTAAGAGCCTTTGTTCTTATTTTTACACAAAAGACAATCCGACGGACAAGATTAAATCTAGATCCGACGGACCAGATTAAATCTAGATCCGACGGACCAGATTAAAACGATTTGAACCTCCTTGCTTCAAAAGGGTTGTGACTATTGCCTCCAAATCTGACTGGTAGTTAACAATCACGTCTCACCTTTAAACAAGCCATAAAATCAGACTTCTATTTCGATTCGAATGAAAAGAATTTAAGGCATTCAAGAGTTCTTCAATACTTACTGACGTTCGAAAGATTTTCAGATCCAAGTACCTCCGATGCGAAAAGGTAATCCGTTGTATCCTGGGAGTGAAATCGCCTATACTGTTGGTACATTAAACAAGGCAAATTATTGTCTTAAGGAAAGAGATCTCTCGCCTCGGTTCTAATTAAACTATTTTTTGTTCTCTATCTTATTTTTATTTTAATATTTGAAATACAATTCTTATTTGGAATTTAAAAAATAGAGTAAGAACAATTTGTTGTTACATAAAGGATTTTATATTTGTCTATCTCTAAATTGGTTCAGAATGAAATTATCGTTGTTTAAAATAGGACGATAAACCAGTATACACTTAGATCAACATAAAAAAGATTGGAGTCCGACCACCACATTTCTCTTTTCAGAGTTTCTAGTATAGAAACACAATCCAGACCCAAATAATCCCAACTCAGGGTCTGACCCATCTGATTTCTTGCAAGTATAAGAAACAAGGAATTATGCAAACAGACAGATAATAGCAGCATGGAATATTAGAGTGGATAAACGAAACACCACAATACATCTTATATAATGTATGTTTTAAAAAAAAAAAAAAAACTTATATAATCAACAAGAGCGATAAAACAAAAAAGAAGCAACTAATAATAGTGAAGTTAATCCCCTCCTACGGTGTTGTTGCTGAACTACTTTGATTGCAAACAGGAAAGAGGCTCTCCGAGAAAGTAGTAAGAGAGCTGCAAACCCCTTGTGGTTGTGAAAATGACGAGAGGGTTCCACTTGCATCAAACTCTGTCCAACTATCATTCTTCCAATTGTAACAGTAGATAGGGGTTGTAACACATTTCTTCTTCCCTGGCCTATAAGGATTAACCCAACGTGATCTCCCAAAGTTGATTACGATTATCTTGTCATCTGACCCAACAAAAGAATAAAATTTAGCTTCTTCGAACTCTTCCAAATAAAAAGGCAATACGAAACTACTCAGTTCTCTCCATGTATCCTCATCATCTTTATACAAATACATCTTAAATAAATCCTTGTTCATTCTAATTATCATAGCAAAACGCCCATCAACTTCTATAAAACAACTTTTGGCGTATAAAAGATTAGGGTGGTGGTCAAGGATGAAATCAGGGATTGTGATGGTTCTAAACTTCTCACTTCCTACATCAAATGCAACTATACATACAGGGCGACGCGCCGCATACCAATTGTTAAGTGTGTTCCAATAAATAACACCATTCACATAAATAGAACCATTTGCATTAATGAATGGAACTTCTTCTTCGATCCTTGTCCATCTATAACCTTGGCACCGTCCTCCTATGGTCAAAACCTCACAAATAGAAGGACAGTTGGTATGAGGAAGAGGATATTCGAGATGATGGACACAGACCAATTTGTGTTCATTAGTAGCAGGATCAAAACCAAATCCGTAGCTTGTCCCAGTAGCACCATTTTTTACCATCGATTTTGATTGAAACCATGGGGATTCTTGTCTGGTACAGATGTTGTATATACGATAAGAATACGGTCTCCCTGATTCAGTGAGACATATCAAACCGTTTACAGGTTGTGAAATCGTAGTGTAACAGGACAAGACTGTCTCCCTTATCGTGCCATCCTCCTCTACTACTATTTTAGTGTTGTCGTTAATAATAAAATCAGCGGTAACGTACAACTCCTTGGAAGACGTACGCGTTATAACAGAAGAGTCTCTTGTAGTATATGTTACTGGTATTTGTGGTACAGGAACAACCATAAGTAGACGAGACTGTTTTCGAGAACAACAGTTAAGAAAGTGTAAATTAATAAAGTTTTGATCTTTTTCAATTATAAATTTCCATGTTTTGCAAACACTCTTAAACCTAACTAGGGTTTTCACTGGAAGTCTAGATAGTATCTCAAACACCAAGAAATTAACATCAATTCCAATAGAATTCTGGATAATAATACCTCTTTTTCTTCTTCTTCGGCTCCTACTATCCTTTGTGTTAGTAATGGTAGTGAAACAAGAATCGTCTACACAAGGAGGATAATCTGAAATACTTAAAAAAGGATCTCTTGGATTGATGATGAGTTTTCTTCTCATTTTCCTTACATCGTTGATCTCTTCATCCCAAATATCATCGTCTGGATCGATATAAATCATTCTACTTCTTTTCCTCTTCATAAAATAGGTTTTTTTGTTGTTCGGTTCAAATTCAATGGAAGGATTAGATGAAACAGCAGATGATGATGATGATGCCGCTTTGCTCCTCTTAACCATTCTTCCTTCTTTTTCTGTAAATCGCTCCTCCCTGTCTTAGATTCGGATTTTTAGGGTTTTTTTACCCTAGATGTCGGTGGGAATGGTGGAAAAGACCCAAATCGATGGATTGGTGAAGAAAGAAGAAATCAGTCGTTGTGGAAGAGAAGAATGAAGGAGGAACTCGTTGGTCCCTTTTTTTCACTTCTCAGAAATGGTGTCGTTTTTTCTTTGAATTTTTTTTTGAAAGGAAATACTAAATTAAGTTACTTTTTTACTTATTTAAGGAAAGAAGTAGAAATAAAAACTTTCTCTCTTTAGTTTCCAAAAACCACTTTCATGGTCAGAAAAATCGTTTGATGCAGGGAGATTTCGAGAAGATTTTTTGAAAATCAAATCAAATTATTTTAGTAGTTTCCTATTTTTTAGTAGATAATGGTTAGTTTTAGCAGTTTTATATTTTTAGGAAACCTTCTCGGTTTTATATTCTATTATTTTATTTATTTAGAAGTTGTTATTAGAATTTGATTAGGTTTAGAAAACTAGTATTTTATTTATTAGAAATTGTTAATTAGAGGATTCAGTAGTTGCTTTATTCATTTAAGTTGATCAATAAAATTCAGTATTTTAGTTTAATCTTATTAGTTTTGGTTCTACAAGTCTTAAGACGGAGATCTAAAGGTTTTTTCTGAGTTCTATAAGATTTAGACGGAGTTCTAATTTTTTACGGATTTTTCCACTGCGTCAAGGCATCAAGAGCGAGGATTTGCCTGGTTCGATATCATCTACGCGAATGCCACTTTAGAACACATCGATTGATTTGCCAAAGATGCATCTAAAGTTGGGTTGGAAAAAAATTAAAAAAAAATCATACAGTTATTATTATTTTTCTTATTTGTTACCAATCAGTCAAAATTCAATATGGAGAAATATTATCATGGTAACAACTTCGCAGTTCAAGTGCACCCATGTAGAGATTATAATATGAACAAGATCAATGAAAGGATACCAATTTTCGATGGGTATTCAACTATTGAAGAGTTTTTCGATTGGCTAGATAAGGTCGAACGACATGTCATTAATAAGTGTGCTACTATTCTCAACGAGCAGATAGTTAACATCATTGTTTATAGACTTAGAGGGAGTGCTGCAGATTGGTGGGATCAATTACAACTTCTAAGGAAGAGACAAGGAAGGGATCCAATTCAGAGTTGGCCGTCTATGAAAGAGAACTTGAAGGAGTGGTTCTTACCTTCTGATTATCAACAACACTTGTTAAGGATATACCAAAACTGTAGATAACGGTTGCATTCAGTAGGTGAATATTATGAGGAGTTCTCGAAGTTGGCTCAAAGAAACAGTAGAGAAAACTTTACTGAACCTGATAATGTTTTAATAGATCGATTTCTGAATGGATTAAAATATGGCTTGAGATGTAGATTGAGAGAAAGGGCGAGGTCAGTTAATTTATGGACTATTCAAGATGCATACAACGTAGCCCTAACAATTGAAGCTTAGGAACGGGAATATAGGAGCTTTGGATTTCGAAGGGAAGAACAACCTCGCTTAATAAAAACAACTCCCTTAGAGAATGTTGAACCACCACGAATGGTCACCATAGACGATTCAAACAATATTATTCATGAAACAAAATTCGACGTTATCGTGTTCAAGGATAAGTCTCCTACTATCAATTTACACAATGAGAAGATTGTTTCTGAAGAATTGGTTCATGAGATTGAGATAAAAGAAGTTCAAGAAATTGAGTCAAAAAGAGTTGTTAACAAAATTGAGTTAACTGAAGTTGTTCAGGAAATTGAGACAAAGAACGTTGTTTAGGAAATTGAAGTGGTTCCGAAAATCGAATCAAAGGAAGTTGATTCAAAAGAAGAACTTCGCAAGTTAGACTTTGGTCCAATTAAATTTCCTTCACACGAAGATCCGTTGTCAAAATTTTGCGAATCTCAAATTATTTCACATGGATTGACAAGTAATTTTATTCGAAAGTCTTCATCAAAATTCGTAATTTTCAACCACTATACTCGGGATCTGTACAAGTTTATTTATGGGGTGAAAAGGGAGATTGAGTCACATTACGATTATAGAGAGAAATTTTTTTGTGACCTAATAAAATCTTCAGTCAAATCTGAAAGTTTGGTAATTCCTATGCATAGTTCACGAGAAGGATATATCAAGGGAGTACCAATCAAGATAACATTCAAGTCAATCAGTAAACTCGAGGCGAGTTTTTTTTGAAGTGGAGGAGACTGATGCAGGAAAATTTTCAAAAGATTTTCTGAAAATCCTAGATATCATCAAATCAAGTTATTTTAGTAGTTTCCTATTTTTTTAGTAGATAATTGTTAGTTTTAGCAGTTTTATATTTTTAGGAAACCTTCTGGGTTTTATATTCTAGTATTTTATTTATTTAGAAGTTGTTATTAGAATTTGATTAGGTTTAGGAAACTAGTATTTTATTTATTAGAAATTGTTAATTAGAGTCTGTTTAGGTTTAGGAAAACTCTTATGTCTATATAAAGGGGATTCAGTAGTTGTTTTATCCATTCAAGTTGATCAATAAAATTCAGTATTTTAGTTTAATCTTATTACTTTTGGTTCTACAAGTCTTAAGACGGAGATCTAAAGGCTTTTTTTTGGGTTCTATAAGATTTAGACGGAGTTCTAATTCTTTTCGGAGTTTTTCGCTGCGTCACCGTTTTAGATCTTGAATTTCCTCCGACGAAGGGACAACCCTTAGCCGGAATTTCTTTTTCCTTCCTACGACTAGTGTATTGCTTTCGGGTCTAGGCCTGGTTCTCATCTATTTTTGTTGTAATTGTAATTGTTGGATGAGAAAATCAATTTCTCTCTCTCTCTCTCTATTTGTATGAGAAGTTCAGATTCTCAAGGCAAAAGAGGGCTTTTAATCTAGGTTTTTTTTTCTTTTTCTTCCCTTATCTTCACTCTATTTCATTTGGTTTAGTTTCTCATAGTTAATAAGAAAACCTGTTACTTTTTTCGGTTTATCTGTAGTTTCAATTTCAGTTTTTTTGTAGTTGGAAATACAGTGTTTCTGGAATTGTGGGTTTACAGATTTTCTTTTGTTCTATACGAAGGTTTTGCCGATGGAGATGTCGGTGGTAACATATTCAACAACAGCAACAAGGGCTTCAACTTACTCGGGAATCAGGGCACAAATTCTGATTACATATATTTATGTATAATAAAATACACGACCTTTAGGGTCTCCTTCGTGATCTTTAGGATCCTTAATTTGTGTCCTTTAGAGTCTTTTTATTTTATTTTTGCAATCTTGTACTCTTTTTTCCTTCATGTTATCTTTACTTTTGTGAGTTTCAAGTTGTAATTTACTTTAGTAAATCCACGGTGTACTCAAAGGAGTCAAAACTATCAAAACCATGTAATTTGTTAGATTGTAATCCTTCTGTTAATGAGATTATGATTTATTTAAAAAAAAATGGTAGTAAAATAATATGAATTGACTTTTTTTTTTTAATTTTAACTGGCAATACTAAAATAAGTTACCTTTTAACTTATTTAAGAAAAGAAGTATAAAGTCAATTTGGTAGTAAAATAATAACAACTGACTTGTTTTTTTAATTTTAATTGGCAATACTGACCTTTTGACCAAAATTTCACCCTACCCCCTAAGATGGATTTGCTAGGATTTTTGATTAATAAAACTAGATTTCAAACTTAAAATCAAAAAAAAAAATTCCTTCTAGAAAATAATTATTGATTTTTTTTTTCTCAAAAATCGTTTTTTTCCCAAAAATTGTTTTTCCCGAAAATAGTTTGTTTCTTCAAAAAATTGTTTATTAGCTAAGGACACAGTCTAATAGATCGTTGTATCGAGTAGTTAGATTATAGTCTCTTACCATAAAAATGGTTGGATGTGCAGCAACTCCAACTATGAGAAATCCACCGATCCACACGTGCTGTGTGAACAACGAAAGTTGGGTACCATAGTCAGTAGCTAGATATGCATAAGGGGGCATGGAATACATATGGTGAGCTACAACAATCGTTAGAGAGCCTGACATAGCTGTGTTAAAGGATAATTGAGCATGTCAGGACGTTGTTAGGATCTCATAGAGGCCTTTATGACCCTGGTTGTAAATGGACCTTTATGAGCCTCTAAAATATCTTTCAGGCCATGACCAATCCCCTAGTTAGTCCTAAACAAATCAGGAAAAGAATTGCAATAGCTAAATGATGGTATGCAATATCGATCAGCCATAAATTCTCTGTTACTCGATCTAATCCTCCTAGAAGGGCTTACAAGCAAGCTTATTCCTTTCCAATCTTCCTAGCGCGAAAATCGTCAACCATAATATAGACCCTTTGAACCCCGAAAATCGTTTTTTCACAAAACCCAATTTTTTCGACAACTGTTTTCCCCCTAAAATTGATTTTTCCCTAAATGACTTCTTAAATCCGACTTTTTTTTGCGAAAACAGATCTTTCCCTAAAAACATCTTTTTCTCCAAATCCGTCTATTTTACCGAAAAATTGTTTATTTTCTCCTCGAACAACATTTTTTCTTTCTCGACAACTGTTTTTTTACAATTCAAATTTCCTGAAAACTTTTTTGCTTCATGAAGACATTTTTTCCTGAATTGCAAAGAAAAAGCGGTTTTAAAAAAAAAAAAAAAAATTGATTTTCGAAAAAAAAATAGGGAAAAAAGGTTTTCGACCCAAAAACAGCTTTCGGGAGAGACTATTTTTGAAAAAAAATTTGTTTACGAAAAAAATTTTGGATAAGCAATTCTCGAATAAAAAAATTATAAAGAAAACGGAGGAATCTCGAATGAAACAAAATTTGAAAAAACGAGTTTCAAGCACAAAATTTCTTTTATATTTTTATAAAGAAGCGTTTAAAAATACTCAAAAAATTATAAATTCGCGGAATCATGATTCCGTCATCCAAACACACCATGACTTTTTTTTCAAGTTAATTTTTTTTTACTTCAAGTTGAAGTCATTTTGTGGAGATGAGACGACCAAAAATTGGTGTACAGGAGTGGGAAAATCCCGTTTAGTGGTAACTACAAAAACAAGTTAGGGTTTCTTCCTCCCAATTTTGTTTTCTTTCTCAAAACCTAGGTTTTATTTTGATTCAGCAATCCAGATCGGTTTCCTCTTATCTTCTTCATTGATAACTGAATCATCTCCAGATCTTCAAACAATTGTAGGTAAGTCTCTCTCAATTTCTCTTTTTGTCTCTCTATATCAAGTTGTGAAGGTTATATTATCTATTTACTTGTTAGAAACATTGGCTTCTGGATTCGTTTCCTCTGTTTCTAGACTTAAGCACGATTTAAAGGCATTGAAAAATAAGATGAATAGTTTGAAGGAAAGATATAAAGACCATAAGAAACTTGTCTCTGTTAACAAAAGTAAATAAAAAATAGGGCAGTAGTAGTAGTGAGTAGCAGCTGTAGTAGTAGTAGCATAGGAAAGAGATGGTAGGAAAGTAAGCATCAGCAGCATAGGAAAGAGATGGTAGGAAACAGGGCAGTAGTAGTAGTAGTACCAAAGGTTTGGACTTAAGCGCGATTTAAAGGCATTGCAAAATAAGATCAATAGTTTGAAGGAAAGATATAAAGACCATAAGAAACTTGTCACTGTTAACAAAAATAAATAAAATAATAATAAAAACTTGTCGACGGAAATACTGGACTGGGTTGGGATTCAGTATTGTGTACTGTCAATGCAACAAGTGAATGGTGGGACAACTATGTTAAGGTAAATTTAATTTTTCTTAGACTATAACCGTATCTTTCAGCATAAAATCTATTATATAAAACGTAATGTTTTGTGTTGACTAGGACAAACCCAGAGATAAATTCAACCGTTCATTGTGCTTGATCTTAAATCTTGACCATTCGATCACTTACTTAGCTCAAAAGCTAGAATTAGTTCACCCACCCAAAATGATTGATACCAATTTCACTTTAACACCCGTCATTACTAATTTTTCTTTGGTTTAAAAGACATATTCTCTTTTTAAAAAGCTAAGGCCCAACAAATTTTTGTAAATGCTCTTGAAGGACAATTTTGTAGGCACTCACATTTTCAAGGTCAAATTTATCCTTTGTCTGATGAAAAATACCCAAAAAACCAATTTGAAATCAAAACCCGGAAGTTGCCTCTTTTTCCAAAACAAAAAGCGACTAACGAGAAGAGCGTGGGATTTGGGCAATTTCGCCGAGCGTTGAACTCGATTTCGTGGTTTTATGATCATCAATCTATTTTAGGGTTTTTGTGATTAAATGTCTTTAGTTGTTTATGGTTTTGAGTTAGTTTTTTCTGAATAATTCTAGAGAGAGAAAGTTGCAATTCCCTTTCATAATTTGTTAGGGTTTCAAAAGGTTTATGTACTTTCAATGAAAGAAGAATCTCAAAGTATTTCAAGGTATAATCTAACTTGTTAGTTGCTTTATTTTCATTGAACAATAGATTACGAGTTATTAATGATAATTATGAGTTATTCATGACAGTTTATTCGAAAATAATATACAATTGATTCTAATTTATGTTTAATTTCTGTTCTATAAGATTAATTATGTTTGCAAGAGTTAGGAAGAAGTTTACAAAATATTGCAAATTGTTTGGATTGCTTTGCAGTGATTTGCAAATAGTCAATTGTTATTTATTATGTTAGGGATTTTTCTTTGTTACAGTTTGATGGTTTCCGACAGTTCTCGGAGTATTTCAACATGTGAGTAATTTTGCTTGTTCGAAGATTGGAAGTGATAGTACTATACTCCAATTGACAGAATTCTTATACAAAACGATCCTATAGGGTTACAGTGGAATGTGCTAGAAAAGAAACTGGGTGTAAATGGATAATTCATTCCACGAAATTCTCCAAAGAGATTGATACCTTGTGGTGTTGGACTGAACGACATTAAGAAACGTCGTTTCACAAGTGCTTTGATAAAATATTGGTGATGCATAGTGTTCAAAGTGATTCATATATCAAGCCTAGGCAAATTAGTGATTATATATTGAATACATATGGGTTTGATGTTAGTTACTATTACTCTTATGCGGGCAAGACACTAGCTTTGAAGGATATTGACGGGGATGCATCATCGTCTTATCATCATTTAGTTTCTTATGTTGATGCTCTATAAAGAAGTAATCCAAATAGTTTTGTGAAACTTGATATCGACCATATTTCGAAAGAATTTTGGCGTTTATTTGTTGCATTTGGGGCTTGTATTCATGGATTCAGATATTGTCGTCCGATTCTTTATTTGGATGAAACATTTTTTAAAGAAAAGTTTAGTGGATGTTTATTAGCTGCAACAGGCAAGAATGCCGAAGGAGGTAAAACATGTTCTTTTTAGCTTTGTTCATGTATTTATTTTGTTCAAATCATTGCAAGACTTCACGAAAAATTTGCACTGCTTTGCAAACCGATTTGCAGTGGTTTGTAAACTGATTTGCAGTAGTTTGCATTCTGGTTTGCAAGACTTTGCAAACTGATTTGCCAGACTTTGCAATCTGATTTGCAAGACTTTGCAAACTGATTCGCAAGACTTTTACAAATGCATTGCAAGCATGTTGATTATAGTGTTGTTCCTTTTATTGTTTTTAATAGTTTTTATCCACTTGCATTTACCCTCGTAGACACGGAAAATCAAGCTAACTGGTTTTGGTTTTTGGAGATTCTTTATAAGATTATTTCTGAAAGAACTTACACATTTGTTACTGATAGACATCCTGGGTTGATAATTGGTATATCTTTTGTATTCCCTTCGAGTCACCATGGTTATTGTGTTTGGCATTTAAACATAATATATCCACTAGAACAAGAGATAATAACTATGCCTCGTCTCACATTTAGAGTTCAAACCTCTTTTTGAATAGTTAAAAACTGTTGGTGGCCAATCTTTTGAAGAATTTCTTAGGAAACCATCTAATGAGAAATGGGTAAATGCTTACTTTCCAGGCAATAGATATGGTGATACATGTTCCCGTATAGCTAAGAGTTTTAACTCATGGATTTTAGAAGGTCGCGGTCAATCACACCATTGATTGACTACATTCTCAAAAAATTGATGGTTTTGTTTTCTACTAGACGTGATCTTGGGGATAGTCGGACCATTATTCTTAAACCGGAGATGGAAAAACAACTTGAAAAAGGATTGAATAAAGGTAGAGTTTTTAGGCTAATACGGGCTTCATCCTCGACATTTGAGGTTGTTGATGGTAGATCTTTTCGGGTGGACCTTGAGAATCGTACATATAGTTGTGGGTATTGGAGAGTATACGATTTTCTTTTTCATGTTCTATGTTGTATTTCAGGTGCAGGTTATAGTCTATATGACCTCATTAGTGATTTCTACCGTGTTTTCCATTATCGTGCGTCGTACGAGAAAGTTATTGAACCTGCTGTTGATTATGACCTTCTGAATCATCATCCCGCCGAGTTTATTGCTTTACCACCGACTGAAAAGAAGATACCTGGAAGACCAAGGCAAAAGAGGATATCAAATAGTGGAGCAAAGTAGAAGAGGTCGATAAAGTGTAGCGTGTGCCATACATCTGGTCACAACAAGAAGACTTGTAAACTTGATATTTGAACCAGTTCTCGTTATGTTATTACTTTTTACCAAGCACACTTGTCAATTTAATTCATGAATTAGTTTTCATTAGATTTCACTTGCTTTTTGAATATATTATCTTCATTTTTGTTGGATGAACAATGTCGGTGTAATTGCTTATAATAGTAGTGAACCTTAAATCATGGTCTTGGCAGCTGATACAGTTTGGAAACCACTGCAAATCAGTTTGAAAGCCATATTGAAAATCAGTTTCCAAACCATATTGCAATTCAGTTTGCAAATTGCAAAGTCATCAAAAAAATTCAAAATTCTTTTGCAACTTAGATGGAAATTAATTTTGAAAATACTTGCATAACCTTCAATCCAAAGGAACTCAATTTATGTACACAATGTATATTAAATTTTGATAAATTACAACTTATTTGTATTACGTATTATTTTACGGGGGTTCGGGGGCGTAGGCCCCGTTCTTTTTTGTAGAAATTTAAAAAACAATTAATAGAATAAAAAATGAAGAATTAATCTTTCAAAAAGGATTTAATCTTTAGTTCATCCGGCATTTATTGAAAAAGATTTAAAGAAACATATTAGTATGTTGTGAATATTTTGAAAAAAATAAATTGAAACTGACTTGTTTACGAACAACAATGCAAACTAGAATGCAAACTACTGTAAATCAGTTTGCAAACCACCGCAAACCAGAATGCAAACCACTGCATACCAGATTGCAAAGTCACCAAATAAATTTAGAATCCTTTTTCAACTTAGATGGAAATTAATTTTGGAAATACTTGCATATCATTCAATTCAAAGGAACTCAATTTATGTACACCATGTATGTTACATTTTGATGGATTACAAATTATTTGTGTTACGTGTTATTTTACGGGGGTTCGGAGGCCTAGCCCAGTTCTTTTTTGTAAGAATTTTAAACACAATTAATAGAATAAAAAATGTGAAGAACTTATCTTTCGAAAAGAATTTAATCTTTCTTTCATCCTGCATCTATTGAAAAAGATTTAAAGAAACATGTGAGTAGGTTGTGAATATTCTGAAAAAAATAATAATTTGAAACTGATTTGCATAGACATGCAAAACACTACAAATCATATTGCAAATCAGGTTGCAAACTAGATTGCAAATCAGTTTACAAATCAGTTTGCAAACTAGATTGCAATCAGTTTGCCAACCACTGTGCAAATCAGTTTGCTAACCACTCCAACTTAAATTTATAAGACAAATATGTAATCGAATATACTCAACATAATAAGATTAAAAAACGATCAAAGATTCATCAAAATATTCAGAAACTCATTCATCAAATTAAGAGGAGAACTATATTAAAACCCCCTTTTTAAATTGAATCCAACAATATTTTTCCTTTCTCTTCCTTCATTTCGGCGCCACTTTCTGTTTTTTTTCCTCATCTTTGTTTTTCTCGTTTATTTTTTTCCTTTTCTAGTCCCTCATATATGTCCTTGACAACATCAGATATTTTTTTGCTTATATCATGTTTATCCAATTCCTTTCCTCCTCTACTATCTTCATTTGCACCATCCTTTTTATCTCCCTCGCCCCTCTCTTCTTCTTCATGATTAGTTTGTTGGAACTCATCATTAACCTGCATTAAGTACATAATAAAAAAATTTATTAAGTTTTGACCTAAAATGCAAGGTAATCAGTTTGCAAACCAGGACTTTGAGCAAAATAGTAACAGTGTAACACAAAGATCTTACATTATCACTCTCCCAACATCATCTTTACTGTTATCTTCTGCATCCTTACCCTACCCATTTCACCATCTTTTTCATCTTTTTTACTTCCATTTTCACCATCTTTTTCATAATTTTCGCTCCCATTTTTACTGCTCCCTTCTTCTCCATTATCATCATTGCCGTCTTTTTCTTCTTCTTCTTCTTCGTTCTCATTTCCAGAGATTTCTTCAGCATCTCGTGTTTTCCCCTAAATTTCTACTACAAGCATAATAGTTTACATCGATTTGCAGGCTTCAAACTTAGATAGAAGTGGTTTCCTACTCATTGGTGTTTAGGGGAAAGATGATAAAACCACAAAATTTTATACCAATAACAAGTTATAGGTTCTACTAACTTGGGAATCAAAATGTGATTCAGCCCTGTCAAAGTTCCAACAAAAACCTAGACTGTACAGAATTAGATTGCACTTAAGCCAAAACAGAATTTTGGAACACTTGATGCCTACCCAAATTTGTGCAGACCTAACTTGAGAATCTGGATAAGATATTCAGAACCTTGAGAAGCTTGGATTAAACAACTTCAATCCAAAAATTGAACTTTTGGTGACTATTAACTTCAACTACAGATTGATATAGAGAAACCTAGAAGAAACCTACCATATTAGAAAAACCTAGAAGAAACGTAACTCAGCATTCATCTATTTGCTTAATCGATTGTTGCCGTCGATTGTTGCCTTCGATATGAACAAGAGACGGGATGGAGAAAAAGGGATTTTTTCGGTTAGAGAGAGAAAGACAGGATAGAGAAAGAGGGAGTTTCTAATTTTCTCAATAAGGTTAGTTTAGTCTATTCTCTGTATTAAATAATTTATAAAAATGCCCCAGCGAGCTGAAGCCGACAAAAAGTTGATAGATCTTTTTTAACCAAAGCTCCAATTTTTTTGGGAGTTTTGGCCAAATTTCCCTTTTCGTAATTAGTTGTTCAGTTTTGTTATCTAAACTTTCTCTACTCCCGTAACTTTCTCCCTAAATGCTTGGTTAGAAAAGAAATGTCTCTTCCTTTCCATTACTTTCGACAAAATCACTGGAATCCAATCTGTAACCAAAATTCCGACTTGCTCTCTCATTAATTCGTCCAAAAGTGAAGAAATTATTTTTCTCTTACCCTCTAATTATTATTTTTTCGGCTTTTTGGCTATTCGGATTTTTTAGATTTATGTACTTGCATTAGGTATTCCTTCTTACTATCTTTATCCAATGTCGGGCTAATAGTTCATAGATTGATTGCTCTATGATTTGATTAGTTTTGATTTGCTTGCTTATTGATGGTATTAGGGTTTTTTATGTTTTTGTTAATGGCTCTTACTTGTCAATTTGATTTTTGACTATAATTGTTTATCTCAAGTATCACATATGTGCATTTCAATCAACTATCTTAAATTTGCAGATTTTTATAAGTCTTTGTATGTGATGAGCATCTTGAAAGTAACCTTGCTCATTTTGTCACAGTAGATGGACCTGAGATGAAGAAAGACTAGGAAATTGCAAATACGGATTCCGAGTTAAATATTTAATTAAGGTAAGCAATCATCAAGCTCTTGATTTGTTTTTCAAGCTTGAGGATTTTATTATACTTTTATTAAGGTTTTATATTCTCTGCACTTTATTTTCAAACTTGCTACTATTCTTCTTCTTTTACATTTTTGTTTAGTCTTCCCTTTAATGGGTGCAGATATCGTCATATACCTGTTAGGTCTCCATCTCAAAGGTAGATTCGTTTTTTCTTTAATCATTGATCCTCTACATTTTAATGTTTATTACTTAGAATATTTCACCAGTTTCATTCTCAACTAGTTTAAGAACTTGAATCTTTGTTTAGAAAGTATTTTTTTCTTGGGGTTTTCTTGCTTAGAAAGTGTTTGATTAAATGTCAAGGTGAAATTGAATGCTTTCGTCTTGCTTAGAAGTGTAATGTGATTCAGTTTCGGATTTTCCTTCTTTTGGGTGTGAATTATCGATTTAGAGATCCGAAGTACAGTACTACTACTTTGTGTTTTACGAAGTATTGAGATAACTGCAATTTGTTTAATTGTAAGAAGCAACTAGAGCACAGGTGTCACAGAGAGATATGTTTTTATATCTCCCATTGAAAATCCTTCTTTACTGTAATACATATATGATAAGATGCATATGTAGTTAAGGAACACTTGTGTTTTACGCAGAATCCCTAATAACATGGATATATACAACGACCAGTAGATAAGATTCCCTTTTCCAAAAACAGACGAAGCTACCCCCTTCAAATAAGTAGGACATTGAACTAGAAAAATCAGCTTATAGATCCAAATAGGATGTAATAAGAGTATTATAGAGTAGTTCGACCGTGCGTTCGACTTTACTACTCATTATGAAAGAGGCCAGTCCCTAATGTACCAAAATAATATATTTTTTTTAGTGTATCTATTCAAATATTGCGACATTGTTAGTATGGTTTTCAAATGGCAATTGCAATAATAATATATATTTTTCCATGTATCTATTCAGGTATTGGTGTTTACTCATGCAGTACGACTCGACTGAGTCAGCCGAGTGACTAGGGACTCGGCTCGGACTCGGACATACACCGAGTTCCCGAGTCGAGGGTTAGCCCGAGTGACTCGTTTATGACTGTTTTTCTCTTTATTTGTCAAATATGAATGTTGTTTTTGATATTCTAGTTATTTAGTTTATACTTCAATTTTTTTTCGTTGAAGTTTATACTTTAGTTACTACAAAAGAAAATTAGTCTAGTAAGTCTACAAGTTTTTGGTTCTAGTTAATAGTCATTACTGTTAGAGTATGAGTCTACTAGAATGGTTCTTTAGTTGTTCCTAACTCTACTGGTAATTTAGTGTTGATTTTTGAAGTTTGAACTTATATATATTATGAATTATCATGTTAATCATATTATATACATAACCTAGTAACTACTTGTATGTAGTATACACTAGACAAAGGGATGCAGACTGACTCGGCCGAGTGACTCGGGCTGACTCGGCCGAGTGACTCAGTTGACTCGGACCTTGGCCGAGCTGAGTCTGAGTCCGAGTCGTACTACTTAGTACTCATGATCTTTGGAAGTTAAATTTATATATTGTTTAAACCATAAATTGTTGTTAAGATTATTATAGAGGTTTTGGGAAATTAGAGCTTAAAGCAAAATATGTTGCTTGAGGGAGAATTAGAAAATTACACGGTTTAATCATCTGAAACTTTCATGGAAACTTCGCTAAGTGTGTCTTTTCTTTCTTGATTCACCTTATAATATATATGGAGTAGTAACCAATTATCTACTCTGTCAATTCTATTTATGCCTTTATATCATTTTTATCTTAGGCTTTCTGAACTATTTATTTAATTTATGGTTGGATGTTTCTTTCCGTCATCCCTTTGTAGTGGACAAAACTCTCGAATAGAAGATGTCAAGTTGATAGTAGTCATTAAACCAAATGTTTCTCTTTATATCTCAAAGCGAGAAGTAACTATGTATTTATATATGGTTTGAAATGGCTTGAATGAACTTTGCAAATCATTCACATGGTTGATTGGATTCAAATGATGTTAATGTTGTTTTACGTAACTGTAGAAAATATTATGAAATGTGTTACCCACAATATTACCTATTCTACTAATTTCCACCTTGATGCACATGTTAGAGTTAATGATTGAGTAGTCTACATACTTTAAATAGTTTACTTTTCAATAACTTCATTAATCTACATGTCATTCATTTTGGTGTTTCCTATATCTCAATTTTTGTTTTAGTGATGCCCATCATACTCGTTTGACATATTTTCGTTTCAACGTTTATAATTTCTAAATTTAAATTATAATCCTTTTTATTATAAGTTTATCGCCCATATAAAGACCCTAAAACCCACATTTGCTTGAATTTTTTATTGAAAAGTTACAATTTTGTGAATTTTAGTGTCACTTCTCACATAAAGTCTTAATTGTGTATCATTTGTAGGTCACGTAAGGCAAATTGGCAAAGGATGTCTGCAAAAACGAAGCGCTCCGAAAAAGTGTAGTATTAGATTAAACTGTGTAGGATTTGTAGTGTCACTTCATATAACAGACATATCCATGGGCGGGTAGATTCCGGAGATATGGTTGTCCCGAGTATAGCAAGCTATCGATTGTATTTGGAGATACCGTCGCAGATTGGGATCTCAGAGGATCACATAATAGAGATTTTGACTCTTCTGATGATGAGACCAGCCGAACTCGACATCAGTCTCGTAGTCCTAATGGTAGTAATCAAAAGGAACAAGACAGTCCAAATGAACATATAAGAAATGAGACGGCAAAGAAAACACTGATTCAGTCCAACCTCCTTCTCATGCCAGTAATGGCATAGCTCGAAAAGAAAGATAACACAATAGTGTGTGAAGTAAATGAAACATTAAAAATGTTACCTGAGTAATCTAAAAGTAGAATTGAAGAAAGAAACAAATTCACGATGTCAGAGTGTTAAAATATTAGATGTCATGGGAGAAATGATCCACAATGATACCTATATTAATGCTTTAAAACTATTGAAAGAGAAGGAATGTCGAGAGGCTTTTATTCGCATGCCTGATCACCGGAGGATGGGTTGGATGAATTCTATTGAAAATGGACACATTTAGATTCATTATTATTATATGTATTTATTTACGTATTATGACATTTATGTTTGATTTGGTATTTAGATGATTTTTTTTTAGTATTTTTATTATAAATTTCAATTACAATGGTTTATTATTATATGTATTTCTTTTTGTATTATGACATTTGTTGTGTCATAACATTGTGTTTTTATTGGTTCACAGGTTCGAAGTTTTTGAAATGAATTCAGATAGTGACACAAGTACTGATAGAGAAGACCATATTAATGATTTATTAACAATATATTTTATCAAACAATGTAATTTTAGGTACTTCCTGAGAGAACCATATAGGAATGATTCACGTAATGGAAGACAATATGTTTATAATGTACTAAATGGGCATGTCAATCGGTGTCCAGATATGTTTTGTTTTAAGACATATGTATTGTATGGTTTGTGTGATGCACTTAAAGATCGTGGACTCTTAAGAGATACTCGTTATGTTAGTGTTGAACAATTGCAATCGAAATATTGCAGATAGGTTTCAACACTCACAAGAAACGATATCTCGTCACTTTAAAAATGTGTTTAAAGCTATTTGTAAATTTTTCATGCATGTCATCATTTCTCCTGACTTCCATATTGTGCACCGTTACATTAAGAGCAAAGGAGACAAATACTGGCCTTGGTTTCAGGTAATATTATTATTATATGACTTTATGTAAGTTTATGAGTATCTATTATTATAATTATGTAACTTGATTAATTTTTAGAATTGCGTTGGTGCAATCGATGGAACACACGTGAGTGCTTCTGTACCAGCTGGTAAAGCACAACTACCTTACCGTGGTAGAAAAACTTACCTACTCAAAATGTCATGTGGGCATGCGATTTCGAAATGTGTTTTACGTTTGTCGTTGCGGGGTGGGAAGACACAACAAATGATTCAAGGGTGTTCACGGAGACAATTACTGATGAACAAATGAAGTCCCCCATCCTCCGGAAGGTAACTTGATGTAAATGATTTTTTATGATATAATTTTAATTTTTAATTGATTAACAGAGAAATACTACTTGGCTGACTCGGAACATTCTAACGTAAACGATTTTTAACGCCTTACAAGGGAGTGAGATATCATCTTAATGATTACAAAGGAAGTAGTAGAGCACCGCGTTCTGCTAGAAAGCAGTTCAACTACGTGCATTCATCATTGCGCAATGTGATTGAAAGATGCTTCGGAGTATTGAAAGCTCGATTCCCAATTTTAAAGATGATGTCACGGTTTAGTCTTCCGAAGTAGAAAAACATCGTAATAGCAGTGTGTGCACTACATAACTTTATTAGAAAGAGGCGTTGAATGACGATATGTTCAAGATTTATGAAAGTGAGGACTTTATTGTTTCTGAAGAAAGTGGGGAAAACGAAGCTCAAAATTCGAGGCCTTTCGGAGTAACTCAAAAAACGCAGGGAGAAATGCGTGTTACGAGAGATATGATACGTCATAATATGTGAAGGAGACGTCCTTCGACCAAATATGCAATGCAAGCAACTTGTCGGATAGAAAAATTGATGAAGATCATCAAGTCCGGATGATTTAGGTATTGTAATGTTTAGCTAGAAACCAACTACGATCGTCGAATCACGAAGTTATTCGCGGCTAACTTCGTCTGGGTCCTACATCGGGTTACACCAAAGCGAGTCAACTTGATCGGAAGATATGACTAGAGGGATGAGACATATAACAATCGGTTAGACCCATAAATATGTCCAAAAGGCCTAAAAGTAGTTTAGGCAAAGATAGTACAAAAGACCCGAATAAAGGGATTTTGGGTCGGGGCATCTATGAGAGGTTTTAGGCCCAAAAGGGGTGAAGACTATGCTTGGTCGTGTGCCCTTATAGGGCCGGTCAGATCTGCCCTTTAAGGCATGTCTTGGCCGGCCACAAGTTACATTTTTCATGTATTTCCTAAATCTTATTAAAATGGACTTTAAGGAAACCTAATTAGGGTTGGACTCTAACTTAGAGTTCTATACAATGTCTCTTAATACTTGAACAAGGTGTGGAAAATTCTCAAGAAGCTTTCTAGCTCTACAACAGCAAGTAGAGAAAGAAAAAGAGATAATTCCTAACTATCTATCTAGTCAAAGAAGAAGTATTCTTCAATCTAACCACCATTAGAGTTCTAGCTAACAACAAGGTGGGAGATCAAGGTGGGGGATCGTGTTGATTGCTCGGTGTCTGAAGTAGAGGAGCTATAATTGGAGCCTTGGTCTTGTCAAAGCAATTGGAAAGGTTCGAGAGAAAACTAGCGATTAAGGTAATCTCTAACTTTTTAGTTCATTATTAGTTTATGCATGAGATCCTGGGGATAGTAGTGTTAGACATTAGATGTCTGAGATTCTGCTAACTACACTAGGTGACACCATAACCGTACAGTGACGTCAAAGCCTCTTGCACGTATCTAATTTTGGCTTAGTTTAATTTATGCTTGTTTAGATAGATAAGTCTAAAAGTGTTTTAGACGTCAATTTGATTAGTTTTGAATGTGATTTAAAGTTATTCAAGTTGATTTGAAAGTTGATGATTGAACAGTTTTCAAAAGATCCGATTTTGGTTGAATTTTGGTTAAAAAATAGTCAAAGGAGTTAATTTTCATTGATTTTAGAAGTTGACTGAAAGTCCAGAACGTGTAAAACTCGATGTCCGGGTCGCGTCTAGGACGTGACCAGGAGAAACCGAGTCCATCTCGGACAAGTCCGAGACGGTTGGAGCACACTAGACTTCCACCAGACGCGTCTAGGACGGCTTCAGACGTCTCAGCTTTGGCCTGAGACGTCCAGGAAGGGTCGGCCTTGGCCCAGACACGTCTAAGACGCAATTGAACCATAGGCTAGCGTCCTGGCCTAGGCCTAGGATGCGTCCTAACCCAAGATCGAGACCAAGATGCGTCTGGCCTATGCCTAGACGCGTCTAGTATCGGCCAAACCGTACAAAGGAACAACCTAGGCCTCTTTGGCCCGGACAAGCCCACTTCCGGGCCACCCGCAGCCCCGAAACGGGTTTTTCTGAAAATTTATTTTGGAAATCATTAAAAATCAAACCTAGTTTTTCAAAGATAGACCCATGCCCTCCAAAGGCCCAAACGGATTTTTTCTTAAAATTGATTTTGGAAATCATTAAAGATAAAACCGAAACGCGTTATTAGTTAAATTCGACTTAGGTTTGTATGTGACATAGAGATGTCGACAAAAGTATCTCCCAAATAATCATGCATATATAATTGTTAGCCTTGCATATTATATGAGTGGATGTAATGTGAATGCGGAAACTAGTATGGCCATAAAAGTTGTTTTCTTTCATTCTTGTTTTAAGCACGGATAGGTGCACGTTGTAATAATTTTAATTACAGGTTTTATACGATCTGCGTATCGTTCGAGTCTTGTAATTAGAGTTTAGGGGTATAGGAGTCCATTGAAGAAGCTCAAGGATGGGATCCTTATTCGAGTGGGAGAATTCAATGGAGGTTCGAGGATGGTGATCCAGGCAAACTAAGGCAAAAACAAAAAGAAACCTAGGAAGATTAGATCTTTTAGGACTAGGGGCCATACTAGGATCCATGTGTGCTTGATTTACTTTCTCGTGCGCATTTACTTGTTTATTTATTTTCTTTCATGGATGGTTAGGCTAAGTAGTTCACTAAAACGCATACTAGACAAAACGTAAGTCTCAAAATGTAATTTTGAGTAAAATGCCTACCCTGATTAAGGCACTCGTTGATCCCTTGATTATTGATGGTGGGTCTGCCTCCGTAAAGTGCCATCTTTAGCATGGGACAATGCGGTTGACCTATGGAAGAGGTCTACACGTCAAAATGGTTTTACTCAACGAGATCAGCAAAAGAGTTTTGGATACTTGAGGCAAATGGATGGATTAAGCATTCACTACTGCAATTTATTAAACAAGAGTCATAAGAGTATGATCAGTGAAGTAGTTCACTCACGCAATGCAACGGGGTTAAGGGCAGGGCCCTAGTCCGCTTAACTCCGAAGAAATGAGATCTTGGAATCACGCTATTCAATCGGGGAAGGTTTTGTATAGAATAATGTGGCAAAAATGATTTTTCCCAAACACGATAACAAGTTTAAAACTTTGCAGTTCTTTCTTGTAGTTTTAATGACATATAGAAAATTAGTTTTCTAACCTTCGTTCAATCTTTAAGAAAGAGTTGACCGAAAATAACTTTCTTGAATGAAAAGGAATCCCAGAATGGTTCTCAAATTCGAAATAAAGAAATCATTCTAGAATACCCAATCCCAATGTTGTCTCAAACCGGATAAGGTCAAAAGCCTTTTGCAAGCAATCGTAGAACATTCTCTTTGGAAGAGATATGGATGCTAGCATGACCATTAAGACAAATTGAGGAAGAAGTTCCTACAGAAGTCATTAATGGAGAGGTACGAACTCTCTAAGGCAATCTAAAGGTCATCTTAAGTAAAGAAAAGACAACGGAGTTCATCTATCACCCAGTTCAATACTTATTGAACCAAGATAAATAAAGACCTTAGATGAGTCACTCAGATTGTTGTGAACAACTGATCAGAATATGTGGGAACATCTGATCTAAGAAAGGGTTCTTGAGATTCAGAGCAAGAAATCTAAGAAAGAGTTCTTGAGATTCTAAAGGGTAAAGGGTCAGTCAAGATAGACAAAAAATAGATCAAGGAAGGCAAATCGGTTGTTGAGTCCATGATCAAGATTGTTCCTCGTTATTGTAAATGTTTCTAAAACATTGGCTAGACCATTTAAAATGAAACTACCCTTAGCACTTAGAGGACAAACGGAATGGAATTATGAATTTCAGTTCCAGTATTTTTGTTAACAAAGTTTAACAAGTATCGTAGAATCCCTTCATCAGGTATTTAAGACCAGATGTGCGGCTTAGTGGGAGCTCAAGGGAATTATATACTTGACTAAAAGGAGAAAAGATCTAAGAGGGAGCAGAAGCAATATTTCTAAGGATACTGAAAGGGATCGAAGTTTTATTTGAGACACTGATCTAGCTTAAAACTTAATAGTAATTTTTATTTTCTCCTAGAAACATCGGATGTTTTAAACCAGTGGTAAATTAGCAGAAGGTTCTTCGAGAATCGAAATTGTTAACATTGATAATGGCTAAAATCAAAAGATTCGAACTCGTTAACTCTACCATTGTCGCTTAGGTCTTAAGGACCAATTGACAAAGTTAGCCTTTTAGAGAGGCATAAGAGAGTAGTAATCTATTAGGACTCATACTTGGTTATGCAGACCTATAAGTATACTTGCAGAAGCTAACGAAAGATACTTCAATACGCACTGTGACAACTTCACGAAGTACGAAAATGTACATGTCATAAAGTGTAAGTCGGAATATTTGAAAAGTACGAACCAAAGTAAAGAATCACCTTAACAAGAAAATATAAGCCATCCAATTCGAATGGTGAAAATTCGAGTCAAGAATTTGATAACCATAAAAGAGTTAAGAAATGGCTTCTCGGCTCAATCCATGGAACACATCTGATGGATAGCGGGTCCAGTGGGAGTAATCGGACAATGCTAGGCATGATCCGATCAATGATGGGTTTCAGCAAATCTTCCTAATGTTTTGGGATATATTCTAGAAACAGTCGTTTTCCCACATAAAACCAAATCTGTCTAAAAGCTAAGCCTATGTAAAAACGTTTCACAAGGGCACAAAATTAGCTAGTCTGACACAATTTCTTTAATAGAAATTTGAGGGTTTCCACAAACAATTAGAGAACAAAGTGTTTGTTGCTCGTGATGGTATCCTTTTAATAATTAATTCGACAAAAAACTAATTGTTAAGAGGATAAGTGGGAGAAAAGTACAAGACGACTAAGTTCGACCATAAGAAAAGTACAGGTAAAACAAATTCGACCAAGAGCAACAAAACTGTTAAGAACAGTTAATCGCAGTTCGTAAAAGAAAAAGAATAAAAGGTAAAGATAGATTAACTCTAGTTACCTACAACACAAGAGGAATAAGATTCACAAGAGAACCCTCAAGAAGTTGAAAGTTGCTCGAACGGAAATATCTCAAAAGGAATAAAAGGTAAAGATAGATTAACTCTAGTTTTGGAACTTGATAATTTGGTCAATGGAGTAAAACCTATTCGACGAAAATTAGGTTTTCAAAAGAGAAAACAGAGAAAGATGGAAACATTAGCGTTTCTCAAAACTAGACAAGGAGATAAAGAGCACAGATTCATACCATGAGACTATGAACGAGATCTCTACATTAGTCTAAGTTTAAATCCATACTAACATGAGAAAGTTAAGAATTTTTTTCCCTAATAAATATATGGAAGTAAAAGTTATCGACTTTAGAAGTAGTTGTAGAATATGCATGCTTTGAAAATTCATCAATTGATTGAAGCAGGCAAGAGTTGGAATCATCGATTCAACGAGGTTATCAAAATGTTTGATTCCTACAGAATGAAGAAAATCTTGAACCTCGTGAATATATGAAGGTAAGTGGGAGTATTGCATTTTTCAGGTCCGGTATGCAGCGTACATACTAAGATTGAGAACAACGTTGAGATGTTGAAAACAGTTTAGAACTGACTCAATATAAGACCATAAAGGATGATATGCTTTTGGGCATCAAAGATCTATGAGAGTAGATCGAAAGGATGATAGGACTAAGTAAAGAAGCTTGCTACGCTAAGACTCTTAAAGTGTGAACTCGAAAGACCCTATGAGAGAAATTCGACCCGAGTCTCATGACATGGAGCTCAGCAAGACTCAGAGCACAGAAGCCCTGATAGCACGCATGAGAAAGATATTTATGCCTCGAACATAAAATCGGGCATGTTGGACATGATTAGCATTTAGGCATCTCGAATACTGTAGTAAGAGACGTCGACATCCGAATTCAGATTAGATAATCTGAACAACCACTAAAGAACATCCTAAAAAGACTTAGGATGAATTAGTACAAAAGTTGAAAATGTCACATATTGCAAACTTCCAGACATGGAAGGAAAGTAGGTTGGAAAGTGTTTCAAGTCAGGAACTGTTGCAGACTCTACAAACGAAAGAATAGAATTAAAACTTAAGAAGTTTTAAAAACTAGTAAAAATAATACTAGAGATCATCAAATAAAATTGAAGGAAACGACCTTCGATTAACTGATAATCAGCAAAGTTTAAATCGATTTACATCCGTTGTCAACTAAATTGTCACCAAAAACAAAGTATGAATGAATTCATAAACAAGTCCAAGGCATAAGGTAAATTCTGGGAATAACTTTGGCTAAGTAAAATTGAGCAAGTAAAGGAGTTTACAGAAGAGACTTAAATTTACAAGCTATTGTTATAAGAAATAAACAGATTATTTATTTCGTTGTCTAAATTTGGTTTACACGAAAGTCTATGAATAATAAAATATTCCAAATAGGTTTGTCAGATACGTGTTCTGATAAATGAAACCCTATTAAGTGAACTTGGAATTATTTCATTATCATCTCCCTAGTCCAGGTCATTGCATGGACAACAATGACTTACAAAGACTAGCACGTGAGATCAACATAATAGTGTTGTTTCATGGGTTATGTGAATAAGGTATTCAAGTCGACTACGCGGGTGTATGAATTGGAAAATGCACTGTATAACCCACAAATGAGATGACATCAAGAATGACGAACGTCAAAATCTCTCATTGACAAAGTTGGAGAGGTTCCTCAAACACATGAGTGCTTCACTCATCTTATATAAGGAATCTGTGAATTTAATTCTGCTAAACACCGCACCTCATGATAAAGATGAAGCTGAGTGGGAATACAAGAATGGATTGTGTCATCCTGATTAAATTGGGAAAAGTATCTTAAAGTCACTTGATGAGTAGCAACTGAAATGCGTGGCCACGCTCAAATGGATTAAGTGATTAATCATTTGGATTGACAGTTGTGCTCGAGATCAAAAAAGTCTGGAAGTTGTGACGTATCAGATGGAATACAAATTGACATGGGAATCGATCATTGCAGTTGTTCAAAGTACAAGTGGGAAACTGAAAGAGATGTCCTTCGACCAAAGATGCAATGCGCGCAGTTTTTCGGATAGGACAATTGATAAAGAAGATCATCAAGCCTGGATGATTTAGGGATCATAATGTTTAGCTAGAAACCAACTACGAACGTCGAATCACGAAGTTATTCGCGGCTAACTTCGTCCGGATCCTACATCGAGTTACACCAAAGAATATGACTAGAGGGATGAGACATATAACCATGGGTTACACCCATAAATATGTCCAAAAGTCCTAAAAGAATGGCCAAAGATAGTACAAAAGGCCCAAATAAAGGAATTTTGGGTCGGGGCATCTAAGAGAGACTTTAGGCCCAAAAGAGGGACGACTATATGTGCCATGTGCCCCTATAAGGCCGGCCAGATCTGCCCTTTAGGGCATGCCTTGGCCGGCCGCAAGTGAGGGAATCTAGAACATATCAACTAGCTGTTATTTTCATGTGTTTCCTAAATCTTATTCAAAAGAGACTTTTAGGAACTCTAATTAGGGTTGGCTCTAACTTAGGATTTTATATAATGTCTCTTAAGACTTGAATAAGGTGTGGAAAATTCTCAAGAAGCTTTCTAGCTCTACAACATCAAGTAGAGAAAGAAAGGGAGATAATTCCCAACTATCTATCTAGTCAAAGAAGAAGTGTTCTTCAATCTAACCACCATTGGAGTTCTAGCTAACAACAAGGTGGGAGATCAAGTTGATTGCTCGGTGTCTCGAGTAGAGGAGCTACAATTGGAGTTCTTGGTCTTCTCAAAGCAATTGGAAAGATTCGAGGGAAAACTAGTGATTAAGGTAATCTCTAACTTTTTAGTTCGTTATTAGTTTATGCACGAGATCCTGGGGATACTATTGTTAGACATTAGATGTCTGAGATTCCGCTAACTATAGTAAGAGACACCATAACCCTACAATATGGATGCGCATTATCGATTAACATGGTTTTAAATGCTTATAATTTGAAAATAAATTATATATCGAGTAACTAAATAACATATTGTTCTCTGAAAAAGGAGTTGTCTGTTATTCATTTATTTATTAAATATTTCATTGTTTAAAGAAAAAACATCTCACTACATTATTATCTACCATTATGCTTCGTTTTCATTGTTTAAAAAAAATTAAGTGTTTTAAATATTAGAGTGAGAATTAGGTCTCATTATAATCTGAATTAATTTTACGGATGATAAACTATGGTAAGAAGAATATAGTGCATTGTGAAAAACTGCGACAAAAATATAAAAATTGTTGTCAAGCTAACTTTTTGACTTTTAAGCGAGTGTTTTGTTCACAACAACTGGATCAACCCAAACAACTGGATCAACCCATTCAACCATTGATCCTTGATTTCTTGAAATCTCATCTGGTTGTGATATAATAGAACTGGTTACTAAATTTTCTGTTACCCATCTTCTTGGTCTATCAATACTTGGTGGCGTCTGGTTTTGTTTCTAATGCAACACTTCATTACCATAATTCTCCCCACGATGCAGCCACGACTATACTTGGCGTTTTCTAAAACTGTAATTCTGGTGGAATTGTTGCCCTGTCGTGAAGACGAAGGGGAGAGATCCTTCTTCTTCTTCTTCTTCTTCTTCTTCAGGACAAAACGACGATCAACCCCGACACCTCCGACGTTTTTAGAGTGAGAAAGAGAGGGCGGGAAGATATAGAGAGAGTGAGATAGAGGAAGAGAGAAAAAGTAAAAGGAGAGAAAAAGATAGAGGAGAGAGAAGAATGGTAGTGGTGGCCATTGGTAGTTGAATGTTGTGGTAGTGGTGGTCGAAAGTTGCAGGGTGAAGGTGAGAAGTGGATGTGAGAAGATGAAGATTTACGACTAAACTACAATGAGGTCTATTTTTGAGCTAAAAAAAATAAATAAGTCAATTTTGTTTGACCGAGTATTTATTTATTGGAGATTTTTCTTTGTCCCAAAGAATCCACCTGAAAAAAACATATAATTGGTCACACATGAAAATATATAACTTATTTGTGACAGAGAGGAAGAACATTCCAATTAATAAAAAGGGCAAGTTCATACACATGTTTCTTGAAAAAAAAAATGTCTAATCTTCCATTTTAGAAGTCAAGGGTTTCGAAGCACCCTCACAAATAAAAGAAAATTGTCCTCAGGATTATGAGATTTATGAACAAGTGGGGAAAAACCTTTTTCTTTTTGCATCAGAGATGAAACCTTTCTCGAGAAGTGAAAAATGGTGCCAGACTGTTAGCTGACAAGATTTGGTTCTATCTTTAAGGAAGACCACTGAAATCTCACTCAAACAAAACTGAGTTGCAAGTATATTTGTATCATATTGGAATTGTAAATGCTTTCTAAGAAAACCCTAATTAACATTCAGCTTCTAATACTTGAAAACAAAATCTACTCCTCAAAGGTCATATGGAAGAAATAGAAAGGACATTGTTGTGGTATTATCTAAAACAGAAGAACCATCCATAATTGCACATTCTAGAGAAGGCTGTCAAGTTGAGTTTGTAATTCCTGAATCGGTACCAAACCAATGCTCTTCAGATCTTCAGCCGAATACTCGGATTTTACAAGAGACTCTACTTGAGAGTGAGCTTCCACAATATTTGTCCTGCCAAAATTGTAACATGTACAGTTAGATTTCTTCATTTAACAACGGCAATTTTCTCATTCGAATTATGGCTTTACAAACATGACTTGGTTCTGAACAAAATTGCTAGGGTGAATGTGGTGGCCAGTCCGAGAAGTCTGAAATTAGGGAGGCGGGATCCCTATGAAAACCTGTCTGGCTGTGCAAAACATGCAGACCTTAGATAGTACGGCAGGACTTGTGCAGACCATTTCCTCCAAAAATTGGGCAAACCTTACATAGAGAGATGGAGCCTAAAAAACTGTCAGATCCTTTTAGAACGAAGAAAATTTGACCTAGGAACTTTTGCCACATTTCCCTAAATTAAATCATCATATAACTGATGTTCTGGCGCGTGTGGTTGTGGTAGTGGTGGTGGGCGGGATAGAAATATCAAAGTTTTCTATGTGCCACTAATATTGTAACTGATATACTGGTGCGTGTGGTTGTGGTGGTGGTGGTGGGTAGGATAGAAATATCAAAGTTTTCTATGTGCCACTAATATTACAAGATACAGCCTTTCTGAGAGGTGAGCATCAAAAGGCTCGTCTTTGACTAGGGTTGAAAGTGGAGCACTGCATTCCCATTCTAACCATACTTTGTTCCCATCACCTAGAGTAAGGTTTAAGCTACATTTCATAGTTCCAGTGAATAAGTAACCTACTTGATAGGTTTAAATAGAATTGTTCGTGTTGAAGGGTTCTGCAGATATAACTTCATCTTCGCCAACACTACTGGTAACTCTTGCTCAATAGCAGTCCTAACCTGTTTCAATGGTTTAAAAGTAAACATTAGCTTCCGTTGAAGTGTTACTTACATGAGGTTTGTAGGTATAAAACAAAAAAACAGTAATTTATGTAGCACCTTCTGTACAAGCTCAGCTACTTTATCTGGAGTAGCAAATGCTTGATTCTTTAAGGGTTTTGCCAGAAACGAGTCTGGTTTCTGTTCTAAACTGCCTGATGATAATGCAACTTTCACAGCCGTCACCTATCAATCACATTTTGAAGGTTTAATAATAACGGACTAACCAAGTTTCAGATAACTCCAATATGAATTTCGATCTTGAGTTAGGAAAGACACAAAATGAGCAAATTCTACAAATGGAAAAGAAAACTAACCTTGGTCACAAAGGAGAGCATTGGATCAACAACTAGCTTGGTTACTGACATAATAAACTCTTCACAAGTGGTTTTGAGATTTCTCTCCAGATCCTGCACAATTACATTTGTCAATCAGAGTTTGGAGCCAGGTCCAGCTGAATGTGAACAAAAACAAATTGTTTCACATGAATGGAGAATAACAGAACTCCTAGTTTTCCCAACTTATGATTTTCAAAGAAGTGGTAAAAGGAGTAACAAAATAAGAATATAGTAACAAATAAGAATAATGGAATACTATTGATCAGCATGCAAAACCACTTACCTTCTTGGCATCGATCTGGCTTTCCAAGACACGGGGAGATAAGGTTCTAGCTAACGAGGTTGATCTTGTCCAGTCAAATAGCGAGGCTTGACCTCTAAGTATCCGCCTCACATGCTCCTGAGGATGGAATCATAGAAGACTCGTGATCACGCACAAAAATAGAACATATCAATGCTACAGTTACCAATAAAAGAAATGTACCGTAGATACTCCTTTTAGTATTTTTCTGCCGACTCAAATATAGATACTAGTTGTCACGCAACAGGTATACGATATTTGATATGTATAGAGGGGGTGTACTTGCACAGGGATGAGTTAGAACTATAAACTACCACTCTATATTAATGCCATTGTGTCTAACGTAGCAATGATGAATCCAACAGTTAGAAAAGTTTGACCGGAAAACAACCTAATAAAACGGACAAGATTATATATATGTATATGTATACGTAAGTGTATTATCGTATCCCTGTATTAGGAACTTTTTAGGTTGACATATCCAATACCCTCGTACCGCTGCAGATACCAAAACCCACACAGGGTCCATTTTACATCAGACCTTAAGTGATACTGCCACTGCAACTCTAAGATGTGATTGCTCAGTCAATGTATGCCCTCAAATTCCACCTTCATTCATGATATCAGCTCATGCAAGAGAAAGTATATGAAATCTCCGGCTTGTTTCACCCAAAGAGATGTCCACAACTCCACATTATGTCACCATTGAGTAGGAACTAATAAATGGTCTCATAATCAACAAACACCATAAACTATTTATCCGAAAGAAAACCATCTAAACTGTTTTAGCTCTTAAAATACTAATTACCACTTTCAGTTGTCACTGAAATTTCATTTTTGTGACAAGGAAACTATACATGCTCTTGGTATACGAAGAAAAGTAACAGCAAGGAAGCAATGAGGAACAAGAATTGTAGTCAAACCAACATAAGGCACTAACCAGTAGATGAGAGAAATCGAGTTCCTTGTGCGTAACAGAAAATTCAATGTCAAATGGAGCAATCTGGAAGATAAAACATTTTGAGTTATTTTTTGAATCATTTTGAGTTATTGGAATTACAGTTTCTGCTATTAAGAACCTCATTATTAAGAATGACACGAGAAAAGACGAGGAAACCAATAAAAGAAAGGAATTTACCTTCTCTCTTAAGATGAGAAGATGTTTGATAAGGAAAAGTTGCCCATCCATTGGTGAAGATTTCTTAACGATAAGTTTGCTTGCTTTCTGTAAAGAATTGAGCAAAACTCAGAGCAGTGTATCCGGAGATAAAATTAGGACAAATACATCTTACAAAACGAGATACTGGATATCAAGTGAGGTTCAGTTCCAGACCTGACTTGTTATTTAAATAACTTATTTCGTAGCTATCTACCTAAACAAGTCTACTAGACCAACCAAACAAAAACTGGCTCACTCACCTGGATAGATAACGAGCAAACTTCTACTGCTTCCTGACATAGACAGGAACGGCATGTTACAAGAAGGTAAAGGATATGAAGATAAATAATAAGTTCCTCAAATGAATGACAAAGTTAATGAACTGGTGTCATAATGAACCTGCGCTAAACCAGTAAAAACAGCAGGTTCCAAGCAACGATACAACTTCGATAGGCACGATAAAGTTTTCTCCAATGGAGGGTACAGTGTCTTGAAGACATCTGGGTTTTCATCTGCCTGTTCCAGAACCAAATATGAGCAAGTAGTGGAAATATAGTTAGGATATCGACATAGAAACTATGAAATGTAGTAATATAAACCTATAATAGAATATTCTGCAAAGGTTTCATCAGTGAATCCCAAATATAAAGTATTACAATCAAATCAAGAAAATAAAGAAAGAGCCCGTTCTTCTTTCCTATAAAATGATTAATCATTCATCCGTTTACACCTTGCCAACTCTAGCTTCTCAATATCAGGCTTGACTCCCAGCTTACCGAGATTAATCCCCTCTTCACAAGGAACCCGATTTCTATCCAACAGTTGGCTGATAAAGTGGTTGAAAGCCACTCGACCAAGCTCATTTGTATCAAGACGACCCCAGTTGAGTCTCGCTCTCGCTCTCGCCCAAGTGAACATGGAGAGAACTAAGACTGCACATTTTTTATTCTCATAAGGCTACATAAATATATATATATATATATATATATATATATATGCGTGTGTGTATATATATATATATATACATATAGAGAGGGAGAGTTGTAGCTGTTAACTGATGAAATCCGACTAGTCCCGATGACATCTTGTTTGGTACCTAGGCCCCTGTTGGCCGACTAGTCCCGGTTTCTGATTTTCGAGCTTAAAGTTGTAGGTGTGTCCTTATCCGACAATATTTGTGACCCCATATGAGCTAACTTGGGATTCAATGTCGACAAATATTTTGAGACTCGGAACTTTTTCACATTGTCTTCGTTGAATCTTAATGTCACTGGTGAGAGGTTGATAAACATTCAACTCTTCCCACGAGCCCTTAAATTCAGGGAAACAACTCACTGGTCACCTTCTTTCAAGAGTAAATATACTTCGCAATAAGTCATGGGTACGAGAGGTTTTCTTTTCCAATGAATACTATTCATGCAAACTATCCCAAATTTCCTTTGTGGAATTCAAACAGTTTAGTGTTTCAAAATTCTCCTTTTCCAAACTGTTCCATATGCATGTGATAGTCTGAGCATCATCTTCTTCCCAATCCTCTAGTTCTTTCAACTCGATTGGTGGAGACAATGAAATATGTCTTCATTTTCTACAAGCTTCACACAAGGATAGCCTTTGACCATTGAAGATAGTTATGGTCATCAAGTTTTACGACAATCATTGATCCATAAAGTATCGGTCCAGTCGTCCAGATTTGGCTTCCATTAGTAGAGAAATAGCAAAATCAGCCTGGGAAGTACGAATTCTAGGTGAAAATAAGTGAGCACAACAGGCGAACCAAGTGTAACAACAGCAAACGAGCCTAAAACCAAGTAGGATTCCAAGTAAATCAACTTGAGGCCTTCAAACAAGAGAAGAACAAATCAAAACTAGTACACTGACCAGCAAAATGAGCTGAAACAGGTTCAGATTCATCAAGAAATTGAGTGGAATCTGGAGAGATAAAGTTAGGGTCTTAACAAGCCCTAGGCCAGAAATCTAGAGAGAGAAAACGAGAATGGTAAACCAAGCAAAACGAGATTCCTTTTCACTTGATTTGATGCTCTGTTACCATGTTCAAGTTTTGAGTTGGAGATTAAGAGAAATCGTGGAGATAAGATGATATCTGAGAAGTATATTCAGCTGGGAAGAAGTTCCTTACAATCTTATTTTCCTTCTACTGTTTACAAAGAGTTTCCTAGGTTAACTACAAAGAATCTAAGTGAAGACTGAACTACCCTTACACAAACAACTTATTCACATATGTATACATAATCCCAACAATAATGTAAGCTTCTTAAAATCTGGAGAGCTCAACTGAATCCAAACAGATCATTTCAAGCTCGAGCTTCCCAACCCGAAAGGACTCGTGAATTACTCTTGTGCCCAGTTACCTAGCTAATACAGTTCTTGTAACAAGGTACATATCCAACACTAACTTAAAACCTGGCATTGCAAAATGATTTTTCCAATTACTCACAAACTAACACAAGAAATTACATACAAACAGTACCTTTAGTTCATAACCACTCAAAGGGATGTAGAAGAGGAATACTAACCGACGTAGTCGCAGAAAGAGTCTCGACAGATTCTTCAAGCTTTGCAGGGTAATTCAGGTCTTCATCAAAAGGAAGATAGTTTGCTATCTACACAAAACACAACAAAACCTTAAGTAAAATATTTATTGCAAAGTATACTCAGTCATTTAGGTACTACTACAGCAGCAAATAAATGAAGTACAATTTATGTTGAATCCAAATATTGAAGTTTGGAAGCACATAAATGGTTTAATAATACCTCATCACGAATATGTGTTCGGGCACGGAATGTTAATCGTTCATGAACATCTGCAAGAATTCTATGCAATGTGGGGCGCAACCCCGCTAACGAATCGCTCCTTTTACTGAGCTGTTCTCCCAGGACTTCAACTTTGAGAATGTCAACAAGTTCACATAGAGAGTCTAGATTTGCTTCATGAATGAGTTTCGGGCGTAGTGTGTCATACAAATACGTGGACCTGAGAAATTAGTTAACATTACAAAATTGTATGATGACTTGATGAGGCTGGCTAGCTTCCTAACCCATGACTAAATAATATATGGAGATCTTAAAAAAGGAAAGGTAAAGACTTCTCTTCAGCGCCATAAACAACAATTTACTACTGTAGGTTTGCTTTTAGAGACTTAAAAGTGGATATGCCAGAGAAAGAAAACACTTACAGAGGATCTATTAAAGGAGACAAACTTGAAACATCCTCGGACGAAGATGGAAAAAAGTGATCAAAAAGTTGATACTCCAGATGACATACCTGATTTATAGTAACTTCAATCAGATATCATAGTATTTCTGAATAATGACTGGAATTAAAGGTGATGATTTTTGGCAATTAGACTTTTATTGTGAAAAAAATTTAACTTGAGCCAAAAATAAACAGAAAGTAATAAAACGAAGAAAGAAAATGAGAAGCAAGAATCTTTTAATACTTGATGAAAATCAAATTAAACGCAGAAAGTCACACCCACCTGCATTAAGTATGCACATCCAGACCTAGTCAGAGATGGTAATGCTTCTTTCTTGGCGAATTCTGATATCCTTTGTTGGACTATACTTCTAACCTAAATAACACAAACCAAAAAAATGAATAAATTTTTTCAAAGAAAATTCATATGAATAGAAACTCACAAAATAGAGGATTTGCATAACATATATCATCAGCTCACCAAGGACAGACGCTGTTCGCAGTATAACTTGTGGCACTCAGCGAGAACTTGAGCATATTCTTTTCTTGAAGATCTACTCTCAATTTCCTCCAAGACAGGCTTGAGCTGCAGTTACCATAACGTCTCAGCCATTAATATTATCCATACATAGGAGAGCCTGGTAGTTACTAATTACACAATAATAAACCTACACATCAGGTCAAGGTTTTGTTTTTGCCAGATCTGATCTTGTTAGATGCTATTTAACCCGCTCATGGAGTAGTAAACTAGGGTGATAGCACTTTTATCCGCAAAAATATAACAACTAGAATACTAGAATGACTTACTAACTCAATACTCCCTCCGTCCCATTTTGTTTGTAGTTTCGGGGAATCCAACTTATTAAGGAATATTATTTATTGTTGACATATATAAATTCTTTTCCTAAACTACCCTCATTTAATATAGAGTATTTCATTAAATACAACATTGGTAGAAGCGTAGAACCAATTAGAGCCTTTGAATGGTATTCAAACTAAAGGGTAGTCTTGGAAGTTTCATTATTTTAAAAATTAAATGAATGTTATAAAAGGAAAGTGACCAAACATTTTGGGACATCCATAAAAGGAATGACAACCAAACAAAATGGGACGGAGGGAGTAAAACTTTAGCTTGTTAAACCAAGCTCAGAAGGGAAGAGAGCAACAGCTACCTCACCAGCTGCTGCTTTAAAGCGAATATAAATGACAGATGCCTCCACACTCTCAGAAATAGCAGCTTTGTTGCCACCACTGCCTCGGATTGCAACCTGAACCTGATGGAAACCAAAAGGCCCATATCAGAAAGCTTCCTTCAGTACTGATTTTTCAACTTTGCCAGGTAAACTTACCTGAGATGAAGCACTTTTGAGAACAGAAAGGACATGAGAGCGGATCATACCCAAGGCACGAGACTGTATGACAGATGTAAAAAGGAAGAAAAATTAAGTTTCAGAAAAATTAGTTACAGAACCAAGAAGAATACGTCTTGGAGAAAATTTGCATTATTAAGTTGCTGATAGCCTGTTACAACCAATAGACTATAAATAGTGACGGAGAAGTAAAGTTATCCAATTACCTGTAACTGTCGAAATTTGACCAAGTAAACGCTTGACTCTGCATATTGTGGATTACTTTCTACATACCTGAGCTTGTCAGGTGGCAAAGAAGTGTTAGTTCAATGGCATGGTCTTGAATATCATACTGTTTGAACTGAAAATGTTATGCCAGAATATAGATATTGAACTATCTAGAAATAGTTCGAACTTACGAGATACATTCATCAAGCCGCTTTAGCAATGGAAGAAAGTGCCCACTTCCAACATTCATGTTTGGAGAATAAAAATTAGTAGTAGCCTGTACAAAAGCACAGAGTTAGACAATCCATAGAATCAACCATTATAAGTGAACACAGTAGTTGGCTGGTTGCGTAAGCATCTCTGCTAGTCTTAGTCCCTCCATATTAAAACAACAAAAAAAGGGACTGTTTCAACCTGGCGGCAGCCCATAGAAAGAACACTAAAAGCAGGATCATACATAACTACAAGGATACTCAACAACCAAGATCAAGCCAGATACCACGTATCAGATAGAAATTCCTGGAATATGTCCGACAGATTATGAATTGTTAATAAATGAGAAATAACTTTGCTTACACAAGAATAGACACTGCTATCTGCTAGAGAGTGTGGCCTTTCTAATTTATTTTACATCTACTTTATTTTATTTCTTGTTTTGCTTTTAATCTTTTATATATTACTGGTGAAATTTTATGATTGGTAATAGATGTTTATCCAAGTTCTAATGTGTCCCTGGCAAGCGGACTTCTTTAAAAAGGCAAACAAGACTAAAACTTCAATCCATATGTACATTGAAGCATTGCGGACAATTGTTGTGGGATAACAGAGAAAAAGATGCATAGTAATTACATTATCACTTGCTAACATGCTCTATTAAAAAAATTATAAAACTCAAAACACGAAGTCAAACATATGCGTAGGATCAGTTACTTGTGGGACAAAATTGATGAATAAGACAGCATTCGAACCTTACATTCTCCAATTCATCAAAATAGTTGAGCTTACTACGAAGTGCTTCCGCAAACTCTATCAGTCTTTGCTTCTCGATCAACTGAGCAGATGATAAAATCATATTTCAGAAGGGAAGAAATAATAAAATCTAAATAAAAGGCTCACCTCAGAGGCTAATTTAACAGCACAGTAAATATTTCTAATAGAATAGTAGTCAATGAAGTTAATAGGAAATTGTAGGACACGTCCTGCATGAAACTAGCAAAAGCTGAAAGTTACTCACTAGTGTATCCATATGGACTTCACCTTAACTTTTCTTTTATTTCTGAATATCATTGTACACTTCTAGTTCTATTAGAAAAGAATAGCAGGATAGTTTAGCGGCAGTTTATATATTTTGTGTTCCCGTTTTAAACTTCTCCTCTCCAGTCAGTATTGAAAGAAACATCACAGCTTGCGAGTTGCAACTCTTAAAATTTGTACTGTATTAGGGCTAAGTCCTCCTGAACTACAAATGCTAATGACAAACCAAGCAACAAGTCGTACCAATCGGTCACATGCATCATGCAAAGTTTTTGTCTTTGTTGCAACTTCCTGATGCTGCAGCTGAAGATCATTGAATAAATGAAGGGTTTCATCCACCTGCACAGGATGCAACAAAAGCTTCACCTCAATAATAGCCAATTTAACACAAACTGGATTTTTTACTGATAAATCTTTAAAAACTTCTTTTATTGTGAGCCACACTATTGCACACATGAAAAAGAGAGAATGATAACATTACAGAACAACTATTTAGGACAAGTTTTTGTAAATGGTTTGAGCTCAAGATACCCTAAAATGTAGGGTATTGATGTATTTATAATAAAGGGAAGCAAATACAATATACACGTATACCCTTGAATATAAAAGTAAATACAAAAATGTACAAACACTAACAAATAGTCTAACAGCCCCCCTCAAGCCGAATGCCCAGGAACGAGAGACTAGAGAGAGCTTGAAATTGAGTTCAAAGAAGTATAATAAGGAATTCATGAGTGAGCAAGAGAGAATGAAGCTCAGAATAGCTAGGAGGAATCAAACGAGTGGTAATGGAGGTCACACAATTTTCATAGTCATAGCCTAGCCCAGATAAAACTAAGAGACTAGTTCAGAATCAGCTATTGGATGTCCAATAGCAGCAAGAGAGTCTGATAAAGAGTTGACTTGAAGGAGTTATTCAGAAATGAATTGGGAGCCCTTTTTAGAAGTTTGAAGCTTCAAGTTCATCAGTCTGGCAGAATTCATGGACGAAAAAAATTTCTCACGATATTCCCAAACAGCACGAGAGGAAGTCGATCCGAGAACAAGACTTAGAACCAGTTCATGAGAGTGGCATTTATCCATGAAAGAAGCATCTGATCGATGCGATACCAGTAGCCATAGTCAGGGTTTGGGAGTGTGGAAGAAGAGACCTCAGTCGAAGTTGGAAGAAACTCGGAAGGGGGTGGGTTAGAGCCATTCACAAACTTGCACAAATCTTGAGAATGAAGAATAGGTAGAAGTTGGCTTTTTCATAAAAGATAGTGGGAATTATTAAGTCTATGGAAGTTGGCTTGTCCATAGAAGTTAGAAATGTTGGAGAGATCAGAAGAAGGTAGAAGCAGATTGACTAGTGTTTGGAGGGAGGAGAAAATGGTGGGAGAAGATGAAGAAGGAGAATGAAAAGGAAGACGCACGAAAGCTTCAAAAAAATGGAAGAGGCACTAAAACCAAGAAGAATATTTTTAGGGATTAGCTCTTGATACCATGTAAATGGTTTGAACTCAAGATACCCTACAATGTAGGGTATTGATGTATTTATAATAAAGGGAAGCAAATAGAATGTACACTTGTACCCTTGAATACAAAAGTAAATATAAACATGTACAAAAACTAACAAATACACTAACAGTTTTTACCTCATGAAGGATACCATCACAAGTCTGAATGCGTTCGGTTAAGGTATTTACATAATGGCGGTACTTCTCCTCGGTCTACTCATAGAAAGAAAACAATCAGGTCCGACTATAGCATAGACATACAAACAAATCTATAACAAAAAGACTTGCAATCAGCTATAAGCACTAACCTCTGATTTCATGGCTGATTCAAGATCCATGAACCACTTGTAAAACTGCAGCAACAACAGGTACAGGTAATAAGCAACCAGCAGATTAGATGTTACTTTTTTGTCCGTCAATTTGAGATCTATAATAATAATTACATAAACTAAAACTGCACCAAACTAGCCCCTTCCTTCAGCCATTGCCTATGAGGCCCTACACTAGTAAAGAATCATAGTAGAATTATGAAAATAAGCCACTATAGGTACTACTGGAGAAGTCCTAGACTTCAGTTCAATGCGAAATTAATACAGGGAAACTACTGCAGCTAAAGGTAAGATAAACTTGCCAAAGCAATCTGCCTAGCTTAACAAAATTTATCGCGCCAAGTAACTTCTACTGAGGAAAAGCTTCATTTTGTCTATAAACTGTTCCAAGTCATTAATGTTAGTAGAGGAGATACAGGAATAGACCTGATGCGTGTTGACCAAAACTGCTTCCATAGCCCCAGACTCTTCTGAAGCATTGGCTTTTGTGGACACTGACAAACCATTATCCTGCCCTGAAATCGGGTCTTGGGACTGCAACAGACATGTAGTTATGATAATTCTCAGATAAAACTGTCTTTCAGTAATTGCGTAACAAAATGTAAGACATCGGCCAGAAACTGAATTAACAGTAATTAGTTTAACGTGCAATTGACAGCCATAAAAGGTCATACAGATTATGAAAAACTCAGATCACGAACAGCAGATGAAATCATGAAACTAAACAAAAGGAAAATAATAAGGATACTCGTGGCATTTTAGCGAGTAACTAAGACAAACCAAAAGAATGGGACTTTCTGTCAACATAATAGCCCTTTTTGAGTTTTCCTCTTTAAACGGATTAACATTGAATTTCAATTTAGTAAAGGAATAAAATGCACTCACCAAATTGATTGGAAAGGGACGCTCAGCAACAGCATGGGAGAGAGCTACTATTGCTGCATGTTGTTGTTCGGTCAATGGAGCATTCTGTGTATGGAATTGCAAGAAGGGGATGGGTAAGAAAATTATAGAATAAAACAACCAAAATAAATAAACTAATGTTTTAACTAACTGGAATTTAACTTCTTCTTAGGCTGTCTTGTAACTCTGAATTTGAATCTTTATTTTTTCTTCATAGAGGTGATAATCAAAATATGAACCAAAGGATTTAAATGAATACAACATATCAGAAACACTCCAGTCCAGTCCCCATTTCGAGTGCTAATACAATGAACTTTGAAACAGACAAGAAACGAAAATTGTGTATATAATTAATATACATTCGTTATATACACAAGAATATATAACAACAGTGGAACTCTTCATTAAGAATTCCTACAGAATATTGACTATATTATTTCACAGCCTACAGGAAACTAAGTAGTTGGAGGCTCAACTAACTCCGACTTGCCAGCCTGAGCTTAGTTTGGTGAAGTCAGCTTAAGCGCATCCTGTAAGGCCGTATAGAAATGAAAACAAGTTATGCTATGGCCAATCACACCCCGAGTGGTACCAACTAACCCAATCCGGACTAAGTCCCTAGCCCAGGCTCCCAGTTAAAGAATAACCTACGTGTTAGCTACACCACTGCACAGATTGACAAGCATAGACCCTTTTTCCATTGTTTACGACAAACATAGAGCTTTGCTCTCCTACAGTCCATCTCTCAGCGTCGGGGTTGACCAAGCCAAAGATTTAAATTTCGAAATATTCTGGTCGAAATGGACAAAATATTTCCATGTCTCCCGAAATTTCATTCCTTGGACCCAGCAAACTTTAAACAAGCAAACAGGATTTAAAATGAAATTCAATCTTATTAGGTTAACTGGATTGATTTGCAGCCGCGTATTTTAAGGTTTCAGCAAACAGATTCTTCAGGCAGTGAGTTTGGGGGCATTTGTAAAAAAATAAATGGAAGCATTTGCAGAGACAATGAAGCACTGTGCTTATCGATTTTTGACATCAAAGGAATGATCTTTCAAGATCGGGATCCTCATCAGAAATAGAATTAAATAGCTAAGATGACAATCCACATTTGTATACAAAATGTTATGTTACAATCTAACCAAACTAAAAATTCTAAAAATACCCCATTCACCATTTATAAGAACCAGTTTTGATTTGAGTAGAAACAACATCAGATCCAAAAGAAAATAGCTAAAACCTAGATACACAAATTACGCCAAGAAGAACCCTTTTTTATGTAAATAGAAGATCGATATATCCAGATCTATAATTTCAATTAATTGAATCACAAAATTTTAAGTTTGTTACATTCAAATTTGAAGTATAAGAAAGCCTAGAATGAAGAACTAAAGGAGGATACTTATGAAGAAGACAAGGTTTGGAGAAAGGAACTGTGAAATATATAGGGTACCTGTTCCCAAGTAGAAACGAAATTATATGCTTTAGAAACAGCTCCTGATTTAGGGAAATTTGAAGGGCTCGCTTTAGTCGCCATTGAGAAACTCTGTGCTTGAAAAATACGATCTCTTCTTCTTCCTCTCTTGATTTTTATTTCCTCTCTCTCTCTCTCAAATTTCACTTTTTTTTAGGGAGAATTACTCAAACCCCCCAACTTTGATAATGCCTTTACTGAAACCCCCCACTTTAATTAGTAATTACTGAAACCCCCCAACTCCGTTTAATTTAACTTTGATATTTTCAATATTACTTTTTTACCCTCTTACGTTTTCCCCCCACTTCTGATAATGTGTTTACTAAAACCCCCCACTTTTATTTATAATTACTGAAACCCCCCACTTTAATTAATAATTACTGAAACCCCCCATTTTTATTAGTAATTACTGAAACCCCCCAACTATTTGAAATGAATGTAGAAGATCAAAATGGAGGGCCTGGATGTTGTGACCGTTTTACACCTTTTTGAGGGGTTTTTTTTCTATTTAAACCCATCAAACCACCCTACAAACTTCACCCCTACCATCAACAACTTTCACTCAAACAACTTTCACTCAAGTGATTTAATGGCTTCTTCAAGTTCATCAAATGTTTATCAAAATGCAAGCTCACAACAAGAGGTAGTTTTTTTTTACTCTAGTTCTTTTGATTGATTTATATGTTTATGATTATGATTTTTCAATTTTCACCATGTTTAGGTTATTTGTCAACTTTGTGATCAATACGGACATTCGGTGTTAGATTGTGCATGGATGTATTCAAGATGCACAAACGGCACTTGCAATGGAATTAGAAAAATGATGGTATCCGGCAAACCTAATTCCTTTGGTGAAAAATTTCTTACTTGTCAATTTCCCGAATGTGGTGGATTTTGGTGGTTCAAGAATGAACTCAGAAAAGTTACTTCATCATCTTCTTCAAAAAAGTCAATATTTCAAAGTGGTTGTCATGGTTGTGGAGAACAAAACCACTTTCTCAACAATTGTCCTTGGAATTTATATCCATGTGAAAAAAAAGGATGTAAAGGTAAGATGAAGTTGTTGATTTCTAAGAAAGTTCCCAACGATGGCATTCCATTTTTGAAATGTTTAGAGTGTGACAAATTTCTCTGGTTGTCTGATATTATATCGAAAAAAAGCAAGTCAAAATTAGGTGATATCACGTTAGATGATATATGCGAAGGAGTTGCACAAAAACTTAAATTTAGGTCTTAATGACATGTCATGTCTAGTATTTGTAATTTCATTTTATGTCTCTAGTAGTTGTAATTTCATTTTGTGTTTTCTAGTAGTTGCAATTTCAGAGTTATGTCTCTAGTAGTTGTAATTTTATTTTATGTCTCTAGTAGTTGTAATTTCAGAGTTATGTATCTAGTAGTTGTATTTTCATTTTATTTCTCTAGTAGTTGTAATTTCATTTCCTATGAATATGTTCCAACATTGAACTAACATCCATTAATTTGAAAACTAACAAAGGGGCTTTAATTTGAACACTAACATCCATTTAATTTAAAAAACTAACATTAATTTAATTTAAAAAACTAACATTCATTTCAGAAAACACTAACATCCATCGGACAAAAACTAACAACCATTCAACAAAAAACTACCATCAATACCACTAAAAACTACCATCAATTCCACAAAAACTAAAAGTTAAATGTAAAGTTGTTAGACCCTGCACCTCCTGATATGGTCTGGTTAACAGACACTTGAGTGCCATGCCTGGACTCTTTTGCTTTACCTTTATCCTTCTCAGCTACTTTTGCCAATGGAGTGCTACTTGATGCTCGTGCTACTTTTGCCAATGGAACACTTTCTAAGTTTGCTTGTTGAAGTTTGACTAGGTTCTCCAGCAGATTTATACCTATTCACCTTGGGTCTACCAGGTTGCCTCCTCAATGGTGGTGCATTAACTGTTTCAGTGGTAGGCTGCATATTGAAAATAGAAAAGAATAAGAAACTAGAAACCCTAACCTCTTTATAAAGGAAGAAAACCTAATGGCACAACGTAATAAACATCAAAGTATAAGGCATTCATTCACATAAAAGGATCCCCATATAAAACAAAAGTCATTGAAAACAACACAATATAGTGCACTACACATGCTACATAAATGATAAACAAATATGAGATGTAAATGATACCTTTACCCACTCAGTGGAATCACCGATTGGATGTACACTTCCTTCATATGAATATTTGTATGCCCCACATCTATATAGTGCACTACACATGCTACATAAATGACAAACAAATATGAGATATAAATAAATAAGTATAAAGGATAAACATAAGTATACATAAGTTAGTAAGAAATCATACTTTTCATATACTACACCACCCAAATCCATCGCAGCACATACACCGTGAATACAAACAAACTTTCTAAGTTGCCACTGACCACAAGTGCAAGTCATGTTGACTACATCGACTGTCCAACACTTTTCAGAGTTAGTCAACTTAACTTCAGCCTCATTCAAGTTAGCCCAATCAATAGTGTATTGGCCAACTGCAGATTCCATTAACTCCACTTCTTTTTGCATTCTCGGGACTAACAGATTATCTCTCCAATACATGCTTTTTTCTCTCCTATTTGTATGCATAACTCTCAGCATTTGGTTATGTTTGATGAACAAAACACATATTGGTTTGTCCCTCAACAGTTTTACCCAGTTGTTGAAAGACTCACTCATTCCGTTTGTTGTATGTTCAGACTTGGAATCTTTGTCATAAAACGCTCGAGCCCAAGTATACTTTGATTCCTTCATTAAGTAGTCATAAGCTTTTTCGTTCAATTCTCGAATCTTGTTAATGTACAGTTCGAAGTTTACCTCCTTGTGAGCTACTCATGCCCTCCACATAAGGCTCTGCACGGAAGAATCCTTAAAATACTTCCTAAAATTTGCAAACAAGTGTCGTAAATCTTAAACAAGCCTCAGGAAACACTTTCTCTACTGCTGCTACAAGACCTTTTCCTCTATCACTCATAAAAGTAATCCTTTTGCCATTCAACATCAAATGCGGTTTCAATATTTCAAGAAAAGAAGTCCAGTTGCTTTCATTCTCTGCATCACAAACCATAATTGCCAATGGGTACAAACCCCCCATTGCATCTAATGCGGTGGCCGCCAACAAAGTCCCACCATACCTACCTTTCAGAAAACATCCATCTAGACCTATTATAGGTCTGCAAGAGTTCCTGAATCCATGGAGTGAAAATTGGTATGCCACACAACAATACTTGAACTGCCTAGTTCCCACATCTATACCATATTGTGCAACACTACCAGGATTTGTTTCTAGAATTTTTTCGCACAACAACGGTACAAAAGCAAATGACTGTTCAAAACTCCCGTATATCCTATCTTTAAGAAGACACCAAGCTCTATAACCTTTCATGTAATTAATTTTGATTTTGTAATTCTTCCAAATATAATTTTGAACATCTTCGGAATTAAACCCAGAGGGGTTCTCCCGTGCATATTTCTCCACGGCATCTGCACAAAATACATGCATCTGCACAAAATACATAAGAGGCACTACTATTCTTCTTACCAACTCTTTTTTCGCATGTATGCACATCTTCTACCGTCCTAACTTTTATTGTTTTTGTACCACGAATTTGAGACGCATACATAAGCCATGGACAAGGTTTTACATCATTAACTTCATTAACTTCATGATTAGGTTTAGGTTTTCCGATACAAACACACCTTATCCTATCACCATCATTCCTTGGAATTCTCATTTCAAATTTATTCAAGATAGCATATTTCTTAGCCATCTTTCTAAATATGCCAGCTGATGAGAAAGTCATACATTTTTTAAATGCAAGAGGAACTTGGCTTTCATCAGTGAATTCCATTTGGAAGTCTTCCAACACCTCAGTGTCCTGAACAAATTGACCAAACTCTTCGTCTTCTTGTGCTTGATCAAAATGCAGTGGAGGTTGTTGGGTAGGAGGATTCTCATTCTCCATAGCCTCTTCAAACTCAACATCAGTTTCTGCTTCATGTCCCTCTTCCACATCAATTTCTGGTCCATCTTCCTCACCCAACAATCCATTGTGAGCCCAAAAAGTATCTTCATCTTCCTCATCGACACAAATATCATCTAATCCCATTACATTGCCAGTTATGGGATCTATTTCAGCTTCAAAAAATACTGGAATAGGATCGGAAGGATCATCTACAGTATAGTCATCAATAGTTAATGGAATGTCGATGGAAGTAGTAGCACCTATTACAAGACAAAGACAATCATTTCAAACAATCTTATTAAACAATCTTATAAAACAAAACTAAAATGAAATTGGAGAAGGTTAACAAAATTGATTACTTAATGGTGGTAGAGGAGGTGTGTCAACCATTTTTTTACGAGTACCTTTACCCCCAATTGGGTCCCTGTTAGTCAAGTATGTTAATAAACATCCTCTCACATGAAGCAAAGGAATCACAAATAAAAAAAGAAGCTTACATTTTGTAACTCGAGCTCATAATGTATGTCGTCACGACACTTTTAGCCAAATCAAATCACTAGTAGTTCTAAACAAAGATAAATAGCAAATTTCAGACATATCCAACAACATGAAATGAAAACATCAACAAATTTCAGGAAATGAAGAAGAATTGTATTACTGAAAGTCCCTTACTGAAACCACTAGTAGTTCTAGGTGACTCAGAAAAGATCATTCATTCATTCATTCATTCATTATCAACCTACCATGTATAGAAAGTGATTTTCTTCCCTTCTAGCAATTATCTTATAGACAGTATGGAAACTCAGATGCAAATTGGTTTTTAAAAACGAAAATCCTTGTCTTAGAAAACTTTACAAAGCCAAGTTGGTTGCTGGTCTAAACTGTCTTCCTCACTGATTAGTATTCACTGAAGTTCAAAAGAAACAGTCAAGAATACAAGCTCACTTAACTTGTGATGGACAGAAATCCTAGGAACATGACCAACAGCTCACTTAACTTCCTCAATATATACACATTTTCTTCATAACTAGTACCATTCCATATTTTGTTACACACACACATGATTCACAACAAATTCACATCACAAATTGATTTTTTTGTTTATGAGCTAAAATCGAATGGGGGGAAATCAGGAAATGAAGAAGAATTGTGAAGAAATTGATTATACTTACAGGGAAAGTTGAAATTGAAGATCAATTGTGACAAATTACTGAAACCAGAAACAAATTACCTATTAGGAGAGAGAGAGAGACAGATTCAACCCATTACGTTAAACCCTAGTTCTTGTCGTTAGAGAGAGCGAGCATTACCGAGAGAGAGACAGAGAGAGAGAGAGAGAGAGAGGGAGCATACCTGGTAGGGGTTTCAGTAATTCTTGTCGTTAGAGAGAGAGAGGGAGCATTACCGAGAGATGATCATGAACCTAGACGAAGAGATGATCTGTCGTTAGAGAGAGAAGGAGCATTACCGAGAGAGAGAGAGAGAGAGAGAGAGAGAGGGAGCATACCTGGTAGGGGGTTCTTGTCGTTAGAGAGAGAGGGAGCATTACCGAGAGATGATGATGCTGGTTGAGAGAGAGATGATGTTGTTCGTCCGGTTGAGAGAGAGAGAGAGATGATGCTGGTTGGGAGGGAAGGGGCGATATGGGTGGGTAAGGAGAAGATAAAGCGTGATATAAGCGCCCCACCTTTGACACGAAGGCGCCCCATTTTCTGGTCCCATTTAGCAAAGGGACATTTAAGTCATTTCCCTCTCACTAACGGCCCAAAACTGTTAAATTAAACGGAGTTGGGGGGTTTCAGTAATTACTAATTAAGTTGGGGGGTTTCAGTAATGCCATTATCAAAGTTGGGGGGTTTCAGTAATTCTCCCTTTTTTTTACCTGATACACAGACGGGTTATTTTGTCAAAGGGTTCTACATAGTTATCAGGTTTTGCAAAAGGGACAGGACCGTTTATTATTTTGAGAAAGGGTCATGGACTACTATTGACCGTTAAATAAATGTTAGATTTAACTTTCGCATTGCATGAACAGTTAACTCGTTACTATGCATCTTTTTCTCTGTTATCCCACATCAATTGTAGTTAGATTTAATGGTGTTAAAGCTTTTAAACAATATAGCTAGAATAAACGGTGTTAAAAACTTAACTAGTCAATACTAGTCCACGACCTCTTCGCAAAATAATAAACAGACATGCTCATTTCACATAACCCTTCAGACTCGATCTGGAACTTATTTTTACCCCAATACAACTCACTCTATCTATACAAACACATGTTGGTCAAATACCTTGACCAATTTTCATCCGTAAGATAAAACCGATTATATTCTCAAATTATCGGAAAAATAAAATCGATGTGTAGCATCAGGTATCGGTATAGTCATATCAACATATAGCAGAGAGGAACATTCGAAGAGAATTTCGATAAGTTTCAGTTGATAAGATGAAATCGTTCCTATACTCGAATTGTCAGAAAAATGAAACTGATGTGTAATATAAGGCATCAATACAGTATCACCGACAGATAATCTTCCATCGTAAAACATATATATTTCCATCCATAAGAAAAAAACGATATGTTCCATTACATATTGGTAGCTTTGTGTCGACCTATAACGCAATATGTCGGGATGGTACCCCCGATAGGTTACTTTTATGATTTTTTTTGCTTTTAAATAATAACGTCACTTTCATTGAAAGAAATATTTAAAACGGATTAATGTGATGTTTTTGTACCTTTTTAGAAGGTGATTATTTAGTCGTTATAATTTTATTTGGATCAAAATGAGAATGTGAAATTTCTCTCTTTTCCATGGTTTTCACCATAAAAATGCCAATAAATAGCTTTAATAATTTGAATATGATCTTAGAGGAAGATAACTGTTTGATTTCAAATTATTTTCATTAACAAAAAAAAAAAACTTTAAGTGCTGGGTAGTAAGTGTAGTTAATGTTGGGTTATGAGGTCACCTAATGTTCTTCGCGGAATTATCTCAGGTATCATATACCTAACATTGGGTTGCCCGGATCTCATGCCAAAACTAATAGTGAGCTAGTAAAGTTAGAGGATTGCCTTAATTTGCTTCACTCAGACTAAAATGATGGTTTTCTTCAGAAGATTGACTTGTCTTCTGCTCTTTATAGGTTAGCTAGAATTGAATTCCTTGTTGATCCATCTTTAGCAGCGCAGATGAAGAACTCCTTATTTAGACTAGATAGGTAGTTTGGAATTATTCTCTTTTATATCTTATGTTTGATGTAGCCAGAGAGACTGAATCTCTGAAAATTTTCCACACTTATTTATGTTATGGAAAATGTATACAGTGTCTAAAACAAGTTGCACGTATAAATACAGGTTATCAACTATAAAGATATTTTGTGTCATTTTATTAGAGTGCATCCAATAGATCCACCTTCTTTGCGGGAAAGATTTGCATTGAATATATGTCATGATCTTGTACATCATCTTCACAATACTTGAAATTCTCCAACACTAACAACTTCCCAAACATTGGACTTCGGAATGCACTTCCTTAATATACTTTTCCTAGAGTATTATGAGACCTTCAAAGATGATGTTCCATCCTTTCCTAAACCAAATCAACAATGAAATCAAATATGTGACAATCGATTTATTTGGAAACACATTCAACTACAAACATCAATAAATACAAATAAGTTATCTTCTAAACTTGATTCCGTCAATTCCACACACCACTATGTTAGATTTCACTGTAATTTATTGTCCTAAAAGGAATCTCAGACTCTAACTTAACCATTCCAGGATCAGTTAGCTGGTAAAAATTCCTGAGTTTTATGCAAACGGATTATTTGCGTCTAAAAGAGTATCGAAGACTTTTTTTTTTTTTTTTTTGTTGAAGGAAAAGAGTATCGAAGACTTGATGGGCTTTATCATATTTCCATGTCGAGATATGTAAGTGAAACTATACTTTATCATATTTCCATGTCTGATAACCTTGCAGAGTGTTTCACACCTCAAATTACGCTCAGTCAGAATGATGATCTCATTAAGAATCCCAATGAAGAGGAGATAAAAAGGCTACTTTTTCTCTGAAACCGGGGGCGGCCCCTGTGCCTGATGGTTATCCTCCTCTTTTCTACCAAGCCAACTGGGATACGGTTAAAAATGACATTATTCATATGGTGTCCCAGTTCTTTAGCGAGGTCTTTCTTCCAGACAAGGTCAATCACACTCATATTTGCCTCCTTCCAAAAACGAAAACTCCTCAATCCCCGCCAGACTATAGACCTATCAGTCTCCTCAATACCACTTATAAAATCATTACTAAGATTCTAGCCAACAGGCTGAAATCTATTCTTTCTGACATTATTTCTCCTTTTCAAGCTGCTTATGTGCCGGGAAGGCAAATCACAGATAATGTTATCATCAGCCAAGAGATTATTCATTCCTATAAACATTGCAAAGGAGCTAAGAGTTACTTTGGACTGAAATTAGACATGTCCAAAGCTTTTGATCGGATAGAATGGAGTTATTTAGAGAAGGTAATGCATCAGATGGGTTTTCATCAGAAGTGGATTGAGCTCATTCACACTTGTCTTTCTACCAGTTCTATGGCGGTTCTCATCAATGGCCGCCCAGGAATGACTTTTAATTTGAGCCGCGGTATTCGACAAGGAGATCCTCTTTCGCCTTTCCTGTTTGCTATTGCTATGGAAGGTCTTAGCAGGCTTCTGGAGAAGGCAAATGCTAATAATACCTTCATAGGTTTTCCGGTGCCGAATTCGGAGCTCATTATTAATCATCTTCTGTTCGCAGATGATTGTCTCATTTTTGGACAAAATTCTCTGGAGAATATTCACAATCTCAAACTCATTCTGAAGGAATTCAGTAATGCCTCGGGACAAATGATTAATTACTCCAAATCTAACATTTTCTTTTCTGAAAATGCTCACCCCAAATTTAAACGGATGATCACTCGTGATCTCAAAGTTCATTATTCTTCGGCAGGAGACTAATACCTTGGTACCAATTTGTTCATTAATAGAAGCAAGAAGTCAGCTTTCCAACCTCTCATTTCTCAGATTCAGAATAAACTCGCCAAATGGCAAACTCATCTTCTCTCTCAGGCTGGTCGCTCTGTAGTCATTTCGACCATAGCAGCGGCCGTTCCCCGATACCAAATGCAATGCTTTGCCATTCCTAAAGGCATTTGCAATAGCATTGAGTCCATTCAAAGGACCTTCTGGTGAGGAAAATCCAAAACTTTTCATACTCTTAACTGGGCCACTATTTGCAAACCTCGCAAATTTGGATGTCTGGGCATTCGTCTTCCTCTTCTTGATAACCAGACCTTTCTGAACAAGATCAACTGGCGTATTATCAAAAATCCTAATGCAGTTTGGGTTAAAATTCTTAAAGGGAAATATTTTCCGAATTCGTTTAAACCCACTCCTCCCAAATCTAACCATTCTTGGATATGGAAATCCATCAATAAACAGTCTATTCATAGGCAGAATCTGATCTTCTGGGACATCAACAAAGGAGACAATATTGATATTTGGCAGGACTTCTGGATTCCGGATTACCCTCCGCCTATTACGAATCACAATGAGATTAATCTCAAATGGGCTTCACAACTAATGGATAATAACACTTGGAATACTAATATATTACATTGTTGTTTCTGATATTTGTAATGCTATCCTGAGCATTAACATCCATAGTGATCAGGAGGATACTCCTAGATGGACGCTAACAAGATCAGGTAATTTTTCAATTAAATCTATGTATAATTCTCTGTGTATTAGAAATACTAACCTTATGCAGGATCAAACGGACTGGTACTTTATATGGAACATAAATACGATTCCTAGAGTCAAATTATTTTTATGGAAATGTTGTATTAATGGTCTACCAGTAAAGGAAAAAATAGGTAAATACATTGGTAACCAATTCTCTTGTATTAACTGTAACGAAAACGAATCTTTAGACCATGTGATGCTACATTGCACCTTTGCTAAAGCGATTTGGTTTCATTATCAAGTATGAACAGACCATATTGTATCAACTATCCAATGGATACACCAATGGAAAAAACTAGAAGAAGAAATTGGACTACTATATGCCAAAATTCTATGGTTTATATGGAAAGCTAGATGTGAAAACAGCTTCTCCAAAACTAAACAAAATCCTAGACAGATCATTGACAGGATAAATGCCAATACCATCACGCCTATTAAGATCGAATCCTTTATACCTAAAGTTTGTAGGGAAAAAACCAAACAGGAAAAATGGAGACCTCCATCGACACCATATCTTAAAATTAATGTTGATGCTTCTTTCTCCAAAAGCTCAGAACCATCAGGGATTGGGTGTATCATCAGAGATGAAACAACCGCTTTTGTTATTGCAGCGGCAGACTCTGTACGAGGTCAAAATGCGGAAGAATGTGAAAGCATGGCCATACTTTACAACATCAAATGGGCTTTAGATTTGAACATTAACTACGTTCATATTGAAAGTGATAACCAAACGCTCATCCACTTTATCAACGGACAAAATGTTAGTCTCCACTGGCAATCTACAAAGATCATGAAACAAGCTAAAGAGCTCAGGGATAGATTTGATGGTATTATCTTCACATTTATCAACCGGGAAGGCAATACTCAGGCGGACTCAATAGCTAAATGGGGTAGGAGGAATGATAGTAGAAGAATATGGAATGTATTACCTTCTTTTGTTAAAGCTATATGCTAGAACTTTGTATGAATGCTTTTTAGTTATGCTATGTTTTCTTCATCAAAAAAAAAAACAAAAGAAAAAGTGAAACTATAATTACACGCTCTTTCTATTAACAAAAAGAAAATATACTACATCGAAGTCAAACTTGAATTTTAAAATAGTGTAAGAAGAGTGTAAATGTTAGGAATACAACATTGACACTTAAAAAATAAAACTAAATTGTGACAACATTTCAGTGCCATACTGCCACTACTCCCAGTGCCCTCTCTCTATGGATAACATTTCCCAGGATGCCAATAGTCATCATCTCCACTGAAAACCAATCAGAAGAAGAGAATTTTTAATTTTCTCTCCACAACTTACAAGAATGGAAAATTCGATCCTTCCGAGCCGATCGAAACCCCTGCAAATATCAGAGCTATTCAAGCAACAAAACCCAAATGAATTTTTCTCAAACCCCATCATTTCAATCCAAAAGAAAACTACTCAATTTGCTTCAGACCAACCACACCCAAAAACCACAGAGCTCCATATAAACAATTTATGTAGAAATGGGCACCTTAGAGAAGCTGTAATTGCTCTTGATTCCTTCACTAAACGTGGGTCAAAGGTGAAACCCAAAACTTATATTTCCTTATTGCAATCATGTATTGATTCTGATTCAATTGAGTATGGTCGTAAGCTTCATTCATTAATTGATTTTGTAAAGGATTTGAACCCATTTGTTGAGACTAAACTTGTTAGTATGTATGCAAAATGTGGGAGTTTAGAAGATGCACGATTAGTGTTTGATCAAATGCGTGAAAGAAATTTGTTTGCTTGGTCAGCTATAATTGGTGCATATACTAGAGAACAGAGATGGAATGAAATTTTGGGTCTTTTCGTTAGGATGATGGTTGAAGGAACCGATGCCGACGAGTTCTTGTTACCTAAAGTTTTGCAGGCTTGTGCAAATGTAGGAGATTTAAAGAATGGAGAATTCATACATTCATTAGTGATTAGAAGTGGAATGGGTTTATGTGTCCATGTTAATAATTCCATATTGAATATGTATTCTAAGTGTGGGAAATTGAGTTGTGCTAGAAAGTTTCTTGAGGGAATGGATCACAAAGACTTAGTGACATGGAATTCGATCATATCCGGGTACTGCCAGAACGGGAAGTATGAAGAAGCCCTCGAATTTTTCGATAGGATGCATGCTGATGGAGTTGAACCTGGGTTAGTAACTTGGAATATATTGATATCTAGTTATAATCAATCAGGAAAATGTGATCTTGCAATGGAACTAATGGAGAAGATGAATGGTAATGGGATTCCTCCTGATGTTTTTACCTGGACTTCTATGATTTCGGGTTTCGCTCAGAATAACCGAAGATCCCAAGCTTTAGAACTTTTCAGAGAAATGTTGTTGTCAGGGGTTGAGCCGAATGGTGTAACTGTTGCAAGTGCACTTTCAGCTTGTGCTTCTTTGAAAGCTTTGAAGAAGGGAAGGGAGCTTCATTCTGTTGGAGTTAGAATGGGATCTATAGGAGATTTGTTAATGAGAAATTCACTAATTGATATGTACTCGAAGTGTGGGAAAATCGAAGATGCTCGGAGGGTTTTTGATATGATTTCAGATAGAGATATTTTTACATGGAACTCCATGATCGGAGGTTATGCTCAAGCTGGATACTGTGGCATAGCTTATGATCTCTTCACGAGGATGCAGGATTCGGGTGTTAACCCAAATGTTGTAACATGGAATTTGATGATCTCAGCTCACATGCAAAACGGAGATGAAGATCAAGCTATGAATCTCTTCCGAAAGATGGAAACAGAAGGGCTAATCAAGCAGAATACCGCATCATGGAATTCGCTAATCGCGGGTTCACTGCAAAATGGTCTAAAAGACAAAGGTTTGAACTTTTTTCGCGAGATGCAATCTCTCTCTGCTAGACCCAATTCCATTACCATCTTGAGTGTCTTACCGGCATGTGCAGATTTAGTTGCCGCTAGAATGGTAAAAGAGATCCACGGTTGTGCAATTCGTGGAAGTTTAGACTCTGAGCAGTCAGTTTCAAATTCATTGATAGACACTTATGCCAAGTCAGGAGGCATTATCTATTCTCGAGCGATATTCGATAGTTTGTTATCAAGAGATATCATTACTTGGAACACAATCATTTCTGGTTATGTTTTTCATGGTTGTCCTGAAATGGCGATTGATCTATTTAACAGGATGAGAAAGGAAGGAATATCACCGAACAAGGGTACTTTTGCTAGTATTATATCGGCCTACAGTCTTGCAGGGATGGTGGATGAGGGTAAGCGAATCTTCTCCTGTATGACTAAGGATCATCAAATTTTTCCAGATTTGGAACATTATTTAGCCATGGTGGAATTATTTGGTCGTTCTGGTAGACTTGAAGAAGCAACTAAATTCATCGAGGATATGACGATAGAAGCCAACCCAACTATTTGGGCCACCTTACTTACAGCCTCCAGAGTCCACGGTAAGATTGGGCTGGCAATCCGTGCAGCAGAAAACTTAATCAAATTAGAGCCACGCAACTCCATAGTTCACAGGCTACTGTTACAGTTATATGATTTAGATGGGACTTTTGAAGATGCTTCGAGGTTGAGAAAGCTCGAGAAGAGGAATGGGACTCCAATCTCTCAAGGGTGGAGTTCGATTGAAGTAAATAACAAGGTACATAGTTTTATTACAGACATGTCTATGCCGAATTCAGATGCTCTATATGCTTGGTTGGATAATATTAGAAATAAAATGAAGTTAGCAGTGTCTAATTCTGATAACAATACTCACCTTAAAATCGAGGAAGAAGAGACGGTCGAGGTTCATAGTGAGAAATTGGCAATTGCTTTTGCCTTCACTTCTTCTCACACTGCACCTCGAAGTATAAGAATTGTCAAGAACCTTAGAGTTTGTGAAGATTGTCATAGGACAGCTAAGTTTATCTCCTTAACATATGGATGTGAAATTTATCTGAATGATTCGAAATGTCTTCACCATTTCCGAGATGGGAAGTGTTCTTGTAGAGATTATTGGTAAAGCAAAGAAAAAAATGACAAATAAGAATGCCAGGACTAAGTTAATCAAAATCTAGTGGGAGTTATTGGCGTAATTGATCGATGTTTTTGAAGTAATGTACAGGTTTTGTCGTTTTGAAGAAGGCTCATTGCTCGTCTGATCAAGCAATGGAACTCAAAATAGACATAATTTTCGGAAAATATCCTAAACCAAACCGACACAAAATTCTCGCTTTATGATGTAATCGATATCTAAGAAGCGAACTAGAGTTCTCGAATGTAATTAGTGGTTGAGTTCGGTTTATGGAATTGGATTAGTTCATGTATTCTTTTATCAGTCAAAGTTATTTTGTTAATAGCTTCTTGTGATGTTCATGTATCATTGTATGTTCCAACACTGTATTTACAACAAATCATGACAATTTTACCCAAGCCATCTCGTAAAGGTATGAGTGTCTTTTTACTTTTGGATTAGAATCCAGGAGAGGTAGGTTTGAACAAAGATCTTGGTTGTATCTTTACCTAGTTGGAGGTGAGAATAGAAGGCAGAAGTCTGCTATAAGCACCAAACCAAACTATTATAAGCGGGGCCCATTTTCTTGACTCTCATTTTCTTGACTCTCATTTTCTTGACTCTCATTTTCTTGACTCAGGTCAATGGTCATTGACCGAGCTCTCTATGAGTACCCAACCAACTAACTTGGGTTTAGTTCACCTCCATCTTCTTCTATATTCTTCTTCCTAAACAAAATTCCTTTTTTCTTCCAACATAAAACCCTAGGTAAGACTGCACTACTGTCAACAATCTCCGGCACCGACACCTACTGGCGGCAACTTAAATAAGAGGCAAGCAAAATACCAGATCGACGTCGAAAGTGGGCTAGGAGTTTTAACCGATCCTCACGGGACTTGTGTGGTGTGGAGGGTGAGGAACGCCAAGTGTTGTGAAAGGTCATAGTCTTGTTCCTAACGGGTTGGAGTTACGGGTCTGCTAATCCAAAATCTCAAACACGAGAGGGGTCAATACATGTCGTGTTGACCTGCCTCTAAACACTAGTAAACAGGTTGTTTTAGTCTGTTTCCTCATAAATAGGGTCCGTTGGCCACCATTGGGTTGTCTTGTTGTTTAAAAACGAAAAGGTTACCTTTAATCTGAACTCAATTCGGGACTAACTTGAAACTTATGCTCTATATTTGGGCAACATTCAAATTCGATCCTTATGATAATAATTTCATTAGTTTAACTTAACAATCTCTGTCTTCATCTCCTCCTTTTATCTACCTCATTTCTTATTATTCAATTACTATTGCCGGCAGAGAATCGTAGATTGATTTTCTCAGGAAGATTTTATTGAAATGAAAAATAGAATCCTCTATTACTGTAAACACTTCTTCCACCACCATTACTAAACACAATCCTTTTTTTCCCCTCTCTTTGTTCTTCGCTGAAATGGAGCGAGAGAAATGATAGTGGTGGTGGAAGAAGAGTTTTTTAGTGATGGTGGCCGACAGAGAGTCGAACGACGACCCTTTGCCAACGATGGTATATGAATAAGAAGAAATGTAAGTGGAAGAGAGAGACGGGTTGGAGGAGTGAGAAAGAAATGAGGTAGATAAAAAGACTAAGGATAAATGTAAGTCAAACAAACATAATGATTGAAATGGAGAAAAAAGAAAATTTTAGGGGGTCTAGGGGTTAAGGAAACTGCAGAAAACACTTTGGAGTCAAACGACCCACTTTTCGCAAATTTGAGCCCAAAATTTACATAATATTACACAAGCCACTAAAATATAACTTGGACGATGAGTAGTTTACAAACTTTTAGAATATAATTTTGTTCTTTCACCAAGTCTAGTCTAAAATCTGGCTCGAGGTTTGAATCGTCTGGATACAGATTTCTGTTTGTATTATTTGGGTTGCACCATCAATTTTTCTAAATGAGTCGTTGGAGTTGAATTTGAGTTAGAAAATTCGAACAATCATATTTAATAATAAAAAAAAAAACCACTAAAGTGAAACCCACATAATTGGGTAAGAAAGTAATTAGGGTTAAAAACAAAAACAACAGTGGCCAAATTGCTCGTCCTAAGCAATTAACGAATGTCCATGTATTTTCATTGGAAAATATCGCTCGTCCTAAGCAATTAACGAATGTCCTCTATTTTCATTGGAAAATATAGATCACAAATCTAAAAAGCTAATGATGATTTAATATTGGATTATTACTATTTTAATAATAGAGTCACTATTCTTATTAATCTTCCTAAAATACTACTATATCCTATTATTATAAACAAGATTAATTAATATTAAATAATTAAAGAGATTGTCTTAAATAAACTACTTGGACTATTAATTAGTACCCCATCTTTATTTGATTGTCTTAATTATTTAATAGAAGCAATTCACAATCATGGTAGAGAAAGCTTCAATTGAAGATGTACTGAAAGTTCTAATTTCTTCAAGAAAACAAGACACGCATCAATTATGGAGTTGGAGAGAGAGAGAGAGAGGGAGAGAGACAAGCAGAGAGGGAGTGTGTGGGAGAGAGTTTGTGTTCGGTTTTTTAGAGAAAAAAATGGAGATTGTGTTCGTTCAATAATACTCACGGTTAATCAACACTTGGTTGCCCTAGTGGTTAAAGTGTTGACATATATTCCAAAGGTCCCTGGAGGTTCCGGTTTCAATCTCTAGAGAAGGTGGAATTTCTGGATTATTGAACTTGGGGTTATTGGGGCATAAATAATGTAGATGGGCTTTATGCCATAGTTAGTTGGGCTTAAATCATAGTTTTGATAGGCTTTAGGCCACTTCTTGTTTGATTTAGCAGCTACCCTGCTTATCACATCCTTGATGTATCAACGCCTTGTAATGACTATCGTACATCGAAGTCAAATTATCAAAAATAAAAAATAAAAAATAAAAAAATAATACTCACGGTTATTTGTGGCTTTTCACTATGTTTAGATATTTACAAAAGTGTTATGGGGAGTTGAAGACTAGAAAACCTTAATTAGGGGTGGGAATCGGGCGGGTATGGGCGCCCACGGGTAAAAACACTTCGGACTCGGGCGGATCGGGTAGATCTTCTCTTTGGCTATTAGGGTAGTCGGGTAGATCGGGCGGGTAATTTTTAATTTTCCTCTGCTCAATGCCCGCCCACACCCGGTAAAGGAGTCGGGTTGTCGGGCAACGGGCGGCTCAGGTATCGGGCATAGTTCTTCATCCAAGTCTAAATCTTTTTTTTATTTGTTTGTTTGGAGAATCAATTCATTTCTTCTTTCATATTTAGTTGATTGTTAATGTTATATATATATATAATATGCTTGTATTTGGTCTTGATTTTGTTTACAAATTTGTATTGGTCTTAGTTATAGATCTTTTATAGATAATTAGAAACTCATAGAAGAATGAGATAGAGAAAGAAATATTAACTAGAGAGAAATAAATGGAAGAAAGAGAAATACTAGCAGAGTACCAGAACGACAGAAAGAGAAGTGGAAAAGGCAGAAGTTTAGGGGAAACGTGGGGTATATATAATAGGGTAGTGGTGGAGTTATCAACCCTAGATCTAACGAATGAGCGATATCTTAGAGATCCCTCATCTCACGACATACGTTCTCTCCACCTTATTGAAGATTTGAAGTAGATTTCTTCTTTTAGGCTTCCTAATGGACCACAAATGGGCGGGTATATATAGGCACCAATTGGGTTTGCCCTATCGAACTCGGGTGTGGGCGGGAGGTCGGGCAAGGGGTTTTACCCGCGCCCGCCCACCAAATTTCATCGGGTCGGGCGGGATCTACCCGCAACGGGTAGCGGGTGCCCGTGGTCAGTCATGGGCTCGGATACCCATGGGCGGTTTCGGGCTTGCGGACAACATTCCCACCCCTAACCTTAATGGATCTTTTTAACAAAGAGAAACTTTTTAGGGAGATTCGGCTAAATCTCCATAATCTAAAGATAATGTTTAGTGACTACAATTGCTTATTAATCACTTGGGGCACTTGTTATTCACTAACCCTTGTTCTTTCATGATGAAATATCTACAATAATTTTTAAGATTATGATTATAAGAAAATGAGGTGGCTCGATTGTGTTTTTTCAACAAACACAATTGACTAAGAAAGCTTTATTATTAGAAGGAGAATACAAACAAGAAAATGGATGGATGAATATATAACATTTCCTAAAGAAAACAATGACAAATCAAGCAACGAAAGCGTTATAGTTCAACAAAAAAAAAAACAACGAAAGCGTTATAAGAAAAGAACATATAATGGAAGAAAAGGCAATCACGTGCAAAATTATTTGGTAAAAAAATTTATTCTCTAAATATAAATGAGGGGATACATATCTCTAAATACAAATGAGGGGATACATATCTATTCAAAGACAATTTTGCTTATAATTTCTCTTATCAAATTATGCATCACACACATAATAAAATGAATACATTATGATAATGTAAAAAAAAAAAAAAATGTAAAACTTGTCATTAGATTGAATCCACATATACATTAATCAAAAAATTGTTTTCTAATTAACGAGACATTTATACTTCTTGATCAGCTAGCTAGTTGATCTTTCTTTTCTTCAATTTAGCAACTCCGAGAAGTAGGAAACCACTAACATTAAGCATTGCTTGATCTCAGAAATATTGAGTTTTGGATAGAGAAAGCTCCCTGCGATAATCCCCATGAATGGTAGCTTTATTAGCTTCTTTTAGTAGATGAACCCCGCCCTAGTGAATGTACTTGCTTGATTTTGAACAACAAACTGTATTCCAACTATAATGATGATATTTGTTAACGTGACAATAAGCTTTCCCCATCTCATAGGAGCCATGTAAGCTTTGTAGTAGTCAGCATATACGATTTGAACGTGAAGATGCTCAACACTTAACTCCACGAGTAATTGTTTTAGAAGATTATTATGAATCTGAGAGAAGACATTGAAAGGTTTTAGGTAGTGTTTGTTAGAAGAAGAGTGACCATATTTCATTGGCTCATCACTATGAAACATTCTAAGATAATTTGACCGATCTTCGTCCAAACTTTAAACTTGAATTTCTCATTCATCTGAAATGGTATTCGAGTGATTCTTGGCTCTAAGTTGAAGAGCTCAACGAGACGAACACAATGGCATATTACGTCTTTGAGTTTGACGAGTCGGTCGAGCCAAAATCGGCTCCAATTCCAACAATCCCCCACATGAATGAAAATTCGAGATTTACAATGATTTATACAAACATATATACAACACTGACATATTGACACTAGCAGAGCTCATATGCGGAACTTCGCTGCATTAGGAAAAGGTAGTCTTTCGACTTTGAACCTTTTCTCGTGAGTAACTACAAGGTCTACAAGGACGGCAGTGAACTTTTCGTATTGAACTGAGTCCTGGGAATGGTAAACCAAAAAAACTATCACACAGCTAATCCCTTACTTACTTAGGTTCTTGGTTGTGTTCATTTCGGCTCTGAACAATCCCGATTTCGTGTGTGCTTTAGAGAAATCGGCCTAGACGACCTACACATAGAACAGACATCAATTCACACAGATATAGGTTATCTGTAACAAGGTATCCTGCTATACCTCACGTTAGAATCAAGTTCTAAGTTTTCGGATTCATTAAAAGCTTAATGCTTAGCCTCTCACTGCAAGCAACACTATTTTCATCCTAGGAATGGGTAAGAGATTAAAATCTCTTACAGTGTTACTGTCGAGTAAGGATATAGCTTCAGTTTCCCTTTGAACCTAGATCGTGGGATCTCCATCCATGCCTTTACTCATTTATTTTAGGCGTTTTTTCCCATTCCCTTGATGATACAATTTTAACTCTCTTGTTTACCCTTGTTCTATATAGATCCGCCAGGTGACTTAGGATTTAACATAATGTTAATTTATAAATTCTTTGAGAGCAATTGCTTTATGGTGCTAGTCCATTTGTTTTTAGTTCTCTAGACTTACCGTATTAGTGCCTACGCAACAACTGCTTAGGTTTATTGCGTGCACTAGCTTCAATCACAAACAAATATCCTCCAGGAAGTTCACCTACTTCCTTTGTTTTCTCCAGATCAATGAATCCATCAAGGCCTTTAGGATTACATTGTCGTCTAGCTATGCACGTCTGCCCTTGAGGAATTTTGTGATATCGTAGCCCTTGGTGATTTTTTCAAATCCACTGTTAGACTTTGTATCTGAGATTCAAGTGTTGTCACTAGATCTTCACTTTTCTTCGTTTATGATATGTACAACCAAATTATACGAGTCGACTCAGATACCTAAGAACTATTTGTTTCTCAGATAACCCTTTCATGAATTTGCTTAAATCTAAGTATTTTTGCTTATCGTGGTCGTTGAGTGGTCATTCTACCCTTCTCAGTCCAAACATGCACTTTAAATTTTTAATAGGAGTAATGATTCAATCTGGAAAAACATCGGAATCATATCTTCTCAAACACTTCCTTATTCCTAACAAGTATCGTCTGTTATCTTGAACAGATGATTCACGATCGAATCTCGTTACCTATTTTAGGGTTAAAAAGAGAAGTTCTTTCCATTTGCGTGTTTTCCAGACTTGTTGAGTGAATTAGAGATACATGTCATCACTTATATTCACAAAGTTGATTTCTTAATCTTGTCACAACTTGGTGAATATAATTATAGTGTTTAGTTTAATGAAACCTCACGACCAAACATTCTTTTTGGCTAAATCTGGTTTCCAAGTTACTCTATAATTTCCCTCTTCTTACGTCCTATGACGTTACATCTTAAGGAGAATTTGGGGACCTTTATGCCATTTATTTCTTTATAACTGACATTTCAGGTCCTTCTCCGTTCCCCCAACGTTTCAAGAATTTTTCCTCTTATTCATCAATTTGGAAGGAATATTACAATATTCCATATAGGGTAACATCCAGATATTTAACAATATCTGCCCCCACAATTCTAGGGTAACCAGTGCATTCTCCTTTTTGACAAAACTATTTCCTTACACAACTCCTTTAGTGTAGCGGTTTTAGTTTTGTTTCATAAAATGATAATTTATGATCATTAGAACCTTGAATTATAGCGGAAGGCGAGTTTTTCTTTTAACTCTTTCTTAAGTTATATGTCTTAACATATATACTTACTTGATAATTCAAAACTATCACAGGATCACCAAAGTTATCATTCCCTATTTTGTCCTTCATCGTCTCTAGATTTCGTTCGCTCTTTTGAACCGAAAATCTTATCAAGACCCTTGAATTTACTATTCGAGTCACGTCTAGACCGAATGACGTAACATTCAACTTTTAGATTTTATCAACCCTAATTCCCTTATCTGTACAAGGAGACTAGGTTGCCCACGAAGATTATGAAGGACCATTCTGTAAATTATACAGAACTAAGGACCTATTTACAAAGACTTGAGGATTTATTTATAATATCCACTGATCTCGAGATCTTTCAGCAAAGTTCCTTTCCTTTAACATATCTAAGGATCTTTTTGTAATTCTTAGACGGATCCAAGGACCTTCTAGAGAATTATACTGATATATTGTCTGAATATGTTATGCAAAATAACTTATTTTCTCGAAGACAAGTTTCATTTCAGAATTTTGCATTCTCCGTCAACTTATGGAAGACCGTCTTAGAGAATTTTCATTATCTCAGACCGATGAATTCTTTTTAATACTTCATCGTCTTGTAATTCTTTGTATGACGAGAACATTCTGTTGCCGGCCTTGTCTAACTGTTTAGGTTTCGACATTTAGCTTGTCACACTTCTCCGCTCACTTATGCGGTTGTCTTCTTCGATTCTTCATCGAATCGAATCTTTAGGATCGAGCATTCAAGACTTATATTTATGTCATTGATGTCTCTTTATATTCTCAATAGCCGTTTTCATGTCTATACTGGGTGGTCAAGGTGTCGCTTAGCTCTTCGATGTGTCTATAATCGAGAAGATACTTAAGAGCCATCAACAAAGTCAACATTTATGGTGATTATGTGCCGAGCGTTATTCTTGCCCACGGCTAGGGATAACCTTTAGTGAAATACTTCACAAAATCCAGCGAGATTAGATTGATCATTGTTTTCAATCTCCACTGATTGAAGTTTATCCCTTTTAATGTTCTGTTCTTTCGTTCTGCTATATCATTTTGTTGAGGTGTATAAAGAATCGCCATTTGATGAACTATGCCATTTTTGACGCATATCTCAACGAGAGGAGATTCATACTCTCCTCCTCGATCGCTTCTCAAAGGGTTAATCTTTTTATTAAGTTGAGTTTCTACTTCGGTTTTATAAAGCTCGAACTTTTCAATTGTTTCATCATTACTCCTTAGTAAGTAAACATAACAGAACCGAGTGGAGTCATCTGTGAAGGAGATGAAGTACCTTTTTCCACCATCTTTAAGTCACAGAGATCACTGTCAATAAAGTCTAGAGATTTGAACGACGTCTTAGTGATTTTTGACTCTACATATGGTTGACATGTTCATCTTGAGTCAATTTCGAGTTTCAGAATTAACTCTAAGTTCATTAATTTCGTTAATGACTTAATATTTACATGTCCTAGACTTTAAATGATAAATATTGGAGGACTCAACAATATACTCATAATTATTAATTTCATTAATAATAGGTGATTTCGGCATTACAGAGGTAACATTTGGTTTAAATAACCCCCCATATAAATGTTAGGTTATGGTGTCTCCTAGTGTTGGTAGCGGAATCTCAGACTTCTCATGTCTAACACTATTATCCTCAGGATCTCATGCATAAGCTAATATTTATAACTAAGTTAACTAGTTTGAAGATTACCTTAATCGCTTGTTTTCCCTCGAACCTCTCAAATCGAATGTGAAGACCAAGAGCTTCAATTGTAGCTCCTCTACTTGAAACATCTGAATGATCAACTTGATCTCCCACCTTGTTGCTAGCTAGAACTCCAATGGTGCTTTGATGAAGAACACTTCTTCTTTGACTAGACAAATAGTTTTAGGTAACGACCTCTCTTTCTTCTTCTACTTGATTGTAGAGCTAGAAAGCTTCTTGAGAATTTTCACACCTTGTTCAAGTCTCAAGAGACATTATATAGAACCCTAAGTTATGGTTTCGTCAACATGTAAGTAATTCAGACTAAACCTGATTAAATATGTTAATATTAGTAAGACTATATGTCAAACTATAACCTAATTTTTTTAAATTTTCAGATGACACCTTTGCACTTTAACAAGTCTCCAGAAGCTAAGAATGAATTGTATTCACTTTTATGTGAACCTGATTTTCGTTTTAAATCATACTCAACTTGTATTGTGAATGGAGTCTGCTACCACACTAAAGATCGTGAAACTCCACGTAAAACCAAAATAGTGGAGCTGGTATACGTGGGGAGCATGAAGGCAGTGAAATAGATTTTTTTGGTACCTGATATGATGTTACGAGATGGATTATATGTTAGGATACCGAGGTGTACTGTTCAAGTGTGAATGATTTGACATAAATCCTAAGAATAGTAAGATTTGAAATGATTACAATCTTACATGCATTAATGTCAGTAATAAATGGTATGCAAATGATCGATTTGTTCTTGCTACCCAAGTACAACAAGTACTTTATGTCAATGATCATAAGTTTGGGCCAAAATGAAAAGTAGTGTTAAAGATGCGACATAGACACTTGTATGATGTGCCTGAAATGTGGCAAGTAGAAGAAGAATAAATTGATACTGCAGAAACAACTACTCATGTAGCCTATCAACACTCAAGGCCTTCAAATAAGAAGATGACTTCTTAATTACGAAATATGACGTAAAAAATGTTGAACCAAAAGTGGTGAATTTAAAATTTGTTGAGCGCTTCGATGACATCACCAATGACTTGAGTGAAGACGATGAGACGTCATTAGATCATAACAATGATGAAGAAGAAATCTAGAGACTGAGGAAGATACTGATATTGATGCCTAGTTTTGGTTCTAGTTGTTAATTCAAAGACTATTTTTGCATTCTTGGAATAATATTGAACATTTCATCAAACAATTCAATTGTCAGTTCTTACATTATTTTTATATTATTTTTGAGATGATGTCACTTTTATACATCATTTTTTTTGAGTTATTTCCTTTTTGGCCCCCTACTTTGTGACCAGCTTCCTTCTTGGTCCCCTAGTTTTCACAAATTCAAATTTGACCCCCCTTATTTTCAAGTAAATGTCATAACTACCATTCCTAATTTCAAAATAAATATTAAAAAAAAGAAAGATATTTTCACCTCACCTTTTCCGTCCGGTGACCTTCGTCGGAGAAGAGAGAGGTGAGATGGAATTTTTTTTAATATTTTTATTTTGAAATTAGGAAGGGTAGTTATGGCATTTACATGAAAATAGGGGGTCAAATTTGAATTTGTGAAAAATAGGGGACCAAGAAGGAAATTGGTCACAAAGTAGGGGGCCAAAAGAAAATAATTCATTTTTCTTATAGCTTTCACTCTTTGATTGCTTAGATTACAGATGACTTTTACTGTTGCGCAACCTCACTCAGCTTCCTGGTCAACACCAACTTCCACAAATCCGACAGGACAAACTCAAACTAATAAAGGTAATATAAACCAAAAAATTATAACACCAATCATAAATTCTAAGTATTTATATATTGTTTTTATTTTGTAGGATCAACTTCAATGAGGATGGGACGTGAACCTACTTGAAGTTTTGGAATAGAAAAACTAATGAAGTCGAGCGGACAATCGACCATTAACTTTTCAAAATTCGAAGGAAAACTAATTTGTGAAAATGCAAGTAAGCTTGCTAGCGAATGTGGCACAATAGTTCGACTTTGGTGCCGAAGTGGAGAAAAATTCAAGAGCATGATATTCAATCTTTAATCGAACGTGTCGAGGTATGTGAAAGTCGATATCAATTTATTGAATAAATTTCATTATTTAACTATTTTTCACCTTGTTTGTATATTCTTCTTTTGTAGGGATAAATTTTAGATTGATACTTCGGTCACATGTGTTAAAAATATATATATGATTCAACGGTGAGGAAGTATAACAACTACAGATTTATTTTGTATAAATGCTTCAAAAAAATTAGGTCATTTGGAGAAGAAAGAAAGAATAGATATTTCCAAGGAAGATTGGGATTGGTTATGCCGTTCATTTGATTCAGAGGACTATAAGGTATGTGGTATCTTTTCACATCTTCATACTTATTTGAAAGTAAAATTTGTTTTTTTTTTCTCTTCCAGAAACGCCCAGAGGCGAATATTGCAAATCGAGTAAAACTTCCATTTAATCATGGAGCTGGGTCAAGATCATCTGTATGTCATCGTGAGATAGTACATACACAATTTTTGTAATTTGTACACTAAAAGTTTTTCTGTCATTTTTATGAATGACATATTTTTTTTTATTTGATTATTGGCTTGTTCATATAGAACTGTATATTAATCCTTTAGGATTACCATATAATACTTTTGATTTACTAGAAAATAAAAGTTGGAGAGCCAATGGGCAATATACAAACATTTCAAAGTACACACATCAGCGAAAAAGGAGGTTGGCCTAATGATGAAGATCGCTCTAAATATCTAAGTGTATTATCTGTTGTTAATATTACTTCATACATTGTTCTTACCTTTCCATATTCATCATGCTTTTCCATCTAATTAACATGAAAATTCTAAAGGGATCCAATTCGAAACTATTATATGTCCAAGGTCCACTATCAAAATCATTCAGAGGGTTTCCCTGACTTTGTCCGTGTAACGCCCCAAGTCTAGATTTCCACGTCGGCTGCCATGAAAACCTAAATTTAAGGCAAAACAGTAAACAAAATCGATCTATTCACCAAAAGAGATAAAAAAACACCAAGTATGAAGCTCTTGAGTAATGATAAATGAACTAAAAGAAACTTTACTAAGTTCTCAAAACAAAAACGATGTCTCTACATCATCGACATGTGAGTCGAAAGAAACATAAAAGAAATAAGTACCTAAGAAAGAAAGAAAACTGCTAAGAGAACTCCTCCAAAGGCTAACTACGACTCAAACAGGTGGCACTTCCTGCTTCTTTAACTTAAAAAATAATAGGTTGGGTCAGATTCCAGCAAGTAGATTTCCAAATCCCTAGAACCTTATTAGACAGTCTCAAGATCTATCAATTCCACTAGATTTCATTATGTATAAAAGTAATGACGACAACTAGATGCATAGGCAGGTAACAGTTTACAAACAAACACAAGTGTTATGGTAAGTTGGTGTCAATCTAGGGAAATCGGATCCATCACCTGAACCCTCCCATAACCCACGTTGCATGAGAGTGGGGTCCACAAGGCTATCCTTGTGTTCGCGTCGACCCATACGCTCCATACCTAGGTCATACCTCAGTACGCCTTACCATGTGGACCCGTCGGTCATCGCACCAAACATTCGGTAGAGAGGGTCGAACCAACCACCAAACTCATCAACTTCCCACCAACTCACCACAACACAATATCACAGATGCAAATCAATAATCACATCATACACAATACTTTCATGTTCAATAATAGCATATTATGAGTTCATTAAATTTAACAAAAATTGGCAAATAACTCGTGCATTATGTAATCATAATATCAACGCATAATCTTAATGTTATTGTTGAATTTTAATCACTAAATTATATGTATTTATACCCTACTCATGTTAACAAGTGAGAGATTTCTAGCTATGAAAGTCGTACCCATTAGACGTAGTAAGAAAGTGATTTCTATCACCATTAACAATATATATAGTTGCTGAAAAATAGTTAGTTATATACCATGTAAATATGGATATAGGTGTATATAGTGTATAACAACTATCCTCAAAGTTTAGGTAATTCGACATCTTAATCATTAAGAATAATTTCTACCCTAGATAGACATCTAATTATGATTCAAGTGATCATACTTCCTGATTTTTATAAGATATCTATCGAATTTGACCTACCGGATATCTATGTCATAAACCCTAACTCTAGTTTGGATTATGAGAAGTTTTGGGTTCATGAATACCATCTAATCCCTTGATTTCCTATGAAAAATACTATTAAAGCCATGGTGAAGAAGAAACCTGCCTTGAATCCAAACTGAAGCAATCCCCACGCTAAAACCAACACCTTTGATCCCTTCTTATTCTTCCTCCCCTTGCTTTCTCTCTCTAGAAAACTCAACCTCTCGATCTCTCTCTAACTCACGGTTGCTGCTGTGTGGAGAAAAGAGAAGTGAGAAGTTTAGGGTTAAAAGGGTTTAAAGGGGTTTGGGGCAATTTTGGAAGGATAGAAATTAATTTTTTTTTTCACCAATACATTGAGAAATCTCACAGTTGTTGTATGCCATGAGGTTGGGTTGCTAAAGGCAACCCAACTAATACTCATGGGCGTTACAGTCCATGTCAACAAACAATTTGAAATACATTGACCTTTTAAGAACAGGTCAAAGTCAAATAGCAGAAGTAGATAGCTAACACATTGGTAATTACATGGAATCCTATACAACCTTAAGGGAAATAAATCTTTTTGAGAATTAGATAATGAGAATGTAAGTGATCAAGGTTATGATTTATTTTTCATGTACCTTGTTTGCATATGTTTATTTTGTTTTGAGGCTCAATTTGCATAAACGAGAATACTGATTATTGGGTCAAGGGAACTATCACCTATTATCTACTTTGAACAAAATAGTAATCGCTAAACCGTAGTTAAAACCCGTCTATACCTTGATAGACTTGTATTTCTGTTAAATCATTTGAAGTATAAGTCTGTAACATTCATTTCCACTCACTAGATTATTGTTTATGTTTGTACTATATACTACATTAAATTGTTTTACATTTTGAAACTTAATTTGTTTGTAAAAGGTATAACGATGTGAAGAATGTTAGAATTATGGATATAATGTTGTTGATTGGATGTTTATATGTTAGAAATATTCTATCTAAATATATGATTACTCAATATTGTAGATAAACCAAATTGCAGAGACTTAAATTTTATATATTTCATTCTTGGATTAGCAATCAAATAATAGTGAGTGTTTTAGTATGGTTGAGAGTTTAACTATCAACTTCTAAATGTAAAGTTTGCTTTTGTTGAGTAGTCACATATAAATGTAAAGTTTACTTCATTTCCCTCTTTTTTCCACCTCGTTTCTTGTTCTTCATTTACAAATGCCGGTAGAGAATCATGGATTGGTTTTCTCCGGACGATTTTATTGAAATGAAAAAACATAGTCCTCTATTACTCTAAACACTTCTTCCACCACCATTACCAAAACAACCATTTTTTTCTTTGTCTCCTTTCCTATCTCTTTGTTTATCTTCGTCAAAATAGAGAGAGAGAGTGAGTGAGAGAGAGATGATGATGATGCTGGTGGTGGAAGAAGAGTTTTTTTAAAGGACAGTGGCCGACAAAGGGTCGACGTCGATCCTTTGCCGTTGATAGTAAATGAATAAGAAAGAAATTTAAGTGGAAAAAAAACAAAACGGAGGAGTGAGAAAAAAGTGAAGTAGATAAAAGATTAAGAATAAATTTAAGTCAGACAAACGTAATGATAGAAATGGAGAAAAAAGAAATTTTAGGGGGCCTTGGGGACAAACAAACTGTAGAAAACACTTTGGAGTCAAACGACCCGCTTTTCGCAAATGTGAGGCCAAAATTTACATAATGTTAGACAAGCCATTAAAATATAACTTGGATGATGAGTAGGTAACGAAATTTTAGAACATAATAGAGTTTGTCTTTTCCCCAAGTCTCATTAAAATCTGGCTGGAGGTTTGAATCGACTCCATATCTGTTTGTTTTATTTTAGTCGCACCATCTATTTTTCTAAATGAGTCGTTGGAGTTGAATTTGAGCTAGAAAATTCAAACTGTCTATATTTAATATTAAAAAAAACCACTAAAGTGAAACCTAGATAATTTGGTAAATGAGTAATCAGTGGCGTGGCCAAGAATTTCTGTGCTGGTGCGAAAAAAAATATTTTGGGACCCTTTTATAGTATAATATGAAGAATAATTTTTTTTTTTGCATGTTCTGAAAAAAAAACAACTTAAAAGCTATTTAAATTATAATTTCTTAAACTTTTGGATGAGCAAGCTGACCATATCAACTATGTGCTTCGTTTACTTTGTCACTTTCTCCAAAAAGTTTGTATTATTTCTAGTGTTAAGGTATAAAATGCAACAAGGTCTCTCAGTGAAAATGATTATAGATTATATCGAATATATCTATATAACAAAACACAAAAGTTGTGACTAGGACAAGCTGAATAGGTCTAAAAAAGAGAAAACTTGCCAACTAGACTTGAAGATTATGTGAAATCTAACGGTGTCCCTACCGTCCCTCCAAACATTTTTGCCAACTCAGACTGGAATTTTTTTAAATCTAACGGTGTCCCTGCCGTTTATGCGAACGTTTCAAGTACTTCAATTTAACTGCATCTCTGCCTTCTCTCCAAACGTTTCATTTACGCTCTCATATTTCTATCTATCTCTCCACCCACTCTCTCCCTCTCTTTCTCTCTCTCTCTCTCTGTGTCTCCTGCAAATCAAACGGTTTATTCTTCAGCCACTTCCAAAACCAAAATCATCTTATTAGGGTAAGGTTCATTCTTCCCTCACTTCCAAAACCAAATTCATTTTATTAGGGTTTGATTTTTCATTATAATCCTCAGCTAAATCAACAAAAGAAGATAAATCCAATTGAAGATAGTGAATTCAACCTATAATAAATCCAACTAAAGATATTGAATTCAACCTAGAAGTCCTGAACTGAAACCTAGCATTGATTTCTCTCCCTTCATCTCTTTCTCATCTTCTTCATTCACTTTATCTTGGCTTCTTCTTGGTCGGCATCAAGGTTCGTATTTTTCTTTTCCCTAAATGAATATCTATTTGAGTTTTGGGTTGATTATTGACAATTTATGTTTTTCACTTTAAAGATCTTAAACTTATTCATTTTCCTTTATTTGTTTCATTGATAGTTCTCCATTGTTGATCGACCAATTTAGTGAGTTTCACCTGTAGTTCAATTTATCAATGATTTAACTCAGACCTCTCCCCTATCTTATTATCTCTGCCTCCTTGCACCCGTGGAAATAGACCCATTTGATTTTGATTCTGAATCAGACACTAAACAAAAAATTACTCCAGCAAGAAGGACTACTTCTGAACCTGCACTTTTGACACCAGATTTGAATTCCAACCCTTTCGACGACGATTGAAGAAAATCCTCTTCTTCCTCTTACGCATCTAACAAGGCGGGAAAATACAACTACCGGAATGACTTTCGTGACTAAGGTGGGTTAGAAAACCAGAGTGTGCAGGAACTAGAAAACTATGATGTTTACAAGACTGAGGAAACTACCAAGTCGGTTAACAATTGCTTGAAGATTGTCGAGGATATTAGGGAAGATGCTACTAATACCTTGGTCACCTTGCACAAACAAGGTGAGCAAATCACAAGGACTCACATGATGGCTCAAGATATTGACCAGGATCTCAGTCGAGTAAGCCCTTCTTGATTTTTTCTTTCTCGTGTTTATTTCAATGAGTATATTCTTTAGGTTAGTATGGGCTATAGCTTATCAATCTGAATGAAGAAAGTGAATATTATAACTTGAATGAAAATTTTTATCTACTTATGTTGTCGATATCAACGATTCCACATTGTGTTTTTTACTTAGTAGTCAACCTAACCAGACAGATGTTATCAATCAGTATGAACTCTGATAGAGAGTTTTCGCTTGCATCAATCATTAGTAATTTAAGACATCAACCCTGAGTTTGTTCTTTCTAAAAATGCTTGAGTTGATCCATTTAGTGGTGTTTCCCCGACTGAGGAAAGGAAATAATATGTCTATAAATACATAGAAGATCCGCCTCTATATTTTTTAATCATCTTACCCGTATTTGAGTGGTCATTCTCTGTTGATCTGCTAGATTTTTCGGCATGGATTTTTAGTTGTAATCGTATTGGGTTGATATCAGGGTGAAAAGCTTCTAGGGAGTCTTGGTGGTATGTTCTCTCAAACATGGAACCCAAAGAAGACTCGTGCCATAACTGGACCTCTCATCACGGGCGGTCATGATCTAAAACAACGTGTTTTTGGTTTTCTTTTCTGAATTCATGTGTTTGTGTTTTATAGTGAGATTTGTCAGATAAATCATCAAAAACAAAGGCAAGTCACTTGGAGCAAAAGGAGAAGTTGGGTATAGCACCTGTTCCCAAGGGACCGGAGAACTCTCGTGCTTCTGAACCCACAGATGCAATCCAGAAGGTTGAGGTGTGTATCTGTTTCCTTTACAAATTACAACACATCACTTGCAATTTACAGCTCAAAAGTAGCCAGTCAGAGAGTCGTAGCTCTGAATCCAAGCCTAACCTGTTTCAACATAGTTTTGAAGGCTGATTAACCCCAAATCACGAACTTAACGTAACCTTGACATGGAAAAATGTTCAAGTTGTGTGAGAAGGATTTTGGACAGCTCCATCTATTTCAACGAGAAAGAATTCAACCCATTCACTATTTTTGAACTTGAGTTCGAAATTGTAGAAGTAACATAGAATATGGGCTTTTGAATTCTACCTTAGGTCCTTAATGCAGGTCAGTATTTACTAGGACATAAATTCAATTAACACTATAAATGGTTTGGGCATTACTCCCTGACTCTGATTAGTTCAAGTCACAATGGCTTGCTCCTGTATATTTGAGTTATACTGTATATTTATTTGGGGTTTGTGTTATATCAGTTGGAGAAGGACAAACAAGACGATGCGCTTAATGACTCGAGCAACATTTTGGGTGATGTGAAGTCCATGGCTGTTGATATGGGACCGAGCTTGAAAGGTTAGGAATTACCTCTTTTAACGAACAATCGAATTGAAACAGTAATCTTCCATAATCAATCAAAATCCACCACTAAGCTGTGACTAAGACAAGCTGATTAGGACTAATTGTGCTAACCAGTTCGCAGCCAATATGTTTTTATATAATTGGATGGTTTTATGGAATTTGATAGAGTTAGTTGGAACTAAATTTCTCAAGAAATTAGATACACTTTACAAACACAACTGCATAAGTTATACTATGTAGTTCAAAATTTTATAATTACAATTTATTTTCCTGAATACAAACTAATTTACTCCATGATGTTTTTGGTATTATAGATACCACCAAAATTGATATGTCTCATTCATTGAACTACATTAATTGTCAAAACATCAAGATAACAGTTAACAAGATCCCAGGGATAACAAAAATATGCCTACCTAATTTGCTATCCAAAATCTGTTGCAATTACATGTATGTCTATGTAAGACAATCGTTGAGGATTTTCAATTTGTTTGATTTGATTCAGATCGAGGAGTTTTGACACAAACTAAAAGAAAAAGGGAAATTGGAGTCTTCACGCTAAAATAAGGTTTCTGCTAAGGGTTTATGTTTGGATAAAATATTATCACGGTCGGAAAATTGGTGAATCGGTTCTTAGGTTTCATTTTTGTTGGAAGTTTTACCTTCAATTTGATTTTTTCCCTTTCTCTTGCATGTTTCCATAAAATCATTTAGACATTGAATATTTGATCTTTAACTTCATTGAAACAGATGTAAATAACACTGTAACAAATGTATATATTTAATTTCGTGGTACATTGATGATGATATTTGGAGCTAATCGATGCAGTTTAAAACAAAATCAAATTCTCTGTCACATGAGGTGATATACATATTATAGGATACTTTTGTTGTCCGTGCCAAAGGCACGGGTCATGCCTAGTATTTTCATAAAACATCATTTGAAAAAGTTATTGTAACTACTGAAAAACAAATATCTAGTTAACTATATAATAACAACACTCGACATTATACCAAAGACTTATATAATGACAAATATTATAACTACACTTCGTAACTTTGAAACTTCACGGTTCATTATCTTTTTTTTTTGTTGAAAGAAAACAGAAGAGAAACAAACTACATATCAAGATCATTATTAAGCTTATGAACAGAGTGCCACGTGCGTTGCAGGAGGTTCTTCTTTCCCTATTTTGCTAGTTTGTCTGCCATCTGATTGTGCTTTCTCGAGATATAAGTGAATTTGATTTCTTCGAAGCAGGGTGTAAGGTATGTGATATTGTGAAGGAGTTGAAGGAGATGTCCTTCGACCAAGGTGACAATGCGAACAATTTGTCGGATAGGACAATTGATGTGGAAGATCATCAAGTCCGATTGATTTAGGGATCGTAGAGTTGTAGCTAGAGACCAACTACGATCGTCGAATTACGAAGTAATTCGCGGCTAACTTCGATCGGATCCTACAACGGGTTACACATAAGAGTGACAAATTGATCTAGGATATGACTAGTGGGAGTGAGATATAATCATGGGAGTGTCCCATAAACATATCTCATAGGCGTAAAAAGGAATTAGGCAAAGATAGTACAAAAAGGCCAAAAACAGGGTTTTTGGGCCTAGACCGGTTCGGGTACTTCTAGGACTCGGATTGGGCTGAATTTTGGAGGGTTAGTTGCTGATATAATAAACATTATATCTGCCAATTTTCGTGGTGTTTGGACACCTCCTCCTTAGGGAATTGAGAAAATACCAATAGTTGCTATTTTCGACTATTTCCCTAAATCTTATTCTAAAGGGTGTTTTAGGAAACCTAAAATGAGGTGGATTCTTATTAGGGTTCTATATAAACACTCTTAGGGCAGAGAATAAGGTGTGGAATTTCTCTCTAAGCTTTCTTACTCTACCACATCAAGTAGAGAGGAGAAAGTGAGCTAATTCCCATTACTATCAATCTAGTCAAAGAAGAAGGTGTTCTTCTTTTCCAACCACCATTGGTGTGCTAGCTATACAACAAGGTGGGAGATCAAATTGATTGCTCGTGTCCCAAGTAGAGGAGCTACACTTGAAGCTCTTGGTCTTCTTCAATCAATTCAACTAGTTCGAGGGAAAAGCGATTAAGGTAATCTACTATCTCCATTAGATTAATTACTAGTTTTGCATGTGATCCTGGGAATACTAGTGTAGACATTAGATGTCATATTTCCGCTATAAACACTAGTAGAAGGGTGTAAATCCCTACAGTGGCGTCAGAGCCTCTTGCTATTAACTAGTTTTTGCTAAGAATCGAACTAATTTATATGCTTGATAGTTTGAAAATTGAGTTTATAAAAGTATATTAAAAGGTATTTTTAACTCATAATTTGATAGGATTCAATAAATTTTCAAATTGAGAATCACATTGATGATTAAAAGTGTTTTAAAAGTCTCAATTTGATTGAGTTTCAAACTAATCCATGCTTGATTAAATTGATAGTTATGTTTAAAAAGATTTTAAAACATAAAATTTGATTAATTTTGAATTGGATTCAAAGATTTTTCAAAATTGATTTCAAAATTGTTCTTTGAAAAATTTCAAAAACCTAGATTTTGATCCAAAATTGGTTTGATTAAGAGTTGTTTTTAAGTTTTGGAAACTTTTGAAAAATAAAATTTTGGAATTTTAGAAGTGTTCTAAAAAGAGTAGTTTTGACTTTAGGAAGCTCTCAAAACAAATTTGGAAAAATTTAAAAGTTTCTAAAAGTTTTAAAATTTTTTTTTAGAAGTGTTCTAAAAGGAATTTCAAAAATTTAAGAAAAGTTTTAAAAATTGGAAAATAGCAACTTAGAGTTGCATAAGAAATTTTTTATTTTTTTTTTCTTTTTGGAAACTAGGGTTTTGAAAAACCCTAGTGTCCGGCCAGGAAGCTTCCTGGCCGGACCAGAAGCTCCTGGATGCGTCCTCTGGACGCGTCCAGAGCAGCTGCTGAGACCCGTCTTGAAGACGCGACCAGCAGCTGCGACAGAAGCTTCTGGACGCGTCTTGAAGACGCGTCCAGAGCAGCTACTAAGGACGCGTCTTGAAGACGCGTCCAGGTCGCGTCTAAGACGCGACCAGCAGCTGCGAAGGAGCTTCCTGGACGCGTCTAGGACGCGTCCAGAGCACTCGACCAAACGACGCGTCTGGGAGGTTCTGGGTGTCTCGGACTAATCCGAGACACCTAGTGCTGGTCCGGTCCAGTACCAGACACGTCTAGAACGCGTCTGGTACATGGACTAGCGTCCTGGCTCCGGCCAGGACGAGACCAGGCCTCGGCCAGGACATGCCGGCCCTATGGGCCGTGCTATGTCCGGACCTTGTCCGAACCCTTTTTGGGCTTGGGCCGGGACTTGTCTAGGACTTGGGCCGGGACTTGTCTAGGACTTGTCCCGGGCTTTTTCGAGGCTTTTCGGACCACGAAAAGGGACCATCATTCGAGTGGGAGTTTTTGCCAAAAATTTTTTCCGATTCCAACCAAATAATTCCAAAATCAATCTGGGCCATCCAAGAGCCCAAAACGGATTTCTCTTTAAATTGATTTATGAAATCATTAAGAATCGAACCAATATTTTTTCCGAAATTGACCCGGGCTTTCTGGAGCCCAAAACGGAGTTTTTCTAAAAGATGATTTTAATCATAAAACATAAAACCGGAAAGCACCATTAGTTGAATTCTTCGAATTTAGACTTAAGGTCCGCAATGTGACATGTGATGTCAACAAAAGTATCTCCCAAGATAATCATGCATATATAATTCTTAGCCTTGATATATTATATGATTGCATGTGATGTGAATGCGGGAAACTAGTATGGCCATAGATTTATTTCCTTATTCTTGTTTTAAGCACGGATGGGTGTATGCTTTGTAATTAATTTTAATTTCAAGTTTATACGATCTGCGAATCGTTAGAGTCTTGTAATTAGAGTTTAGGGTCTATGAGTCCATTGAAGAAACTCGAGGATGAAATCCAAAGGCGAGTGGGAGAAATCAATGGAGGTTCAAAGATGGCGATCCAAGACGAACCAAAAGGCGAAACAAGAAGAAAACCAAGGGAGATTAGATCTTCTAGGTTAGGGGCCATACTAGGATCCATGTCTGCTTGATTTACTTTCTCGCGCGCATTTACTTACTTATTTACGCTTTATGTCGTGGATGTTAGTTAGGCTAAATAGTTCACTATAACAAACGCCAGACTAGCGTAAAAGTCCCCAAAAGTAATCTTGAGTAATCGCCTATCCAGATTAAGACACTCGTTGCGCCCTTGTTCGAGGAAGGTGGGTCGGCCTTCGCAGAGTACCTCCTCTACCTTGGGACAATGCGGGTAGGCTTATAGAAGAGGCCTACACGTCTAAATGGTTCTACTCAACGAGATCAGCAAGAGAGTCTTGGATACTCGAGGCAAAAGGATAGATTAGTCATTCATTAATGAAATCTATCAACCAAGAGTCATAAGGTATGATCAGTGAAGTAGTTCACTCACCCGGAACGACGGAGTCAAAGGGTAGGGCCTTCGTCCGCTTTACTTCGAAGAACTGGGGTCTTGGAATCACTTATTCAATCGGGGACGATTTTTATTGAATAATGTGGGAAAACTAATGTTTTTCAAAAACGATAACGAGTTTTAAAACTTTGCCATTACTTTATGTAGTTTTAAAGATGACAAAAGATATTTTCAACTTCCGCTCACTTCTCGACAAGGAGAAGCTCAATGAGCACAACTTCCTTGACTGGGAAAGGAACCTAGGAATAGTTCTCAGGATGGAAGGAAAGCAACATGTACTAGAAACTCCAATTCCTGTATTGGATGATAATTCGACTAAAGAAGAGATAGATGAAGAAAGGAGTGTGCGGAAAAAGGCAGAGCCCGTAACTTGCTTAATGCTAGCAACCATGGAACCGACTCTGCAAGAGCAGTTCATAGACATGGATGCTTACTCCATGATGCGACAACTTCGGGAAATGTTCCAGAAACAGTCGAGATTGGAGAGGTTTGAAACCTCTAAAGCAATTATGGACATGCGCCTTGAAAAGGGAAAACCAGTTGGGCCTCATGTTCGCCAAATGATCAGGCTCATAGGCAAGCTGGCTAAACTAGGTTTCCCTTATAGCCAACAAACGGCTACCGACACTATCCTTCACTCCCTCCATAGTGGTTTTAATCAGTTTAAGATGAACTACAACATGAATGGATGGGATAAAACGTTGGAGGAACTTCATTCTTTGCTTCTAACAGCCGAAAAGGACGTCGCTATAGTGGAGACTAAGAAGGACGTTCTTATGGTACAAAAGGACAAAGGGTTCAAGAAAGGTGGAAAACAGAAGAAGAAAACCGCGTCAAAAGGTAAAAGCAAACGAATTGCCAAACCTAAAGACAAAGGTCCTCCTCCTGACACCAAATGTTTCTACTGTGATCGCAAGGGCCACTGGAAAAGAAACTGCCCTAAGTTCTTGGAGGACAAAAAGAATGGAACAGTAGCTTCCAATTCAGGTATAAACAGTTAACTTATCAAATACTGTAAAATTCCCAAATTATGGTATGTAATACCTAAAATTGCCCTTTCATTGTGAATGTAAAGGCGCAGCTGGGAACTGAGTATTTGGCTAAGGAAGACAAGATCCAAGAGGGAGCAGAAGCCTCGACTGCTAAGGATGCTGAAAGGGATCGAAGTCTACTTTAGGCACTATTCTAGATTAATCGTTTTTCTAGTTTTTTTTAACATCATCTCTTTACTAAGTATTATGGAGAATCAATAAAGAATTTTATTTCTAAATTGAGATGTTAATAAGTGCTAAGTTTAACAAACTATACCAAAAGATTCTAAACTTGGTCAAAACCTATAAGATAGGTTCATCCCAATCGAAAGGGATGAGGACAACAAGTCCACTATAACCAAAACATGAATCAAACTGACAAGAAAGAAAGCCTTGAGTCAAAAACAGAGATTGATCTTCAAACGTACTTCTAACCTATCCATATTTGGAGTGTCCAAAAGGATTAAGATGAAGAACACGAATCAAACTCTATCCTCCAAAATCCATTTAGTCTAGACATAGCTTCTCACAAAACTACCAAAATTCCGTATAACAGCTAAGCTTGTAAAAGCATTACAAAACTAGCTAATATCTGACGCAATTTCTTTTAAAAGAAATTTGGGCTTCTTCCATAAGCAATCAAGAGAACAAAGTGTTTGTTGCTCATGATAGTATTCTTCTAATAATTAGCGCACCTAGTAGTCTGGGAGAAAAACACTAATTATTACAAGAATAAGTGGGAGAAAAGTACAAGTCGATTTAATTCGATCATGAGAAAAATCATGGAGGGTCATGAAGAACAATCATGAAACTTGTACAAGACGATTAAAGTCGACCAAGAGCAACAAACTGCGGCTCCTCGGAAAAGGAAAGGTTAAAGACGTGATCTTATAAACCCACCGCACAAAAGCGAATGTCATTCGCCGGAGAACTCTCAAAACAAGTGAAAATGTCTCTAAAGGAATATCTTAAAGTAATTGAGAAAATTCCAAATTGTTGTTCAAAAGCCCTAAAAGGTCAAATCTCAAAGACACAGAAAATAAAGGTTATTTCTGAAGAGATAAAAGACCTGCGCAGAAACGGAAACTGACTCTAGATTTTGGCTAGAAGCCAAAATCATCGTGGAATCCATATCTCGTCAAGACAAGAAGCTTGATAATTTAAGTCAACAAAAGACCTAAATTGGTTTTCCAAAATAGAAAACTGAGAAGGATGGAAACATTCGTGTTTCCCGAAACGAGACAAGAAGAATAAAGATTCTTCCAAATCAAGTTATGTCCACAAGCATGCTTCAGAAATCTATCGATGGATTAAAAGCACGCAAGAGTTAGAATCTTCGATTCAAAAGGCAATCAGAGAAATTTGATTCTTGGAGAATGAAGAAAATCTTGAATCACGAGTTTCAAGAAGGTAAGTGGGAGTAAACAAACCTTCCGGGTCCGTATGCAGAGTACATACAAAAGATTGAGTACGACATAAGGTGTTGTATAACAGTAACGAACTGACTCAATAAAGGACCACACACAAAAGGATAAAATGCCATTTTGGGCATTTGAAGATCTATAAGCATAGATCAAAAGGATGATAGGATTAGAGAGACTCAGTACGCTGAGATGCTTGAGATCCGAAACAGAAAATCTAAGACTCGGAAAGTCTAAAAGAATTTCGACTCAAAAACTCATGACAGAGGGCGTTGCAAAACTCGGAGTCTAAAAGACACCGATGAGCTAGCACGCATGAGAGAGACATTTATGTTCGAAAACATAAAGTCAATCATGTTGGACATGATTAGCATTTAAACATCCGAATTCGGATTGGAAAACCGAAACACTACTTAGTACATCCTAGAAGGCTAAAGGATTAAGTAGTACAAAGTTGAACATGTCATCGTAGCAAACTTCCAGACATGGAAGGAAAGTAGGCTAAAAGTGTTTTAAGCCGGGAACTGTTGCAAATACTACACAAAGAATTAAAGGCCTCAACTCTAGTAAAGATTACTAGATATTATCAAGGTTGAAGATAGTAATCTTCAAACTAATTGATAATAAGCAAAGTTTAAAACCGACTACCACGGTAGTCAAACTAAACTGTCACCTAAGACATAGTATGAGATTCATACACAGTCTAAGGCATGAGGTATATATTTTAAACCTCGACAAGTAAAACTGAGTGGGTAAAAGGAGTTTTACGGAAGAGGCTCAGATTTACAACTCTCGTTATCAGAAATAATAAGAATTATTTCACCAGTCGTCTAAACTTGGTTTAGTGTTTAAACGACAGTCCATCGATAATAAAACGTTCCGAATAGGTTTGTCAGATACGTGATCTGATGAATGAAACCCTATTAAGTGAACTTGGAATAATTATTATCAAAAATCCCTGGTCCAGGTCATTGCATGGACAACAATGACTCACGAAGACTAGCACGGGAGTCGATGGGATAGCGCAGTTTCATGGGCTATAGGAATAGTATATTCTATTCGACTACGTGGGTGTATAAAAGGTTTATACACTGGATAACCCTCAAATGAGAAGTACATCAATCGTGATGAACGTCAATACTTCTCATAAAGACAATTGGAGAGATTCCTCAAAACATGAGTGCTCCACTCATCTTATGTAAGGAATGCCCGACTTTGGTTCCGTTAAACGCCGCGCCGTAAAAGGAGGTTATAAAGGCGGATACTGGGAAGGACAGGATAGACATGAAGTTAAGTGGGAGCGCAAGAATGGATTGTTTCACCCTAATCACATTAGGTACAAAGTGTCTCAAGGCCACTTGATGAGTAGCAACTGAAAATGCGTGGCCGCGCTCAAACGGATTAAAAGTTAATCGTTTGTCTTTTACAGTTGTACTCGGATATCAAGAAAGTCTGAATGATGTGACGTATCAGATGGGATACTAAATTGACACGGGAATCGAGGCATTGCACTTGTTCTAAGTCCAAGTGGGAGTCTGAAGGAGTTGAAGGAGATGTCCTTCGACCAAGGTGACAATGCGAACAATTTGTCGGATAGGACAATTGATGTGGAAGATCATCAAGTCCGATTGATTTAGGGATCGTAGAGTTGTAGCTAGAGACCAACTACGATCGTCGAATTACGAAGTAATTCGCGGCTAACTTCGATCGGATCCTACAACGGGTTACACATAAGAGTGACAAATTGATCTAGGATATGACTAGTGGGAGTGAGATATAATCATGGGAGTGTCCCATAAACATATCTCATAGGCGTAAAAAGGAATTAGGCAAAGATAGTACAAAAAGGCCAAAAACAGGGTTTTTGGGCCTAGACCGGTTCGGGTACTTCTAGGACTCGGATTGGGCTGAATTCTGGAGGGTTAGTTGCTGATATAATAAACATTATATCTGCCAATTTTCGTGGTGTTTGGACACCTCCTCCTTAGGGAATTGAGAAAATACCAATAGTTGTTATTTTCGACTATTTCCCTAAATCTTATTCTAAAGGGTGTTTTAGGAAACCTAAAAGGAGGTGGATTCTTATTAGGGTTCTATATAAACACTCTTAGGACAGAGAATAAGGTGTGGAATTTCTCTCTAAGCTTTCTTACTCTACCACATCAAGTAGAGAGGAGAAAGTGAGCTAATTCCCATTACTATCAATCTAGTCAAAGAAGAAGGTGTTCTTCTTTTCCAACCACCATTGGTGTGCTAGCTATACAACAAGGTGGGAGATCAAATTGATTGCTCGTGTCCCAAGTAGAGGAGCTACACTTGAAGCTCTTGGTCTTCTTCAATCAATTCAACTAGTTCGAGGGAAAAGCGATTAAGGTAATCTACTATCTCCATTAGATTAATTACTAGTTTTGCATGTGATCCTGGGAATACTAGTGTAGACATTAGATGTCATATTTCCGCTATAAACACTAGTAGAAGGGTGTAAATCCCTACATATTGTCCATGAGTTTCTCTGATTGCCAGTCTATCGTTGAGCAGTCTTGGTTCAGAAATCAGATAGGACTCTGGTTATCGCTTTCAATGTGCAAGTGAGAAATCTTGAGGTCCTCAGCCCATTTGACTGCATGTGGAATAGCTTGACATTCACATTCTTCCGCCGTTTGCCCTTTGATAGTGTCTGCTCTTGCAATGATAAATTATGCCTGGTCATCATGAATGATACAACCGATACCCGTCGGGTCTAAGAGTGTCGAAAAGGAAGCGTCCACATTACACTTAATAAAAGGCTTTGTTGGAGGAGTCCAACCTGCGTCAAGTTTTCCGTCCGTTTGATTGCGCGTGAGACTGGTTATTGCTCCTTGTATGTTCATGATCACCTGCATAGGAGATTGTTCTATCGCAGAGAAACATTTATCACATCTAGCTTTCCAAATAAACCATAGAATTTTGGCATAAAATGCTGCCTGTTCTGGTTCAAAATTAATCCATTAAAGGATCCATTCCTGAATGTTAGTTATATTGTCCGTAGTGATACCAAAGTGAAACCATACAGGTCTAGTAGAACAACATTTAAGCAGGACATGGGTAATAGTTTCTTCGTTGTCACAGTAAACACAGTTTGTGAGATTACCTATATATTTGCCAATTTTGTCACAGGAAGGCAATTGTTACAACATTTCCATAGAAATAGTTTTATCCTCGGGATCGTAGGTAGATTCCATATAAAGTTCCATTCTTTAATATTATAATCATAGGTTTTGGTTCTCAAATGATAATACATAGATTTTATAGTAAATTTACCTGATTTAGGTAAAACCCATTTCATAGAATCGTCTTTATAAGCCTGCAGATTGATACTGCTGATTGCCCTGCATAACTCACTATTAAAATAGACATTTAGTAGATTCATGTTCCATGCATTGTTTGTAATAAGTTGTGCCACTTTCTCAAAGGGGCAGTTGTTCTCATTGGCGATAGGTGGATTGTGGTTAGGAATCCAGTAGTCATGTCAAATGTTAATATTCGTGCCTTTGTTCACGTCCCAGAAAATCAGGCTGTTAACCTGTTTATACCGTTTAGCTAGAGATTTCCAGAGCCAAGAGTGGTGAGATTTAGCCGGGGAGGGTTTATCCACTTTGGGGTAATATTTTGCCTTCAAGATCTTGGCCCAAGGAGCATTAGGGTTTTGAAGTACACACCAAATAATTTTGCTTAGGAAAGCTTCGTTGTCGATAGAAGGTAGTCTAAGACCAAGACCACCAAGTTTGCGAAGACGGCAAATGGCAGACCAGTTTATGGCGTGGATGGTTTTAGTTTTTCCCCACCAAAAGGACCTTTGAATGGTCTCAATGCGATTGCTTATGCCCTTAGGAATGGCAAAACATTGCATTTGGTATCGGGGAACAACCGCTGCTATTGTTGAAATAACAATGCAGCGGCCAGCTTGAGAAAGAAGGTTAGTATGCCACTTGGAAAGCTTATTATGTATGTGCTCAAGAATGGTAGAGAAAGCCTGTTTCTTGTTTGCTCCAATGAAGAGGTGAGTTCCAAGGTATTTGTCAAGGGAAGATGATTGGTGCACTTTCAGGTTGCGAATGATCATACGTTTAAATTTTGGGTGGGTATTATTAGAAAAAAAGATGGTGGATTTGCTATAGTTGATAATTTGGCCGGAGGCTGCACTAAACGAGTCAAGAATCTGCTTGAGATTGTCAATATTATCAAGAGAGTTTGGACAAAAAATGATACAGTCATCTACAAAAAGAAGATGGTTGATAAAAATATCAGAGTTAGGGATTTTGAAGCCAATAAAGTTGTGGGGACTATGCTGAGAGTCCAGAAGCCTACAGAGACCTTCCATCGCAAGTGCGAAAAAGAAGGGGGAAAGGGGATCTCCTTGTCGGATTCCCCTAGAAACATTGAAGGAGGGGCCTGGGCGACCATTGATAAGGACCGACATCGAGGAGGTAGAGATACAGGTGTGAATCATCTTGATCCAATGATCCGAATAGCCTAACTGGGCCATAATTTTCTCTAAGAAAGACCATTCAACCCGATCGAAAGCTTTGGACATGTCAAGTTTTAAACCAAAATAACTTTTAGGTCCCTTTTTAGTTTTGAAGTAGTGTGACATTTCCTGACTAATGATAATATTGTCCGTGATTTGCCTCCGGGGACATAGGCTGCTTGAAAAGGGGAAATGATGTCTGCCAGCGTACTTTTGAGCCGATTAGCCAGGATTTTAGTGATGGTTTTATAGGTAGTGTTTAGGAGACTGATAGGCCTGTAGTCTGTTGTGGATTGGGGGGATTTAGTTTTTGGAATGAGGCAGATGAGGGTATGGTTAGAAGAAGGAGGAAGATGGGAATGATGGAAGAAGTTGATGACCATGTTGGTGATATCGCTTTTCACCGTCTCCCAGTTGGATTTGTAGAAGAAAGGAGGGTAACCATCCAGACCAGGAGCAGCATCAGATTTGAGGGAAAAGATAGCGTGTCGGATCTCCTCATCGTTAGGAGTCTCAGTAAGGCGGTTGTTTTGGAATTCGGTGATCTGAGGAGATAACAGATTAAGGAGGGTATCAGGCACTGTAGATCCCCTGAAGGAAGAGATAGTGATCAGATGGGAGGAAAAGATGTTAGTAATCTCTGCCTTGTCCGAGGTCCAAGAGTTATCATCCTTCTTAATGGAAGAGATATGGTTTTCCCGGTTACGCTGGATAGCTTTGGCGTGGAAGAACTTAGTGTTTTTATCGCCCAGCTGAACATTAGCGATTCTGGATTTTTCCTTCCAAAGGCTCTCTTGCTGATTATAGGCTTCTTCAAGTTGCTGATTGAGTGGGCAAAAGGAATCGTGATTCTGGACACTTTGAAGAGCGGTAGTAAGGTTTTTTATTTTGGTGTCAAGATGGCCAAACACTTTTTTGTTCCAACGAGAAAGATTAATGGCCAGAGAGTTCAGCTTGTTATGAATTAAGTTTTGAGATGAGGGCCAATTATTGCTAATGAAGTCACTACACTCCGGGTGAGACATCCAAGTGCGGATAAACTTGAAAGGTTTTCGGCCAAATGAGGTGCGGATCTTGGTGGTGAGAAGAATAGGAATATGATCGGATCCCACTCCAGGTAGATGATGGAGTGTCGAAGCAGGGTAGTCGATAAGCCACTTATGATTGGATAAGGCTCTGTCAAGCCTCTCCTGAATAAAGTTACCGGAGAATTGTCTGTTGGACCAAGTGTAGGGACTACCACTGTAGCCTAGGTCCTGAAGGCCAAGAGAATTAATATGATTGTTTATCTTCCGAGCATGGGTAGGAAAAACTTCTTTACCGCCTAATTTATCCTGTGGGTGCAAAATAGTATTGAGATCTCCAATCAGCACCCATGGAGTAGTCGGGTTTGGGGTCAGGTTAGTAAGCCTATCCCACGGGTCCATGCGGTGAGCGTTATGTGGGCACCCATAGAAGCAAGAAATGATGAAATGCGATATCTTAAACATACTATACAATATGATGTAGCAAATTTTTTGAGATAGTGCGAACACTATCCCTCTTTATGCACCAAAAAACTATTCTTACATATAAATTTTCAATGGACTATTCCAACATTGTTGAATACAAAGAGAAGAAGTCATTTTCATTAAAATAAACAAATTAAAAAGAAAATATAGTTGGTTTTCTTTTCACCTCAGACTAATGTTCTTGACTTAATAATTCATTTCTATGTGAGAAATAATAAATAAATAACAAAATTTTTTAAATCACCATATCTTTTTTTACGAAAGAGAAATAGTTTGAAATATATCCGCTCAACATTTGTTTTAGATTTTGATGATATTTAAGAAGATAGAAAAAGAATATAGTCTAGAGAGGGAGAGCAAGTCATGGTTATGTAGAGTTACTAAGTTGGTGTTATAACATGTTTCTGTAATAACTAGTGAATGGTAAGAGAATAGTGGACTTCTTTAACTAAGTACCAATACTATCCTCATCGTACACTCATAGATTGAGGTTGAAGAGACAAATAAAGCTAGAGAGAGAAATAGTCAGAAGGGGAGAGGAAATGAAAAGTTAAATCTCACTTGTAAAAGTACATTCGTATTGCGTGCATTATTTCACTTCATCTCCTATACAGTTTCAAAAATTATACAGTTACCGTCCCCACTTACCGCATGGTTTACCGTCCTGGTGAAGTGGCACCCAGGATTGCTTTTTTTGGTCCAAAGTCAAATCAGTCTAAAGCTTTGTGCCATGTCATGTATTGGTCCACCATGTATTTTCTATTACTTTTATTTTCCCTCTTCCATCAATAGTTATAAAGAGGGTTTTGAAGTGGAAATAAGAGTTCAAAAATTAAGTCTCTATTGCTCATTATTTTCTCACTAAAATGAAGGTTCTGAATTTACAAGAGCGGTCTGAAACAACTAAACAAATAATTGGAAATTAAAATATATTTTAAACTTAAATGTAAGTACTAGTAGCTTCAACAAAAATGACAATATTCCACAATACGAAAGTAAATGCAAGTAAACAAAACAACTCGTTAATTTTGATTTAGACTATCATATCTTTGATCAACTTGCTTTAGAAGGTTTGCATAGTGCAACTGTGACGAAACTGATGTATGCGGCATGTCCTCATAGTTTCCTCTACTTGTATTAACCTAAACAACATAAATGTCAATAAATTATATTATATTGTGATTAAAATTATGCTATAGAAATAGTGTAGAAACACATACACTTTCATGTGGCTTGAACTGAGCATAACGACCATGTGTTTCATAAAAGAAATTGTTTTATTGAGTTGACGGTGTATAATAAACATCACCTTCTTGGGTACACGGTATCTCAGATGGACCTGCCTCACCCTGTTTTTGACAAATACAAAACACTATTTAGTTTGATGTTAGTACTAAAATAAATTAACGAAGGAAGCTCTGAAGTTATTACTGTATAGATTTTAACCTTGTAGACTTAGTCTCCCCTTACGCCTAACACAATGTGGATCACACAATATAACTTCATTATCGTTAACATTTGAAGGAAATTTTGCATTAACACTTGATGTTGGAGATGGAATAACACTTGATCTGTAAATGGGTATACATTTCTTCTCATTTTCGCACACAGGCAATGTATCTTTGACATCTTTCATCATTGTCATATGACAAGTCAACCACTACTTCAAATTGCCGACATAGTTGTTCATAACGAATAAGGTCGTCACTTAATCCCCACTCTCCACCATCAACTTGCGTCTTTGTGTGTGCTCTTTTAACATCCTTTCTCCATCGACGTAAAATATATTTTTCTGGTAGGAAATCACAACCGTTGTTTATCATCACAAACATAGCATGTCTACAAAATATACCTTTAAACTCGAACATGCAACATGTACACGACTGCCTGATGTGATTGACTGGAGGAAACTGTGAATATCATTATCTTACGGTTTCTTTCTCCAATCAAAACCTGATCTCGTATGTCATAATCTACATACATGTGCATCTGATGAGTACAAGCAGGATAAAGATATAAAAAAGAAGTTGTTTCTTCTTGAAATTGTTTGAATATTTTTTTTGTATAGATCGCTTGAGCTTGTTTCTCCATTCGAAATCTTGTCACACATGGTATCATCTGTGAATATGACCTAAAATCAGTCTGAGCTTCTTTTTCTGCTTTATCTCTTGTCGCACGACCATATTAATCAACAAGTTGGTGTAAAGATGTTTTAGCATGAACATAACCATCAAAAAATGCATTTGCACTACGTTGAGTACTTGACATACCCGCCCAAAAACTAGTCTTAAAATAAACTTGTACCCAACTATGTCTTACCTCGTACATTTAAGTGAGTCACTTGTGTTGATGCAAATCATATTTGTTAAGCATTTCAAACCAACCATGTTCAAACTCAGCTACGTACTATGAATCATATACCAAATTATGCATTGTCTGGTTGATATGCTCATAATTTTTGTTACTGCCTAATTTTTCAGGAAACTTCTTAAGAATATGCCATAAACACAATCTATGCCTAGTTTTAGGAAATACTTTTGCAATTGCGACTTTTATCGCCGCATCTTGGTCCGTGATTATTCCCATGGGATGAGAGTCATGCATGCAAGTAGGCCAAGTCTCAAATAACCACACAAATGACTCTATATTCTCATGTGAGATTAAACCACAACCAAGTAGGATTGCTTGAGCATGATGATTTACTCCAACGAATGGGGCAAAAGGCATTCCATACCTGTTCGTCAGATAAGTAGTATCAAATGCGATCACATCTCCAAATTCTTTATAACATTTTTTTACTTCTCCCATCTGCCCAAAGTAAATTTTGTAAATGACCGCTTTCATCATGGTCCATACGATAGAAAAAATCATTATTTTCTACCATCATCTTCAAGAAATATTGTTGTATTGTTACAACATCACCTTCCCAAGATGACCTCGCCTTAGCTCATATACATAATTCCTTGCATCTCTTTCATTTAAAGATAAATTTTCATAATCATGTGCCTTTTCAACAATCGTGCAAAACTCTTATATGGTCGAATTCCCGCTCTTTCATGTAATTCCAATTTTCTTCTCACAAAAAGCCTTGATGATTCTATTGCATTTGTAGGATTGGGATTGTGTGGGACTAAGAGCGTGATTGTGATCAAGGAATGAGGAAGTTATTCTCCATTTGTTGTTTAATCTAATAGTTACTCTGATTTTAACTTTCCAACCCGTCTGACATTGTGGTCTTGGTTTTAAAATATTAGCAGAATTGCTCGCCCTTTTTCCTTCTCGACCAAAAGTAAAAGTAACATATTTGACAACTCCATTAGAATCCTTCTTACTAGATCGTCTTCGTATAGGAAATCCAACTGCAACTCCATATTTTCTAAAACATTCATATACTTCATCGAGATCATTGAATTGTGTTCCAATATTAAGTGATTCTTCAATATTTGTTTTATTAATGTCTGAACCATCAACTTCTTCTTCATTTACACAAAACCAACATCGTCTTCTACTTCTACTTGTAAATCATCATCATCTTCTTCCTCTAAAAGTATTTATTTTCCACGTCAATCTCCCATATTGCCTACCTATTTTACAAAGCAAAAAAGTTTGTAAGATTTGTATACATTTAAAAAAGCAAAAAAAAAAAAATTAAATGTAAAAAAAAAATAAACTATCTAGTGGAGATAAACATGGTAAAAAAAATAAACCAACAAAGATAAGATTTTCATGAACAAGAGAATATTTGTACCAAGAAATAACAAATAAGTCCAATAAAAAATTACTTTGGTAAACAATAAAACTAACAAAGATAACATTCACATGAACAAGAATTTAATGGAGATTGACTATGGTAAAAAATAAACTAACAAAGATAACATTATCATGAACAATTTACTAAAAAATAAAAAACAAAACAGAGTTGAAGACGAACCTTTTTGTGGTGAAGAAATTTCCGCCTTTTTTGTTGAAATGGTGAAGAAATTTATTGTTGTTTTTTCAGTTGAAATGGTGAAGAAATTTCTTGGTTTATTGTTGAAATGGTGAAGAAATTTTTTGTTGTTTTTTTGTTGAAATGGTGAAGAAATTTTTTGATATCAAATATTGAAGAAGATGGGTGTTGTCGTTGGAGGAGATAAACTAAGAATAAAAGTAGAACAAAAGAATTACAGAGAATTTAAGGTTAATAAATAAATGAATTAGTTGGTATAGGTGATTGTTGGATTTAATTTTTAGAAGGAATTGTTGGAAAAACCAGTAAATTTCAAATAGCCTATCCATGCTTTCAAATCATAAAAGCACGAGTTTTTTAAATTTAAGTAGAAGTGGATGGGTGGGGTCAGATGAGTCTGCCACTTAGAATTTGGTTGTCTTTTATTGACAAGTCATTGAGACGGTCATTGGGACGGTAGAAGTACACGGTACTTTTATCAACTTTGATACAGTTTACCCTAACGTCTTTACCATCTAATACTCGAACTTATTACCTATTAGCTGCTGGGTAAAAAGGGGGGCCCTTGGGTAAAGGGGCCCGGTGCGGATGCGCCGGTAGCACCCCTTTACCTACGCCCCTGAGTAATTAGGGTTAACCCCAGGTTAGACTCTTATCAAACCCATTTAAAACTCCACTTGGGTTAGATATAGTAACTTATTACCCATGAGATTATAGCATCTCCACTAGGACACTCTAATAAAAACTCTAAAGTCTGGTTGTCAAGTGTCATATAAAGATCTTCATCAAAAAAAAAAAAAAAAAAAAGTGTCATATAAAGATTCTCTTTCCTAAGTGTCAATATATAGACACTCTAATTTGTTTGGTTTCCAATGGAGATCTCTAAAATTTCTCTACTTAATACAAATGTCACTCTTAAATTGAATATGAAAAAATAGTTGAAAAGAAAAGGTTTCTATTGGTTTGAATTTTAAAGTGACACTTAGAGAGTCTCAAAGAGATACTCTAGTTTTAGAGTTTCTCTCTGTAGACACTCTATAATAAATGTGTCCACCTCATAATCGAGTGTCGAACAAATTGTTCTATTGGAGATGGTTTTTTAACAAAAACGGCAAAAAGTCATATGTGGCACTCTAAGTGTTAGATTGAGTGCCTCATTGGAGATGCTCTTAGTAGTTATTTAATGCTTGGAAGTTAAGGAAGTAGTATCCTATGAGTTGAAACACTTAACTGAAGAACCGCCTTTCTAAAATAAACAAAACTTATATTTTATATAACTTATTATTAGGAAGCTAAACTCTTTCCATATATATAATCCCTTCATCTCTTCTCCAGTATTCATATAATCTCTATTCCTTCCATTATTTCTAAATTTTCTCTCATCTCCAATTCGTTCAATGGGTGCTTTTATATCAACAATGTTATTTACTCTCTTCTTGTTCCTTTTGGTGTGCTTTGACCTTCATATTCTTCCTCTTCTCCTCCTACTTCCACCACCACCACCACGATGGACGATGATGTTGATTTAAGGGTATTGTTGAAGGGGTGTTCTCTCGATTCCATCTACAGTTTCGGAGGTTCTTCCAGTGACAATGGAAATCTCTTACAACAACAGATATTATCCTTCATGGCTAGTCGCGGACATGTTGATGGTGTTAATCCACAGTCTCTTCATCATCTCCACCGAAACTCTGATGGTTAATTTACTCATCCTGGACTACCTGTCTTCTGTTTTTCATCTACCATCACCAAAACCATATTTAAAGAAGAAAGACTCCAAATTCAATTATAGAGCTAACTTCGCAGTAGATGGAGCAACTGCACTTGAATCTCACATTAGCAAAGATAGATTAGGGATCTAGATGCCATGGTCTACCACCAACTCTTCTCTCAATGTTCAAGTTGACTGGTTCTTGACCCACCTCACCTCTATATGTAATTCCAACCTGAAAGAATGCAAAAAGAAGCTCGAAAGGGCTATGTTCTTGGTGGGAGACATCGGCATCACCGACTACTTCACCTTTTCAGAATGCAAAACCATAGAAGAGGTCTCGGCTACTTTAATAGCACAAGTCGTTCTAGCCATAAAAGACGCGCTAACAAGATTGATCGATGCTGATGCTCTAAACCTAATAGTTCTCCCAACAGGATGTGAACCAAGTTATCTTAGAATGTTTCATGGTGATGAGCCAATGAAATATGGTCACTTTTCTTTTAACAAGCACTGCCTAAAACCTTTCAACGTCTTCTCTGAGATTCATAATAATCTTCTAAAACAATTACTCGTGGAGTTAAGTGATAGGCCTAAAAAAGGTCTATTCCCCAAGTGTAGGGATCAAGTTATAGTATAATTTGTAAATCGGGAAATCGTTCCAAGGGATAAGTAATTTTATCTAAATCTTAAATGAACACCACCTTTAATAATTTTGATTTGTTTTAAAAAAAACTATTTTAAAAAGAAAACAATAAAAAGACTAAAGAAGAGTGAAATCAAGGTTGGAAAGAAATCTAGGGTTCTTGATTCCACCACATAAATAGACTATCTAAAACATGCATTCAATCAATAAATTCCTTTTTCATATATAACTCAAAATCTAACATAATAAACTATTTAGATTTCGGAAGATATTCTTTAATAACACATTTCAAAATCAAGTATTTTTAATTGATTATCATATAAAACCTATATACCTTAACAATCATTCATCATCTAATAAGCATACCTCATCTAATAACTTAACAAAAGCATGAAATATCTCATTATGAAGCATGAACATTGAAAATACCATAAAATCTATATGAAATGACAATTAATAGGCATTGAAGCTCAATACAAGGATTCATTAATCAATAACATATTTCAAAATAAGTCCAAGTATGGGTTTCCTCTACAACCCTAGGTACAAGATTAGCTACTCATGAAATCTAAAGTAATATTCATTGAAATTCTAAAGTAAATGGAATTACAAAAGATAATGAAAAGAAATCACCAAATGAGATTTAGATCCATAGCTCCTTGTGCCTCCATGTTGATGTCCAATATTAGCTCCAAATGTTTCAAGAATATTACCCAAAACTCCAAATAATAGCTTTTTAGAAGATGAAAGAAGAGAAATTTAGAAGAGAGATAAAAGAAGAAGAGATTCTAGAGAAGAAGTTATGGAGAAATTAGAAGTTCAGAAGAAGAAATTAGAAGTAGAAAGAAATTGTAGAGAATAGATGAAGGTGGCTAGAGAGAGTAGTAGAAGAAATGGATTTAGGGTTAGAAGATAGAAGAAGTGGCTTAGACATTAGAGAAGGAAGCCTTTTGAGAGGGATTTTAAGTCGCGTAGAAGAAAGACAATTAATAGTGTATTTATAAGGGTGGCTAGGGTTTATGGGAGAAAAGGGGTAAAATGAGAAAGATGGTTGAGGTGAATTTAGGGTTTTGTGCTTATTTCTTCAAGAAGGGACGGCTGGGTTTGACAAAAGTGAAGGGAGCATGACATGTGTCGGACTAGAAGAGGGTAAGGTAATTTGGAAATTGATGAAACCATAAATGCCAAAAATTGGTCTCTGGGTTTATTAGTAAGGAAAGGGCCATGTGTCAGCCAACGAGAAACGAGAGGGGCTGCTAGATGGATAAGGTTATAAAGCTCAGGCTATAGTACAACCAGGAACAAGGTTGCTAAGTTGCGGGATCATCTAAAACCGTTTGATCAAAGATACGCGAATCTGGACGGACGATCTCAGTTGGAACTACGGAATCTAAGTTGCTTCCAATTATGCTCAATCGTGTCAGTTGGGACGTTCCTGTGCATCGCTGTACACGGAACTAAGTTACGTCTCACTCTAGAAATGCGCCACGTGTCCAACTGTTCCCGAACTTGACCCAATTTTGACTTCACATAATTCCCTCGTCCGGACTCCGAATTGACTTCCGTTTTCTCCTACGGGCTCGTCTCGGGCTCTATTTTTCAACTATACACTGACCTTGGCTAAATTACCAGAATGTCCTTGACTCCAAATGACCAAAATACCCTTCATGTTCGTTTTTAACCGTTTTCACACCTAACTCTGCAAAAGACACCTAATCAAGAAAACCAACCACTTTATTACGATAAAGATTCAAAACAGACTAACTCGGCTAATTTAAACGACTCAGATGGGACATTTTCATGACCCATCAAACATCCCCAAACTTAGATTTTGCTAGTCCCCGAACAAAACAAAACAAAAACCTAACTCACTTTCGGAGGAATCCCGGTTGCATTTAGCATATGCAACAAGCCGTTAAACCCCTAGGTTGCCCTAGTGGACGAGTTTTGTCTCGTGAGGGTTTCCAGAGAATGTACCCACAAAATTCAAAAACATTTCTAAAATACATTAGGGTCCAAAAGCACTCAAAGTCAACTAAGACGGACCAAAAATGTTTATCTCTTAGAAAATTTTAGCAAGCTAATAGGAATCAGTCGAAGTTAACAACACTATACAGACGTTAAAAATCTCTTCACTAATAATCTAGACTCGAAGTGCACGTGACTAGCCACAATGAGAATCACTTAAATTCCGAACAAACAGAGCTTTGATCCCTATCTTAATACATTTCGCCTCGACTTTGGCCTCACAAACATATGCTCTAAAAGATGAGATCACTCAAGAATGGTTCGCTCGTATGTGTGAGTGTGATCACTAATATAGACTCAACACATAAAAAAAAGGGTGAGGACAACATTTTAAAACGAATGATCTACGAAAAAGGAATATAACCACTAAATGGAATGGGGAAGCTCACTTACCCTTCTCACCCACTCTACCCTGTAATAATGCTTCCTAAAGGTTGACGGATACAAGTGATGAGATAGATGGTGATGAGACCCCGAGAATGTCGACGCCTTCAATGCTAGAGAACTTCAAGCAACTTCCATACTTAGGTTTTTTCTTTGAACACTTATTTTACAAACTAAAATCCACATGAACTTTTACACACAATTTCTTTTTAAGAGATTTTTTCTTTTCATTTTTTTTTTTTTTTTTGAACACAACTACAAACAATGCAATACCAACAATAGTATTCTCAACAATCAACTTTTCCATTTTTTCACACTTTGCTTTCACATTCTTCTTTCTTTACTTTTCATGCCTTCATTCTCGGGAGTCATATGATGAATGGATGGTGGAGTATCCGTCTTCCTAAAGTTGACACTATTATCGGGTTTCATGGACTACAAGAGTAAAGTTTATTCGCTATCCTGATGTCATTCCTAGTGGTTATGGAAGTTGAGCACACGAGATCAAATGAACTCTTTTTATAAAGTTGCGAGGTTGAGTAGCTCCTCACTCTACTCAGAGTCAGCGCAGAAGAGTACGCTCAAAGGTAATAGAAAGGCTTAGAAATCTCACAAGGGTTAAGTCTCCACTAATGATTAATCTAGTTCTCTCAGAACCGTCTACCCTTCACTTCCATAATACTCACATATGGCTAGCACACAGACGACTTCAAGACCCGACATTCATGAAGAAACCTTTAACAACCGGATAGTACGATCAACTCTACTCTATAACTATTAACAAGCCAAAAACAACCATTAGACTCACATTTTTGGTCCAAAATTGAAAAATTTTGAACCCTCTTGAATTTTCGAAATGAAAGAATTAGCAAAAAGTTCTTCCCTATCCCCAAACTTACATCGAACATTGTCCCCAATGTTCTGAAGACTATGCCAAAATAAAAAGAAGAGAGGAAAGATATTACCAGACTCTACTGTCCTATATCAGAAGCATGGGTTGCCTCCCAAGAAGCGCTAAGTTTAAAGTCTTCAGCCAGACTAAGCTGATCATCGAGAATCACTTCTGATAGACTGGATTTTCAATAAAAACATCCACGGTTTCGGGTGATATTTCTAAAAATGGTTTTAAATGTTGACCATTGACTTTAAAACAAACACCATTTTTATCCTCAATATCAACCGCACCATGAGGATACACAAATTTGACAACAAAAGGCCCCGACCATCTAGAACGAAGTTTTCCAGGAAATAAATGCAAACGAGTGTTGTATAAAAGAATTTTTTGGCCTGGTGAAAATGATTTTCTCAAAATGTTTTTATCATGAAACACCTTCATTTTATGCTTATACACTCTAGAACTCTCATATGCATCATTCCTCAATTCTTCTAACTCACTAAGTTGGAGTTTTCTCTCTCTACCTGCGCTGTCAAGCGAAAAGTTCATTTGCTTGATAGCCCAATATGCTCTATGCGAACTCAACAGGGAGGTGGCAAGCCTTGCCATACACCAATCTATATGGAGACATTCCAATAGGAGTCTTAAACGTTGTACGATAAGCCCATAATGCATCTGTTAGTCGTAATAACCAATCCTTTCTATTTGGATTAACTGTTTTCTCAAGAATGCGTTTAATTTCCCTATTGGAAACCTCAACTTGACCGCTTGTCTGTGGATGAGACGGGGTGGACACTCGATGAGTAATACCATACTTTTTCATTAGAATTTCGAACTGCCTATTACAAAAGTGTGTTCCCCCATCACTAATAATCGCTCGCGGTGTACCAAAACGATAAATGATGTTTTCTTTTAGAAACTTGATCACAAGTTTGTGATCATTCGTTTTGCAAGCAACCGCCTCTATCCACTTAGACACGTAATCAACTACGACTAGAATATATAGATTGCCGAAGGAGTTTGGAAACGGACCCATGAAATTGATGCCCCATACATCGAAGACCTCAATAACTAAAATGGGATTTAGGGGCATCATATTTCTACGTGAAATAGTCCCCAATTTCTGGCATCGCTCACAAGCTACACAATATGCATGGGTATCTTTGAATAAAGACGACCAATAGAAACCACATTGTAAAATTTTGGCGGCCGTCTTTTTGCTACTAATGTGACCGCCACATGCATGGTCATGACAAAAGGAGATGATGTTGGTTTGTTCACTATCAGGGACACATCTCCTTATAATCTGATTGGGGCAATACTTAAACAAGTATGGATCGTCCCAGAAGAACAGCTTTACCTCGGACAAGAATTTATCACGATCTTTCTTAGTCCAATGCTTGGGCATGTGTCCCATAACAAGATAGTTCACTATGTCTGCGAACCAAGGTAATTGGGAGACTACAAGAAGTTGTTCATTAGGAAAACTCTCTCTAATAGGTAACTCATCATTTACGGACTCCACAACAAGCCTAGACAAGTGGTCTGCTACAACATTTTCGAAACCTTTCTTATCCCGTATCTCTATATCAAACTCTTGTAGCAAAAGTATCCATCTAATCAACCTAGGTTTGGCCTCTTTTTTAGAGAGGAGGTACTTTAATGCGGCATGACCAGAAAATACTATGACCTTAGAACCTACTAGGTATGACCGAAATTTCTCTAAGGCATAAACAACAGCTAACAACTCTTTTTCAGTGGTAGAGTAGTTGAGTTGGGCATCATTCAACGTCTTACTAGCATAATAGATTACGTGAAGTAATTTGTTTTCACGTTGACCTAAAACGACTCCTATTGCTTAGTCGGATGCATCACACATGATCTCAAAAGGAGCTTTCCAGTTAGGCGGTTGAACAATAGGAGCAGTAGTAAGCAAAAACTTGAGTTTATCAAAGGCCTCTAGACAAGCATTATCAAATAATAAGGCACATTTGTTCCCCGTATGAGTAGGGTCTCCACAAACAGAACACGGGTAAGAAACAGGTTCATTTCCAACACTCATGACATGAGTGGGATCCTCCGTGAAGGTTTTAGGTTGATTCATCACTAAGGCTTCCAACCTTCTGGTAATGGCATCAAGTTTGGACTCAGAATCATCGATCATATAAATCCCGCCCTTAGTTGGATTAGGCTTTGCCCGAGTGATAGGTTCTCAAGGTGAGAAGAAGAATCTAGGATTTTCGATTTCACCACATAAATGGACTACTTAAAACATGCATTAATTAACAAATCCCTTTTCTCATGTATAACTCAAAATCTAACATAATAAACTATTTAGATTTCGGAATATATTCTTTAATAACTCAATTCAAAACCATATATATTTGATTGACTATCATATATATCTAGATTCCTAAACTATCATTCATTATCTAAAAAGCATATCTCATCTAATAATCTAATAAAAGGATGAAATATCTAATTATAATGCATGAATGATGAAAAGATCATAGAATCAATATGAAATGACAACTAATAAACATTGAAGCTCAATAAAAGGATTTAATAATCAATAACATCTCTCAAAATTAGCCCAAATATGGGCTTCCTCTACACCCTAGATACAAATTTAGCTACTCATGGAATCTAAAGTAATATTCATTGAATTTATAAAGTAAATGGAATTACAAAAGATAAATGAAAAGAAATCACCAAATGAGATTTAGATCCATTGCTCCATTTGCCTCCATTTTGATATCCAATAAATACTCCAAATGTTTTCAATAATATCGTCTCAAAACTCCAATGGTAGCTTTTTTTAGAAGAAGATGAGATAAGATGAGATTTAGAAAAGAAATAAGAGGATACAAGATTTTAGAAAAGAAGTTATGAAGAAATTAGAAGTAGAAAGAAAATGTAGAGAAGAGATGAAGAAATTAGAAAAGAAGAGAGAGATTGGAAAGAAATTATGGTGGAATGGGTAGAAAAGAAAAGAATGGAGGCTAGAAGAGGAGATAAGAAGATGATTTTAGGGTTAGAGAAAGAGGTAGGTTAGAAAAGAATGGAGGCTAAAAGAGGAGAGGGAGGCTAAGAAGGGAGACCCTAGGTTGGTTCTCTAAAAGTCTTTATATAGAGTTAGGGGTTTAGTTGGGTTAAAATGGTAAATAGTACGAGAAAAGAGGGTCATTTTTGGAGTTTTAGGGATGAAAGTGCAAAACCCTAAGGCATAAGTCTAGGCCTGTAAACGGTAGCTTATCGGAGAGGATATAGGCATATCCGTATCCGAATCCGATAAGCTATCCGAATATCCGAATCCGATAATTATCCGACGGATATTAAAAATCAATATCCGAATCCGAATTCGATAATATTAACGGATATCGGATAATATCCGATATCCGAAACTTTAACAAAATTTCAAATTTGTTCTTTAAATTTTTAACCATTAGATCTAAACAATAAATCTCAACCATAAATTTTATATATTATTATAAATAAATTTAAATTTTTATTAATTTTTTATATTACTTATCGGATACGGATATTTATCAGATCGAATATGAGTGTATCCGTATCCGATATCCGATAAGCAGATATTCGATAAGGAATATCCGAATCCGTATCCGAAATTTCGGATATTTTTTTGAAATTCGAATACGGATGTCGAATATTCGGATATCCATTGACAGGCTTAGGCATAACCAATTGTTGTTGGCGGCTAGGGTTTTAAACAGGTAAAGAGGAGGGACACATGTCGCAAGGAGAGAAGAGGGAATCTAATTTCTAAAAGGGACATGGGAGGGACATGTGTCGGCTGGAGATAGGGTTAAGCAATCTGGCCGTTAGGGTTTGTGTTCACGCGGCTACAGTGCTTCGCGGCTAGGCAATTGACGTGCGGCAGCAGCTGGTACCCGTAGGATGAACAAAATCCCGAATCTAGACGAACAAGAGAGATACACGTGGTGGGGCTACGGATTCTAAGTTGCTAGGGAAAAGAAGTTATCAAGCCTAAAGGTGCAGATGCACAGGAGCCGTCGGATTTCAAAAACACGGAAGGTAGCGGTCAGGATTAAAACGTGGGTACGGGGCAACCGAAACTAGTTGCAACGCGCTACATCGGATCATACTCATAGGTCTCGTTTTGTTGCTGAGCGAGAATACGGGAATTAGATGAAACGACCTCCGGAGAGCGCCACGTGTTCCTTGGTGTACCGCGTGCCAGAATCCTTCCCAATAGTGTCCCGCAAAGTCTACTTCCTTGACTCAACTTTGACCTTGATTTATTCCTTCGTCCGGACTCCGATTTGACTTCCGTTTTCTCCTACGGACTCGTCTCAACCTCTACTTTTCAACCACGCACTGAACTTGGCCAAATTACCAAAATGTCCTTAACTCCAAGTGACAAAAATACCCTTTATGTTCGTTTTTAACCGTTTTCACACCTAACTCGGCAAAAGACACCTAATCAAGAAAACCAACCATTTTATTATAATAAAGACTCGAAACAAACTAACTCGGCTAAATTAAACGACTTAGATGGGCTTTTTCACGTTCAAATCGTATATGCTGACTACTACGGACTTAGAAGTTGGAAGTAGACCTTTATATACTTTAGCACAGCTAGCGAAACCAAGAATCCCTTTGTGGCAATGTATAGGTCTTTGTATGAGAATCTTTTTGCACCACAATTAAGCTCCCAATCCTCCATCGATTGTGCAAAACTTTTTTTTTTTCTGATGATAAAAATGAGGACTGATTATTAGTAACTTTAGAAAATTCAGATTGGCCATTCAGCATACGTTAAACAATTCAAGGTCTTTTTCTAGGAGATCCGACTTGCTTAGATATTTAAGCCTTACCACGAAATTAAAGTCAAGTGTTCTTTCTCTCAAACGTTTGGTCTAAATTGATTAACCTTGTGGTGATCGGCCCATCCCCACATTAATTTTGTAGTTGACTCTTTTTTTAGAGCTGCGAGAAATATAAGCCCACATAATAAGCGAGAGAGAGAGATTATGCTTACAAATGAAGAATCCAACCATGATATTGTTACTACTCAAGTTTGTATCGACCATGGTATTTCTTCTAAATAAAAGTGTTGAAGCCTCATCAGAATATAATTTTGGTTTCGTCTACAATGGTTTCAGAAATGCAACTAATCTTCATCTCGATGGAGTAGTTTCTGTCACACCCAATGGTCTCCTAACATTCACCCATGACGCTGCAAGAGAAATAGGCCGTTCTTTCTACTCCCGTCCGCTTAAATTCAAGATCAATAATTCATCATCATCATCATCACCACCAGATTTAAATGGTAATACTACTGCTAGAACAACTACTCTTTCTTTCTCTACTACTTTTATTTTTGCCATAATCCCCAAGTATTACGATTTAATCGGTAGTGGAATAGCCTTTGTTCTTTCACCTCACCTAGAGGCTCAACCAGGACCTTTACCAACACCATATCTAGGCTTATTCAATGAATCAAATAATGGAAATCCCTCAAACCACGTCGTTGCTGTGGAACTAGATGATAACTATGGCCGTGATGTAAATGACATAGACAACAACCATCTCGGAATCGATATCAATAGTGTCATTTCCGTTCAATCCTCTCCAGCCAAGTACTTTAGTAGCAAAGAAGGTGGTTTCAAGGACTTAAGCCTTACAAGCGGACAACCAATGCAAGTTTGGGTAGAATATGATGGGGTGGAAAAGCAACTTAATGTAACAATAGCTCCAATTAACATACCTAAACCGGATATTCCACTCTTATCTTTGTCCCGAGATCTTTCAACTGTCATATTAGATTCTATGTATGTGGGGTTCTCTGCAGCATCGGTGAGATCATTTTTTACATCACATTATATATTAGGATGGAGCTTTAAGATGAATGGGAGAGCTCAAGAACTCGACCTCTCGCGACTTCCTAAGCTACCTAGAATAGGATCGAAGAAGAAACCAAAGATTTTGGTGTATGGGTTACCTATATTTCTCCCAATTCTTGTGTTAACAATGATCCTTGTCATCTATTTTATCATAAGAAGGAAGAGGAAGTTTGCCGATATTGTGGAAGATTGGGAGCTCGACTACGGTAGCCAGAGATTCAGATATCAAGATCTATACATTGCTACAGAAGGGTTTGGAGAGAATGAGCTTCTTGGTGTTGGTGGCTTCGGCAAGGTCTACAGAGGTGTATTACCTACTTCTAAGCTCGAAGTAGCCGTCAAAAGAGTTTCCCAAGATTCTAGACAGGGCATAAAAGAATTTATAGCGGAGATTGTGAGTATTGGTGAACTTCGGCACAAAAACTTGGTACAACTATTAGGTTATTGCAGACGTAAAAGGGAGTTACTTTTGGTCTACGATTACATGCCTAACGGAAGCCTGGACAAGTTCCTCTTTGGCTCTCAAATGAACTCATCAGTGACACTAAATTGGAACCAAAGATTTAAAATCATCAAAGATGTGGCAAGTGGATTACTTTATCTGCACGAAGGGTGGGAACAGGTTGTGATTCACAGAGACCTCAAGGCTAGTAACATTCTATTAGATGGCGAAATGAATGCAAAATTGGGAGATTTTGGTCTAGCAAGATTGTACGATCGTGGAACCATTCCTCAGACAACCAATGTGGTTGGGACATTTGGTTTCATAGCACCAGAACTGACTAGAACTGGAAAGGCAACGACCAGCACCGATGTCTTTGCATTTGGACAATTCTTGCTTGAAGTTGCCTGTGGAAAGAAACCTGCAGAACTATACCAATCGGAGACCGAAGAGGATCTAGTTTTGGTGGATTGGGTGTTTTCTTGTTGGAGTAAAGGCTTAATTTTAGAAACAAGTGATCCAAATTTGAGAAGTGAATATGTGGTTGAAGAGATGGAGTTGGTTCTGAAGCTGGGCTTGCTTTGTTGTCATAATGTTCCAGAAGCTAGGCCCACCATCAAACAAGTTGTGCAATACTTGGAAGGAGATTTGCCACCTACAGAGCTGCGGGTCGTTAATATGAGCAACAGTATCAATCAGGCAATGCATTCACAGGGTCAAGGATTTTTTCAGGATTTTTCTGCATACAATGCATTCATAGGGTCATCGTCATCGATTGCTGAGTAACTCTTCTCTGGTGGTCGTTGATTTTCATAAGTTTGACTAGGAGCTAATTTAATGTATTGTTTGTGTTAGGCTGAATATAATTTCAAAAGTTGATTTCAAGTTAAAGCTTTCTCTGTCATGCATTCAATGGTAGATTAGTAGTCTTGGAACCATTTGGAAAAGACTTCTGCCAGCAGCCTCAGTCAAGCACTGGTCAGTCAATTGGACTCCTAAATAAACAAATTCTGATAGTTATAGATTGGTAGGGGTGTGCCAGGCAAATGCAATAGTGCAACACAAAGGCGACACTTGAGAGCCCCATCAGCAAGCTACTGTGATCTAAGCCAAAATGCCAAGAAATGTATGCTCTCTCCGTTATATCTTGTGTGTCTTTATAATAGTTTTACACTTCTTCCGTTGTCTAAACCCATCTGTGTGGGGCTATTACAACCCACCCTCTAGTTATGCTTTTTCTTTTTGTATTGGTTAGTGCGTCTCAAACCCGGGGACTTAGAGGGTGGAAAACTAAATCTTCTACCACTCTAGCCAAGTGTTGTTTGCCCTCTAGTTACGCTTATTGATAGATTCAAAAGGGGTTATTTCCCAAATAGCCCCCAACTTTATGACCAGCTTCCCGCCTAGCCTCCTGCTTTATCGAAAATATCCAGATGACCCCCTTTTTCATTTATCGTTATAAATCCGTTAACTAGTCATCACCTGTCTCTCCTCCATCTCGTCACCTCTCTCCTCCATCTCATCAACTCTCTCTGCCACCTCATCTTCTCGCCATCTCATCGTCTTCACCGGCGAAGGTCGTCGGCCGCTCAATTTTCCAGTCGACAGCCTTCAAAGATAAAAATTTAAATAAAAAAAATATTTTCTCTCTCTCACTAAAAAAACAATCTAAACACACTCCATTTTAGATATCCTTTGTGAGAAGCTCATAAATCCCAGTGTTTGTGTTATTTTGATCAAATACTTGATCTGTATAACGAACTCAATGAGTAACGTCTCACTAGAAGTATGAATTGATAATGGAATTGTAGAGAGAGAGAGAAAGTACCAAAGGAGTTCCAATTGGTTTGTGAAGAGAGATCCGGTTGTGTTCAACAATCCAAGGAGATCCATTTGACTCATCTTGGGTATTTGGAGGATGAGCCCTAACTGCTACGCAGATTTTATCCATTGATAATTTGGAACTTATAAGAAGAAGAAATTTAGGGTTTCTTACCTTCGAACCCTGATACCAACAGAACAACCTATCTGAATCGTTATTTCTCTCTCTTCTTCTCACTTTCTCTCTCTCTCTTCGTTTTTCTGGTTCTTCTCGTATCGAATTTTTTTCCCTTATCTCACCGATGCTAATTGTATGCCATCAATCTTTGACGATGGTAAATCGTTGATCTGGGAAAAACCCAGACATTTGAAGGTCTTGGAAAACCCAGATCTGAAGGTCTGGGGTTTCCAGACCTTCGTAGGTCTTGGTTTTCCAAATCGACGATCGGCGAAGGGCTCCCCCTACGCCGACCGGAATAGTGAAAAAGAGAGTGTGAGACAGGTAGAGAAACAAAGATATATCTAAAATGGAGTGAGACAGGTAGAGAGATCTAAAATGGGTTGTGTTTAGAGTGTTGTCTTAGAGCATCTCCAATGGGACACTCTAACAAACACTCTAAAAGTCCTAGTTGTCAAGGGCTAATGGAGATTATCTTTTCCTAAATGTCAATATAGAGACACTCTAATTTTTGTTGGTCTCCAATGGAGATCTCTAAAGTGTCTATACTTAATACACATGCCCTCCTTCAATTCAATAGATAAAAAGTAGTTGAAAAGCAAGATTTTCTATTGGTTGAAATTTAAAAGTAACACTTAGAGAGTCTCAAGTAGACACTCTCATTTTAGAGTTTCTCTCTCTAGACACTCTATAATAAATGTGTCCACCTCATATTAGAGTGCCTAATAAAGTGTTCCATTGGAGATGATTTTTTAACAAAAACTCCACAAAATCTATGTGGCACTCTAAGTGTTAGAGATTGAGTGTCCCATTGGAGATGCTCTTAGTGAGAGATAGGGATAGTTCTTTTTATTTTTATGTTTGAAGGGCGCCGACCGGTAAATTGGTCGCCCCATGACATTCGCTAGTGAAGACGATGAGGTGGCGAAAAAAATCAGGTGGCAGAGAGAGGTGATGAGATGGAGGAGAGAGAGATGATCACTAGTTAACGGATTTATAACAGTAATTGAAAAAGAGGACCATCTGGATATTTTCGATTAAGTAGGGGCTCGACAGGAAATTGGTCATAAAGTTGGGGGCTATACGGGAAATTACCCATTCACAAACGACTTTCATTTAGGGACTACTGTGCTTAAACTAGAGGATAGAGAGTGATTGTAGTTGTTGTGAGAAGAATATATGGTGCGTTTGGTTGCAAAATTCCTAAGTAGAATTTCAAACAAAAATGAGGTTTAGTAGGAATCAAGATTCCTTCGTTTGTTTGTCTACCAAAAATCTTAGAACTCTTGAATCCTGAGGATTCATAAATCTAAAATTTGTATTGGACCAAAATCTCACTCTACCTCCTAAGATTTGTTAGAATTTTGGATTAATAAACAAAATTTCGAAATTAACATCAACCAAAAATTATTTCTTTACAAAAATATTTTTCTGCAAAATAATTATTCTAAAAAAATAGTTGTTTTTCAAAAATCATATTTCCAGGACAAATTGATTTTTGATAACCGTCTTTTTCCGAAATTCCATTTTTTCCCCATAAACCAATTTTTCTCGAAACCGTTTTTCCCGAAAATTATGAACATTAACTTTGGAAGAAAACGATATATTGAAAAAAAGAAAATCATTTTGAGAAAACGAATTTCGAGAAAATAATTTCTGCAAAAAAAAAATCTAAAAAAACGTTTTATAAACTTAGATAATAATAAATCTTAGGATTTTTATTAGTTACCAAATAAACAAAAAAAAATTACTTGGATTTATGAATCCATGGATTCGCGATTCCGTCATCTAAATTTGTTCAGTTTGAACGCTGGCAATTGTTGTGAAAACACAAGAGAAGATTTGATGGAGACCATCTTCCTATTGGGCCTCACGGCCATGGTGATAGTGGGCCTCACGGTCAAGAAGCTACATTAGCGTAGTTTCTATAATTAAGTATTTAGGGTTTCCATAATTATGAGTCTTAGCAATCAAGGAAAGTATTATTAGTAGTCATCTTATTTCCTTATTTGAGTCTATCTACGTCTATATAAGAGAAGTCTAGTCTGTCTTTGTTAACCAGATCAGAGATTATTATCAACCAAGTTTATTATTAATCAAGTTTATTGTTTATCGTTATTTTATCAGTTTTATTTCGTTAATTTAGTTTATTAACAATGGTGGATTCCATTACTTTTACGCTTCCGCAACAATCTACATCAGCTGGTATTCAGAGCTTTAAGAATCTGGGAACAGATAATTTTTTTTTAAATACTTCTCATCTTGAATGTTGGAATAATCTTCCGCGTTTAGGTTGGGATCCTTTAAGAGATGCACAAAAACTCTATGTTGATCGAAAAGATCAAAACAAAATTAATGTCGATTCCAAAATTCCTATGTTTGATTATCAATATCATATAGATTTTTGGATTCAACAGATGGACGATTGGTTTATAAACCAAGAGGTTCGTGATGAAGATAAGGTTTTTATTCTTAAACAACACTTGTCTACAAGAGTGTATGAAAAATACAACGAGATGCAATGGAGACTCGTTAATGAAGGAAAATCGTTCGTAGATGATTGGAATAAAGTGAAAAGTATTTTTCGATATGCTTTTCTCCCTTTACATGAATATTTATCTTTTAATGAATCTCAAATCCAATCGAACAAATTATTATCCGAAATTCCTTCGACTACCATGGTCAATATTATTGAAGGAGAGGTTTTTGATTAAAAAAATCCTAGTTTCTCAATAATGGAGGAAGAAAATTTCGATGAGACAGATCAAGAAGAAGAAATTCAACTGACTAACACAAGCTCGAATAAGTTGTTTGATCCATATATGATTCGGGGAGACGAATTAGTTGTGTCGAATCATAAAATACTTTCTCCTCCATTGATCCCTTCATGGCTTTCAACTTCAAAGAATCATACAAACCAATCTTCATGGCCATCCATTGTTTTTCCAAGAACAAGACAGGTTGTATATGTGACCTCTTTCGTCAAACTAAAAGATGACGGGCGATGTCGCAATTTACTAGACGTATCTACGTTGGTATTGCTTTTGCGAGTATCTTGGCAATATATGTTTCACATTATAATTGGTGATATTGTCAATATTTTTCTTCTTTGGATTTTTGGCAATTTTCGTGAAAAGTGGGAACTAAGGATTGCCTTCAAACTCGTCGCCGAAGTTACCTTCAACATCGCTGATATATATCCTCATTACTTGGACGATCCGCTTTATGACAACACCAACTTGGGGGCAAGTTGTTCCGCAGCGGGGGAGTATGATGGAGACCATCTTCCTATTGGGCCTCACACCCATGGTGATAGTGGGCCTCACGGTCAAGAAGCTACATTAGCGTAGTTTCTATAATTAAGTATTTAGGGTTTCCATAATTATGAGTCTTAGCAATCAAGGAAAGTATTATTAGTAGTAATCTTATTTCTTTATTTGAGTCTATCTAGGAAAGTACAATCTCTATATAAGAGAAGTCTAGTCTGCCTTTGTTAACCAGATCAGAGATTATTATCAACCAAGTTTATGATTAATCAAGTTTATTGTTTATCTTTATTTTATCAGTTTTATTTCGTTAATTTAGTTTATTAACAATGGTGGATTCCATTACTTTTACGCTTCCGCAACAATCTACATCAAGATTGCAAGTTTATCCATCTACAGGCAAATAAATCTATATAAACTTGGCCCGTGCAGACATTAAACATCAAAATTGGTCGGGGTCGCGTGATGAAATTAATTTATTAGATTGTGTATCACGTATATCCGCTATGAATTCTTAAAAAAAGAGCATGTTGATTATATCAAATTCGGAGCCACCGATAACTATAGTTCATCATTGGGAAGAGACACTATTGCCGACACCCATTACCTTTTGGGTGGAATTGCCACAACATGGGAGCCAAGGCCCACTAGGTTGGTCCTACCCAAAGATGGTTGAGTCTAGTGTAGGCACGGCCCAAGACTAACCTACATTAAGTTTGGCCGAGCCAAGCGCACCTAGATGCTTCTCGGGCTCGGCCGAGGTCTAGGACGCGTCCTGGCCGCAGCCAGGATGTTTGGCCTAGGTTCAGACGTGTCTAGATGCGTCTAGACCTCAGGCCGAGCCTTATGGGTGTCTCGGGTGGTGCCTGGGAGACCCTAGGTCGTCCGGATGCATATCCGATGCATCCTGACCATAGGCTGCAGCTCTTGGCATCTCGGTCCATTACCGAGATGCCAAGGACGCATCTAGTGGAAGCTTCCCAGACGTCTCAGTTCACATCCGAGACGTGCTCGGGCTACCCGAGCCACCAGACGCGTCTGGTGCTGTCTTCGAGTGTCTCGGCCTAGCCGAGACGCTCTAGGGCTACTAGGACGTGTCTCGGACGCGTCCTTGTGGTCGCATGTGTCTCGGTCTTAGACCGAGACACACCCGGGATGTCTGGGGTGCGTCCCAGACGCGCCCTTATCCCGGGCCAGAAGGTCGCATATGTCTCGGTCTCGGGATGTCTAGGAAGCGTCCTACACGCGCCCTCATCCCGGGCCAGCAGACGCAACCGACTCGGATGTGCAATCCGAGTCGGTCTCAGTCATCTTACCGAGACGCGTCTGTTGCTGCTGCCCAGACACGTCTCCTGGACGCGTCCGGCCAGCAGCACATGCAGTCCAATTTTTTTGGGAATTTTCAAGTTTTCTTTTTTTTTGAGTTGCTTCTAAAGCTTTAAAATCCCAATTCTAGAAACTTCTAAAAACCAAATTGTTTGTTCTTGAAAGAATTCATAATTTAAGAAGAACAAACTTTTTGAAAACACTTTTCAAAACCGAAATTCAATCAAATTGAGTCTTTTGAAACACTTCCAATCATCAATTTTGATTCTTAATTTGAAAACTTATTGAATCCCATTCAATACAATCAAATTGTGAGTTTAATACACTTTCAAACTCAACTATCAAGCTAATCAAACATGGATTAGTTCGATTGTTAGCAAAAATTAGTTATTTGCAAGAGGCTCTGACGTCACTGTTGGGTTATGGTGGTGTCTACTAATGTCGTATAGCGGAAACTCAGACATCTCATGTCTTGACATTAGTATGGTCCCAAGATCATCATGCATAAACTAATAATTAAACTAATAAGAAAATAGATAATTACCTTAATCGCTATTTTTCCTCAAACCTTTCCAATCGCTAAAGAAGACCAAGAGCTCCAATCGTCGTTTCTCTACTTGAGACACCGAACGTTATACTTAATCTCCCACCTTGAAAGCTCGCTCGCACTCCAATGGTAGTTTGATAAGAAGAACTCCTTCTTGCTTGACTAGTTGATAGCTTGGGAATTAGCTCACTTTCTCCTCTCTACTTGATGTGGTAGAGTAAGAAAGATTTAAGAGAAATTCCACACCGTATTCTCTGCCCTAAGATTCTTTATATAGAACCCTAATAAGAATCCACCTCGAATTAGATTTCCTAAAAGACCCTTTAGAATAAGATTTAAGGAAATTGCCGAAAATAGCAACTAGTTGATATTTTCTCAATTACTTGAGGAGGTGACGTTCAAACCCAGCCAAAATTGTCAGATTTAATGTTCCTTATCTCGGAAACCGACCCTCCAAAAATCAGCCCAATCCGACACCTAAAAGTGCTCCAATCGGTTTAGGCCCAAAATTCCATTTTCTGGCCTTTTTGCTATCTTTTGCCTAAATTCTCTTTAGGCCTGTGAGATATGTTTATGGGACACTCACATGGCTATATCACACTCCCACTAGTCATATTATCCGATTAAATACCCATTCTTATGTGTAACCCATTGTAGGATCCGATCGATGTTAGCCGCGAATTAGTTCGTAATTCGACGATCGTAGTTGGTTTCTAGCTAAACACCACGACCCTAAATCAATCGGACTTGATGATCTTCTTCATCAATTGTTCTAGCTGACAAATTGCTCGCATTGCAATATTGGTCGAAGGACATCTCCTTCAGATTCAACTTATATTTTTTAATTGGAAATTAAACTAACCCTTTTCGTTGTTAGAATGAGTTAAAAGACAGTTAAACTGATGTCTATAGCTTTATCAAGAAAAATATTTTGTATAGCAGCATCCTTTCATTTTTTTTGTTCTGTTAAACCTTACAAAAATACACAAATCTCTATCCAAACTATAAAGAGTGGGTTTGATTAAAGAAAAGGTTCTCGTTGTCTAAAATTTGTTTTTCGCACCGAAAACAAGAACCCCTTACTTGGGTGGTTGTGATTATAGATAAAGCAAAGAAGGCATTGTTTCATTATTGAAATGGCATTAGATGGGTGCAAGCGCAATGTTCGCGACCTTTTAGCAAGTGTACGCATTCGACTAGTTCACACTAGTCGACTATAGTTCCCGTGTAGAAGCTATGACATTAGTTGCTAATAATCACCATAATTTCAAAAATGATGTATTGTCCTTCGACTACCAAAAATATTGTACAAATATCATTTCAGACTAGCATCAACAGGGTACACTAAAGAGAGGAAATTAGAAATAGTAAATAAAATTTCGATGTTAGAGTCATTAGATATAGTCATAGTCTCTCTAAGTCATTCAGTCCGAAAGACATCTATTTTATGGTGTTTGCTTTATTGTTGTCTCTTTAAAGCTCTTAGTCAACCTTATATTCGTTTCTAATAAGGGTAAAAGTGGTACTTAAGTCAAATACTCCTACCAAAGATACAAATCAAGAAAAATATTCTCATATATATCTCCAAGATATGGATACACTAGAATTAGGATTATTTCTATATTTACGTTGTTTATTTCCAACCATTGTAACTCTTCCATTATAAAAGATAGAGGTATACGGCTTTCATCATCCAAAACTTAAATCTTTCATGGTTTCAGAGCTACAAAACTCTAAAGAGTATAGTTGTGATCATATTTTCCTTCCGCTTAACCGGCGGCAGTAGCCGCATCCATGACTACCGTCCGCCGGATTCATTGTTATTTTTTTCTCCTTTATTTTCTAGCTTTTTAATTACCTTCGTACTTCTCAATTAATTTAGTCAAGGTTTACCGTTAAAGTTCTTTGATAGTTTTCAATAAGGTTTCAATTGTGGGGATTCTAGTTATCAATATTATCGGTTATGGATTTGGGAGTTTTTTTTGTTATCAATGATGGACGAACTATTCATAATGGGAAGGGGATCAATGGATGTTTCGAGAGTTAAATTGGTGTTCAAGTAAGTTGAAAGTTAATTCAATTTTGGTGCACGATCGATATCCATAAAGGAGAGTTTTCGCCGATCGATAATATCGGCCGTCATTGTTGTCGTCGTTTGGAGTGCAAAGTAGCTGCCTCCTCATTGGTGTTTTTGCTAGGTTTGTCTTCACAAGGCAGACGTCTCGTGTTGTTCCCATGAGCCTCTGAACCCAGAGTGGTTATGCTCACTAAGTGCAACCTTTCTCGTGGTTATTATGTCATGTTTGTTCGTTATTACTGCAGTAATATCTTATCGATCTACACCAAACAAAAGTTTGTTGATTAACCAATTTCACGGTCGCCTCAAGGAAGAACGAGTCAAAGAATCGTCTCATCAAGTTATTTCCCAAATTGAACTTTCGCTTTGATCCTCTGTTCAATTTGCGAGAGGGTAATAAGGGTAAAAGTGGTACTTAAGTCAAATACTCCCACCCAAGATACAAATCAAGAAAAATATTCTCATATATATCTCCAAGATATGGATACACTAGAATTAAGATTATTTCTATATTTACGTTGTTTATTTCCAACCATTGTAACTCTCTTCCGTTATAGATAAAGATCGAGGTATACGGTTTTCAGCCTCCAAAACTTAAATCTTTCAGTTTCTCTTGGTGAGACCAATTCCCAAGACCAAATGGCTTCAGTAATGTTCCAAGCTCTTTAAATCTCTCCTGTTGTAGAAGGCGAACGCTAAATTCAAGTACCCCTTCCAAGACCCCTGCTCTTTGTCGAAACGATGAGGTATCAAACTGCCTCTGTCTGAAATCTAATGCATCGAAGTTTGTTGGATTCCAAACCGAACATTCACTTCCATTTGATTCGTTTGATGATGAAAGTAAGTTGACGCTGAAAATAAATCACTGTTCAAATCTAACTCTAAGTATTGACGATGAAATAGATGATGAAATAGTTGATGATGAAATAGTTGAGAATGAACGGTAGCTTTCCAATTATTAAATGGGTGGTACAATTACCTAAAGACTCAATTAAAAAAATTAATGCCTAAAGATTGTCAAGAAAACCCTAGCTTCCTTTCATTGCTTTTGTAACAAGATGGAGTATGTAACTGATAATCATGTTAAGTCTACTACCTAAAAGAACCCAACTGAAGAACACCACTAGTAGCAGTAATGCTGTAACGGCTGCTATACTTGTGGCAGTAATGTTCTTGAAAAATCACCATTGTTCACACCACCCGTATTAAAGGAAGAGAAAGAAAAGAATGATAGGTTACTAATAAACAAAAAATTTAGTCTTTTTCGAGTCGAAACTGAATAATTGTGGTAATTACGACCAAGTTTGTTACGTCTTAACCTTAGTAGGCCGAGGCAGAGTCAACAACAACAATGATAATGATAAGATAATGCATGGGGAAAGATCGGTTGAGTCTACGCTCAAAGTCCTTCCAGTCATCTGAATGCGTGAATGGTTGTCAAAAATCAAGGTTGGGCTTTGCGGCATAATTAAAATTGATATTCGGGTTAGGAGCAAGATGGAGTTGATAATTCGCATCGTCAGAGTGTTCCCTAGGCTGATCAAGTATAAACTAAGGTACTGAAATATATCTAAACTTCACACTTCCAACAACATCGAATGTAATTATGGATACGTGTCGAGTCCAATAACCATGTTTGAGTTGAAAAGTTCTAATATAAGGTACTGTTCACATGAACAGAAGGCCTTCAATGCTGATGGGAGCACTCTCCAGTACACTCCCTGGTCTACTCACTCTAATAGGATAAGGGGTATTTTAGTCTTTTCGCAGTCTTTTCACACTGTATTAAAATACCCTCTTGTCTTATTAGCCACCTCAACAATGAGGTATGTCAGGGAGTACTTGCGAAAGTCCCCCTATTATTTTTGTGAGGACTTTGATTTATACTTGCAAGACTCCATCGATCCTTCTTCGTGCATTATTATTATTGTTGTTGTTTTAGTTTTCGTTGTTGTTGTTGTGGTCGTCGTCTTCGTCTTCTTCGTCGTTGCCACCGCTCATTAGGCTTAAGATGTCACAAACTTGTCCATAGTTACAAATATTATTTGGTTTCGACCAGATACTAACTGATGATGTAGGAATGTGGTTTTCCAGGTTATCTTCTTAATATCGCTATCTACGACCAAATGAAAAAATTTCCTAAAGAGATCGATGAAACAGAGCTTGCAAAAAATAAAGAAAATACTCCGGCCCTCAAGTTAATGAGGTGTTTCTTGAAGTTTTAGGAATGAATTCAAAGTCCCAAAGACGACCTTTGGTACCTTTTCCGGCAAACTTTATATGCTTTTAAAGGTTTCGATATCTATAGCGATGCACGAGTGAGATGAGTTGGTGGTAAGACACTAGTGTGCTGATGGGCCTAAAAAGTTTTCTTAAATAGGTCTACACCGCAAGTATACAGGCGTCAAGTAGTAATAATTCCGGTAAAACCGGTTCGTTCCTCGGAGAAAAAATATATATATATATATTTTTTTAATGTTTGAAGGTCGCCGGCCGGAAATTGGCCGGTTGGCGACCTTCGCCGGAGAAGATGATGAGATGGCGTGAAGATGAGGTGGTAGAGAGAGGTGATGAGATGGAGGAGCCTTCTAAAATTTGTTTTATTTTGAACTCCCAAAATTAGAAGCCCCTTAGCAGTAAAAAGAAACATAAAAGTCAATATCATTTGACTAACTTTAAGAAAAGTCTTTATTCCCTGGAGAATTTTTTTTTATTCCCCAAAGCCGCGACCATTTGAAATGGCAAATTCCCATAGATTTTAGGATCCAATAACGTGGTGCTTGCTGGAAGTTTATCAAGAAGAACGATCCGGTGCATTTCGGATCATAGAGAGACACTACAACACACGTGAAAGATGACGCCATGTGCACGTGGAATGTTTCAGCAGTTAGATTCCCTTGGACCCACTGTTATATACTGCGCTCAGTTGCTCAGTTGCGTGGAATTAAGGACTCCTAAAAATCCCGAAGTTACACCCATGTGCCCACCAGTGTCCCAAAATTACCATCTTACTGTCATATTGCATGCCACGTGTCTGTGGATGATCTTTAGTCAACTGACTTGGACCAAAACTTTGACTCTCTCTATTTTCCTCATTAGGGCTCCGATTTCACTTCTGTTTCCGTCCACGAGTTCAACTTGGACTCTACTTTTACGTGAGTACTAATATTGACAAGAATACCCTTCTCATTAAAATGACCAAAATGCCCTCAAATATGTCTTTATCCCGATTTTATCTGTTTTTCGCGTTCAATCCTGTAAAAGACTCCTGGACAAAAGAAACATACAACTCATCAGAGTAACTGCTCGAATTGGACTAACTGACCTGAGTTAAGAGATTCAGATGGGACATTTTCATGTCTCATCATGTGCTGATAAGAGCTACATGTTGATGGTCGTTTCGAAGATAGTATATGATGAGTGCTTATAACGCTCTGCGTGTGTAAAGTAGATCATTGACACTTTTTATCCTTCCGCATAACATTGTTAGATTGTTCTGGGCTTAGAGGGACCGAGCTCCTTTCGGCTTTTCTCGGACAATGATATTTCCTTTTCACCGACTTTCTTGGTCAGCTCTGCCTTGTATGACCAAGGTTCCTTAGGAAGGTTGCTCTTTCCTTGCATTAATTTTTAGCATTGAGATGTCAGGAATTTCTATTTCGTCTTGTTCGGTCGCAACAGTAGCCGCCTCCTCATGCTCTCTTCGAAGTCTTGGCAACTCGGTCAACCTCTTTTTCCTGCCTCCTTTTCTCAATCTCTTCATTCTATGTCTTCCATAACTTATCTATGGTTTGCAGATTCTTGTTGTTCCCGATAACAAGAATAAATGTACCCGCTAGATTAGCGAATAGATTTTTAGCAAGGCATTGGAGGGATTCTCCTTTCTCTGTTTCATTTGGACTTCCTCAATTGATCCATCTCTTCCTGCAATTTTAGGACAGTTGATTACATGTGCAGAATGTTATCTGCGTCACATTTATTCTCTTCTTTTAATTGCGCGATATGTGCCATCAAATCTTCTACTACACACATAGTAGCCCACAGTTATTTGAACGTAAGCGACAGATTTCACTAGGAATCTGAGGTGTAAAACGTTGAAAGTTTTTGTTGGAGCAGACCATCCTTTTAGTTCCAAACTGATGATGTCCAAAATTGGCTTTAGGTTATATTCAGATAATGAAGAATCAACGAACCAAACAATGAATTTCCCTTTGTAATTTGAGGAACGAAACCTGCAAAAAAACTTAGAAACCACTTTGTTGCTCAAGTTAGTAGTGTGTTTTTGTAGTTAAAGAATTGGATTCAAAAGCTGATTGTAGAAGTTAAACCTTCGATGATTGATTGGGGCGAATATGATATGTTTATATAGGCTTAGTTGACCGACTATGATGATCGAATGAGATGATGCGGTGGTGAAACACCGGCTTAGATGAAATCACACTTTGATGGTCAAAAGGATAACTTTTCTTGTTTGCATACCTTTCAGATTTGATAGATCCTCAGTTTGTAATTCGCGATCTCATATAGAAGGTTGATTTTAGACTTTCAGGCCCCTTAGCTATGTACAAGCTTTCCTTAGGGCTCAGACGGACCTCGTTTGTTTAGTCGATTATTCTTTTATCTTTTCTAGACCTCAGATTAGGCCAGGGTTTAGGTTGGGTAAACCTTGACTCGGATTCGCCTTCCCATGACTTCAGGCAAGACGGGCTTAATGGCGGAGCTGATTTCCAAGACCTCCCTTACTGCTCTAAAACCCGGAGGAGAGCCTTAACAAGAGTTTTTTTTTTGTTAAATTGCCTTAACAAGAGTTGACTTGGTTTCTTTTAGAACCAACGCAACACGTAAGGCACATAAGAAATTCATGCCGACCTCCCACTTCTACGGCTTAGGTGATAGATCTCTTTCGAGTGCACCTATCTAGTGACTTAGGCATGAGTTGACCTATTAGTTTCTTGGTCTTTTAGGGTTTTTTGACTTGGTCAAAGTTGCTTATTTTTTTCCATCAGCAATTTCCATATAAAGTAGATATAAGGGCGTTTCTAAAGGCACCGGGCCAAAAGGCTGTTAGCATCCGGAAATTTTATTGACTCGGGTCAATGGCCATTGAACCGAGTTCTCTATAAGCACCGGTTATTAATGTGGGTGACGTTCACCTTCGTTTGCTTCTTCCATCTTCTTCTTCCAAAACAAAATTCTAGAAAAGAGTGCAACATTCTCCGGCAACGGCAACGACGCCGACACCTACCGGCCACCATTCTTTTATTCGGAACCATCAATCCCGAGTGCAACATTCTCCGACAATGACACAGACTGTGGGTTTATCTAATAACAAATTAGATTACTCAAATTTAATTTGACTACCCAAATCAGAGTTATAATCAATCACCCAATCTTGGATAAATTTCAAGAGAAATCTGATTTTGGCAGAAATTGAAGTGAAGGGAGAAATTAATAGTACCTCCAAAACTCCTCAACAGTAGAGAAGGTATGAATAGGGCGAATAGTGCTACCCCAAGGAACTTGTTTTGATTTGGCAGATGGGCTATCCAACCAGAAAGTCCATGAATTCTCCAACAGATGAGTTTGAAGGCTAGCAGTTGATGATGCCTCCTCATTTCCTAACATCATCTCTCATTCCTCTCTTTCTTGAATTCTCCCACCATTCCCAGATTTTGTGAGAGATGGATGGAAGGGTTAGGCTAACTCCACTTTGACCGGTGCCTACATAGATAGACGGTGCTAACAGGGAAATGAGCAGTTGGGCTTGGTGCTAATAGAGATGGATGCTAACAACCTTTTGGTCCGGTGCCTTTAGAAGCACCCTAGATATAATTAGTGAGAGAAGTTTCACAGTGAAATCGCAGGGTTTGAGTTGGGATTAACCCTAGCTAATGAACGGCAGCTTTCCTCTTTTATAATCGAAGGAGATTGTAGGGTTTTGTTGGAGTTAATCGGGGCCGCTGATCCGGAAATCCCATGGAGAATCTCGGACAAAATCAACGGCATTCGGTCAAGTATACAGGATCTACGGCTGGATATTAGCTATTGCCCCAGAATCAATAATAAGGACGCACACATGTTGGCGGCATCAGTTTTACCCTCCGTTAGTTAAAATTTATGTTTAAGCCCTTCTCAGTTGATAATTAGTTACATTTCATCCTTTATTGAACTTTTCAAGTTTGTATTGGGTCTGAATATTGTAACCTGGTTTATTTTTATGAGAACTTCAAAAAAAAAAAAAAAAATAATGGGATTTTACTTATTAATATCCTAAATACATAACTAGTTAAGATAATCTTTTTTAGTTAAGCAATTTCCATACCGAGTAGATGAAAGCTGGTAGTAAGGGGTCTCTCATGTCTTTGTTTCCATTTACAATTGTATCTATAAATATATACTTACTATTTAATATTAATTTATCAGAAAGACTTGACTAATTATATTTAACCATTTTAGGTGCTTAATTAAAGCAGTTCTAGATCATCTATACATATATACTTATAATTAAATACTTATTTAATACCAAGAGTAGTTGACTAGTTATATTTAGGTGGTTAATTAAAGGAATTTTAAATCGCCTACAGTTAAATATTTATTAACACGAAGACTTGACTAGTTATATTTAAGGTGGTTAATTAAAAGAGTTTTAGATCATCTATAGATATATACTTATAGTTAAACATTTATTTGACACAACCTCATGACTAGTTTGATTTAGGTGGTTAACTAAAGGATTTTTAGATCATCCCCATGATCCTAATTGGTAATTGATTCTACCCCTTAGAGCATCTCCAATGGGACACTTAACAAACACTCTAAAAATCCTAAGTGTCAAGAGTCAGAAGAGATTCTCTTTCCTAAATGTCAATATAGAGACACTCCAATTTTTGTTGGTCTCCAATGGAGATCTCTAAAGTCTCTATACTTAATACACATGCCCCTCCTCAATCCAATAGATAAAAAATAGTTGAAAAACAAGGTTTTCTATTGGTTGAAATGATAAAGTAACACTTAGAGAGTCTCAAGTAGACACTCTCATTTTAGAGATTCTCTCTCTAGACACTCTATAATAAATGTGTCCATCTCATATTAGAGTGTCTAACAAAGTGTTCCATTGGAGATGGTTTTTTAACAAAAACTCCAAAAAGTCATATGTGGCACTCTAAGTGTTAAAGATCGAGTGTCCCATTGGAGATGCTCTTAATAATTAGTAATTTAGTTTACCACCTCTCAACACTTGGTACTTTCATGTTTATGCTAAACTAGAATTTCAGTGACCAAAATGTCCCATCTCGACTAAAATTATGAAACTGTGGCTGTATTATCCTCTCATCCCCCGGACAGAGGAAACAATAGTAAGACAAAGAGAGTACTATCTATGGACTCAATGTCTTGAAGTGTCTACAACTCTTCAAATATCTACGGACTTAGATGTCTTAAAATATCTTGAGATGTCTTCATAAATGTTTAAGTAAATTTTGTATTTGAACGGCGACCGATGTCTACCTCCAATACACCCTTAGTTCAATCCAATTTTCTCATTTCTAATTTGGTTTTGATATTAGATTTACATACACTTTCTCTCTTTAGACTTTTTGTTTTCTTTGATACGGCGAGGTAGAAGAGAAGATGATGCTGGAGTAGTTTCAAAATTTTAGTCGAGGACAAGTACTGTGGTCACTAAATATACGACTTCGCAGAAAATCGTCGGAAATTGGTGGACATTTGGTAGACATTTATTATTTTAATAATATTATTATTGTTTAATCACATGAAATAATATATTTATAATAACATTTCAAATATATATTTTTCGACTTTCGTAGACATTTGTGAATATTTGTGGACATTGATGGACATTTCTTATTTTAATATTATTATTATTTAATCTCATGAAATAATATATTTATACTAAAATTTCAAAAAATATATTTTTCGACTTTCGTAGACATCTTTGAATATTTCTGGACATTTAGTAGACATTTATTATTTTAATATTATTATTATTGTTTAATCACATGAAATAATATATTTATACTAACATCTCAAATATATATTTTTCGACTTTCGTAGACATCTGTGAATATTTGTGGACATTGATGGACATTTGGTAGACATTTATTATTTTAATATTATTATTATTATTGTTTAATCACATGAAATAATATATTTATACTAACATTTGAAAAATATATTTTTCGACTTTCGTAGACATTTGTAAATATTTGTGGACATTGATTGACATTTGGTGGTCATTTATTATTTTAATATTAGTATTATTGTTGTTTGATCACATGATGGACTTCAAATGTCTCTTGTTTTCTTAAAGACATTTTGGCCTCCAAATCTGTCCCAAATCCTTCACAAAATCCATCAAACTATGAAGTCTACCAAAGTCCGCGGATATTGTCTATAATTGAATGTCTCAGACATTCGGGGATTTGTAAATGTCTAGATTTGAATGCCTTAGACATTTCGGGACATTCAAATTGTGATAGTCCCACATCGCTCACGAGAGTGTTCGGAGCCTGGGCTATAGGTGTATGCTCAAGCTTGGTAAGTGCCGAGGCCTTTTGGGGGAGCTGGGAGTGCTCTCGCCACGAACAAAACCTCATACCATCCGTGCGAGGGTGGTGGCGAAAGGGAGGACAATATCGGTAACTGTTGGGCTTGGGGCGTCACAAGTGGTATCAGAGCCGAGGACGACTCTTCGCTGAGGGTGGGGGATTGTGATAGTCCCACATCGCTCACGAGAGTGTCCGGAGCCTGGACTATAGGTGTATACTCAAGCTTGGTAAGTGTCGAGGTCTTTTGAGGGAGCTGGGTGTGCTCTCGCCACTAACAAAACCTCCTACCATCCGTGCGAGGGTGGTGGCGAAAGGGAGGACAATATCGGTAATTGTTGGACTTGGGGCGTCACACAAATGCCTGGATTAGAATGCCTCAGACATTTCAGGAATCACAAATGTCTGAATTTGAATGCCTCAGACATTTGAAATCCTCAAATGTCTGCCAATGTCCCAATCCACTACCCCCTTGTTTCATAAAAAAAGAAAAAGTTCTACATTTGAGAATATTTTTTCTTATATAATTGTGTATTCAGTGGGATGACGTGTTATAGCAATTAGCTTTCAGGTTCTGTCTTTTTCTTTTTTTTTTTTGAAACCTCAGGGCAGCTCATTTCATAGTAATGAAATCTTAGATGAATTAATTAACAGTGAGTTTCAAATTTAGTAGATGGTTTTTTTTTTTTTGTTGAATTTAGTAGATGGTTGTTGGCGTTGAAAAAGTTGTCATAATAACTATAAATATTTGAACTTATTTCTTTGAATGAAACATTAAATGAAACATTTGGGTTGCTTCCTTTATCCTTCCACATTTTGCATACATGTCAATGACTGAATTAGGGACGACAAGAAACTTAAATTCCAATTAACGAAGAGAAAATTACGATAAAAACTTCTGTTTATAATGCAGATTAGCAGTACACCACCTCGTGCAACCACCAATCCAATTATAAGTGGCAATGCTCCACCCTTTAGTAATTTATTACATTGGTTGGTTGGGTCCATCATCAATGCACAATAGTAGTTCCCCACCATTACATTTATCTCCAACACCATACCCACTAACACCACCTGACACCAACTGTTGTGACGAGAGCATACGAAACAAATCAAATCTTTGACACAACGATAAATATTCCTGCTAAGAATCTGCTCTCTATTACCACATGCAATCTTTGCTTCAAAGAGTGATATTTGGTTAAACCCGCCATCTCGTCCTTTCCCAACCTGAATGTACTCATGGTGTGTGACATTTCCACGCTTTAATGTTGAGTTAAGAGACAAAATGTTAGAGATATCTTAGTTATGTTTAATCAAGTATGGGTGGGTTAGAGCAATTGTCCCTACGATTAGGAGCGAGCCCACATAGGGGCCCGTGGGGGCATGTGCCCCCACAACCCTATGTGGCTCATTTATTTTATACAACACTAGTCATCTTATTATATATGTACTGTTCCGAGTCTTTTATAAAAACTCTCCCTAGTTCGGGTGGTGAAAGGCATGCGTTATGTAATGAGCGACATGGGATCGAGCCCCATGAACCTCACTTTTTTTTTTTCTGGAGTTTTTACTACTTACCGAAACTCTTGTTGGGTTTAGAATAATGCTTATAAAAGTCCTTGTGAAGGCCATGTTACGCTTTTAATTGGCTTAACTCAATTTTGAATTCTTCAAAATGATCAACTTATAAAAATAGCCCCCAACATTAGAATTTTGTCATATCTTTTCTTGACTTGTATTTTGGAATTCAAATTTGATTTTTCTATTCTTTTCTCAGATTTGTCATAGTATAAACATGATATTAGAAAAAATTTCATCTTTCTTACCATTACGATCACTTCCTCTTCAACGTCTCCACCATCGTTTCATCTTCATTTTAACCATCATCCCTTCATCTTCTCTCTTTGTTTTCTATTTTAATATTTTTTGGTAATTCTAGTAGGGGGAAAGATCCTTTGGTGAGTAAATTTAAGAGATAGCTTGTTATACGTTAAAATTATCACGGAATATCTTAACTATAACTAAAACTCTGTCGAGAATTTACTTTTTGATTCATACTTAATCGTATACTATGACATTCTTTCATTAACTATAACTAAAAAGTGCCCCCACACCTGAAAACTGCTGGCCTCGCCACTGCCTACGAATAAATATACAGAAGCTCAACTAGGGTTAAATTGAATGGGGGGATACAATCACAAACACCTCATAATCCAAAAAGAAAACCTTTAACTTTTACTTTGCATCCTATAGTACTCATGATTCAAGGAAACCCAACAACATAAACAAGATTAAGGGAACAACTGGAAAAGTTGTAAATCAAACATACACAGAAGCTGTTAAGATACTAAACCCTAGCTCCTCCGACATAATATGATACCATCTATAAGGTTGAACATCTCACACCTCCCCCTTTCGAAAACAATAACATCTTATGATGAAAACCCTAGAAAAATGAAGAACAAAAATACGAGCTAATTGAATCACAATAGCAACAATCAAAGCAAGCTAGGGATAAACAATCAGGGGCGGGCTCATGAATCAAATCGGAATATTCAGATCAAGATACTATATTCAAGCGAAAAATTCTATAAATCTTCAACGAATTAGATACTTTGATGGTGAGGAAGATGAAGGCTAGGGCATTTTAGAGAGAGAAAATAAAGGCAGAGAAGAAAAGTGAAAGTGGTGAGGATGATGGTATTTCTGAAATGATTTTTGTCAAAATGACCTGAAAAATAATTAGCCATATTATTTGAAACAATAATGACAATTACTTATAGTATTTTGGTAAACTTTAGTTATTTGAAAAAGTTAAGTGTTTTTTTTTGCTCATCTAGGTACTTTACGAAAGAAAAGTGGTTAGGAAGGAAACCGGCCATAAACCAGGGGGCATATGGGAAAAACCTATTACACATTAGTCCTTACGAAAACCTCCTCTAACTAAATAGGGTTATTTCCCAAATAACCCCTAACTTCGTGACCAGTTTCCTGCGTAGCCCCTAACTTTAGCAATAATTTCTGTATGGCCACCTTTTTCCGTTATCTTTAACTTTTCGTTAGTCTCTCTCCTCCATCTCATTTTCTCTCTCTGCCAAGTCACCTCTCACACCACATCATCGTCTTCACCGGCAGGGTCGCCGGTCGGCCAAATTTCCGGCCCGCGATCTTCAAACATTTTTTTCTCTCTTCTCTGTCTCTCTAAAAAAAGTTTTTATTTTCATTCCCCTCTCTCTCTCTCTCTAGAACAGATCTAGAGAGAGGGGACTCATCACGTACAGAGATATGTTCGTGATGAGAAGATTCATCACGAACAGAGATCTGTTCGTGATGAATCCCCTCTCTCTAGATCTGTTCTAGAGAAAGAGAGAGGAATGAAAAAAATTAGAGAGAGAGAAAAATAAGTTTGAAGGTCGTCGGCTGGTGAAGACGATGATGTGGCGTGTTGAAATGATGTGGCAGAGAGAGAAAATGAGATGGAAGAGAGAGAATAACGGAAAGTTAAAGATAACGGAAAAAGGTGGCCATACGGAAATTATTAGGCCATTATTACTTAAGTTAGGGTCTAGGCAGGAAGCTGGTCACAAAGTTAGGGGCTATTTGGGAAATAACCCAACTAAATACCGTTCTCTATAAATACCTCCATTCTCAAAAAAGAAAAAGAAAAGATTCAAGTAAATCGCGCGGGTAAAAGCTAAGCGAAGGGAAGTTCGATTTTCATTATCATCTTAGGGTTTTGGGTTTTGACGATTGAGAGGCCGTGAAGGAAGGTTCGATTTGAGGAAGAGAAAGCTAGTGATTTGCTCTGAAGTGTTGGAACAAACTTATGCCCTAATTTGGTACGTCAAATCTTCATTATTTTCATTTCTTACTTTTAATTTTTACATTTTTAGGGTTTGAAACTTTGAATCCACTTTATCCTTACTTGGTCACTTTCATTTCCTGGCTCTTTACCTGATTTACCGATTAGACTCTTAATCTATTATGTATTATGATTTAAGAAGAATGTACAAACATCATAATAATTTGTATGACCTAATAGTCAATTACAGAGATTTTTGGGAACCGAATCTTTATGAGATATTGGCACCGTAATTCTTGTGATGCTTCAAAAAAAACCTTAGATCAGACTTTGATGTGTTTATATTCATGTTTTCAAATGTTCATTTATTTTCGTGAGTACTTAGGTTGATTTTCATCTTCATCTACTACTAGTTTGATTTCTTTAATTTATTTTTTTCATCATCATCTTCAAATGGTCTTTTATAATTACATTTCCCTTAGCTTAAAATGGCAAACCAAGTGGGACCTATTGAACTACGGGATGGAATACCGCTTTATGTCTGTAAAGCATGCCATGAGAACGGATTCGACACAGACATTGCTTATAAACATCATACGGTTAGTTAGGTTTTTTACATTATAATATTATACATCATTCATCTAATACCATTTTGTCTTTATTTCATATTTTAATTCAGCTTATGGAAAGGGAATTCCCTCATCGTGGCAAGTTTGGATTTGCAGGCGGTCGGATCCAATTACATGCTTACGTGTTGTGAGTTATTTAAATTTTATGATTATATGATAAAGACTTTAGGTTTTCGTTATATTTTGGGAAATTTATGGTTATATGATTATATGATAAAGAATTTAGGTTTTCATTGTATTTTTGGAAATTTATGATTATATGATAAAGAATTTCATCGTATTTTTGGTAATTTATGAATACATGATAGAGAATTTAATGTTATGTTATGTTATGACTTTTCTTCTACATCGTATGATATGATAAAGAGGCTATTGGGGTGGCAATTGGTTTGCCTTCTGTCATGTTGGTTTTGTGGAGAAGATCGAAGGTGTACTTGGTTTGAATTAACCTGATGAGGAGCGGGAAATTCAATGCCTACAAATAGTGCAAGGGGCCTAGATCTTTCATTACAAAACTTGATTGGAGAGTGAAAATCAGTTCACTGTTAAGATAATGTCTTCCACGTAAAGAAGAACGACTACAATACCAGCAGAAGCTTAGCATGGTTATTAAGGAGGAGAGGTAGCAGGAGGTAAGGGCCTCATAGGTGCAGTAGGGATATGTGTGGAGAAGGAGAGAGTTAGAGGAATGATAGGAAAATGTGGGGCAGGGAGACTTCTGAGAGGAAGGTAAAGACGGGGAAGATAGAGGAGTAACTGAAGATGACTAAGGAGGAAGCTCTTCTGTTGTATGATACCTAGAATTTTTCTGCTTACTTTAAACATATCTAAACTTTGCTCATCCTTTTTTTTTGTTCTCATCAATGAATTTAATGCAGGTTCAATTTCAAACTGGGCCTGGAGCAGCCACTTCTCGACTACCCTCCAAAGAGTATAAGGTTGGAATGTGTTAGGTGCAACCATCACTTGGGCTGGGCTGTGGTAAGAATTAGTAAGTTAATCGTTTAACCAATGAAAATTAAACTCTTATTATATTCAAACACGTTGGCCCATAATCTGCTTTAAATCCTTTATTTTTTGTTGTTGCTTTTCAGTCCTTCCGTTAACTGTTGACTGTACTTTTAGTAGCCCATCAGTAGCCCTTAAAGAAGTTACTATAAATATACATACATATATATATATATATATATATATATATATTTTTTTTTTTTGCTCTAGCATCTCCCTTATATTATTTAGTATTTTAATTCATCAAATAATATTGTATTTGGGTTCTTTATAAATATACATACATATATATATATATATATATATATATATATTATACAAAACAGATCCTTGTGACTAGGACACAATAATTACAAAAAAAATATGACTAGGACAAAAATAAGGTGACTGGACGTCCACGTGGATATCTATCCTACATTCTACAAATCTAGCCCTCGGATCTTCCAACGTGACTGAAATCCAACGGATTTTCAATTATCCCCTCCCTCATAACAGCTTCCACCGAACGGTTCCTTTTCTTTTTTTTTGCTGACGATGAACAGTGCCACTCGCTCTCTCTCTCTGATCTCAAAGCGTAAGAGGAAGTTCCCCACTTTTCAAATTCCTTCACCTTGTGGCACTACTCTAGAAACTAAGAGGGGATTATCGGGAGAGGAATTGTACATTTAAATAGGATGGAGAAGAAGATCAATAGGCAAGTGGTTTACTCAATTGTTTTTCTTCTTCTGTAATTGTTATTGTTCTTCGTAAGATTTGTATTGACTACTCATTATCTTCGTTGATTAATGAGTAGGGTTCTTAATGAGCACCATTACAGAGTATCATCATTATTTTAGGGTTCCTCTTTGTATGAATTTTTTGTATTTTTTGTTACTAATCCTAGAGTGTAATTTTTAGGGTTTTATATTTGCTGATCCATGTTTACTATAACTGATTTTCTAGGGTTCATTTTCTATATTACTCATGATCAATTCTTGTTCCTTTAATCCAAATATTTGCTCTATGGGAACAATTCCTTTTGGGAAGAAGTAAAATAAATTGAACTTCATAAAGAAACCTAAAACTGTTCTGGAATATTTTCCCATCTCAACATTTTACATTTTTGGGTTATTAGTGAAAGAACTAAAGTTCGTAATTCTCGTGCTTGTAGTAGAATCCATGGAGTTAGAAGAAAATCCAGAAGAAAAAAGTATATTACATTAGGTCATTACAAATAAGAAGGAAATCAGTGATACCCTCGACAAAGATTGTTATTGTTCTTTGTAAGATTTGTATTGACTATCCTTTTCATAATCAATTCTTATGTTTTTTGATCCTAACAATGATGGGCTTATATCCTTTGTAGTGTGACTTCATCAATTTCACCCCCACCTAGCAAGTAGAGTGCCTAAGTTGGTTAACAGAGATATAGCGTTCTAATTTTGTAAGTTGATATGTTATAGGTGCATCTTCTTTGTTCTCCTTACCATTCTTCAGTCGACCTTTTGTGTGGACCTCATAATCTTTGACCTGGACAACCATAGGTAAGTATTTCTTTCTTCTTCCATGAAAATTGACTCTTAATCTTTAGTGACAATTGGATGCTAGCTTCTCGGTTAATGGAGGTCCGTGGTAGTCTATTTACACTGTGATTAGTAATCTTTATAGGCTATTCAGTAATATAAATTATTGTTGCACATCTTCTTGGTACCAACTCTTCCTCACTGCTCTTGTTATTGTACTTATCCAGGTATTTTCTATCTTTCACACATCCTCAATAGATGAAATTCATCGCCTAATTGTAGTCTAACTTTGTCAAAATTTGCTTCCTCACTCTTTAGTTTTATAATGTCTTCTGTGGAGTTATCTTGACATCTTGTGGGTTATTAACACAACAATCTACTGTGGATTTATATTACTTAACTAAAAATTATAGCAGCTCAACCCTTCTAGGCTTTGTGTTGGTGTGATTCAATGAGTTTCGATCCACAAAACCGGAGACTCAACACTCCTTACCTAGGATCTTCTTTGGCCAACTACATATTTGTCCTTAAAATTTGATAGCTTAGCTTTGTGTTGGTGTGATTCAATGACTTTCGATCCCCAAAACCGGAGACTCAACACTCCTTACCTAGGCTCTTCTCTGGCCAACTACATATTTGTCCTTAAAATTTGATAGCTTAGCTTTGTGTTGGTGTGATTCAATGACTTTCGATCCACAAAACCGGAGACTCAACACTCCTTACCTAGGCTCTTCTTAGTTGATAGCTTAGCTTTGTGTTGGTGTGATTCAATGACTTTCGATTCACAACACCGGAGACTCAACACTCCTTACCTAGGCTCTTCTTTGGCCAACTACATGTTCGTCCTTAAAATTTGATAGCTTAGTTTGGGTAAGTTTTTCACCAGGTTTTGACCACAAGGTAGATAAGGAACTACACACTAAGCAGGAAAGGAAAAAAATTAAAGCAGACTATTCACATTTGGGTTATTAACACACCCAATCTGTTAAGAATTAGTAGTTGCTATCATATTTTCCAAATTGGAAATGAGACTTCTTGCTTTTCCTGTGATTTGCCCCTTCGGAAAGTTTTTGGTGAAGAAAAGGTGAAGTTCTCTGCAGTCTCGCAGAAGATCTCACAACATTTACCGCCTCCTCACCCTATACATTTGGAGCACAAAATAAAGCTATCGGGAAACAATCAAGCTGGGATGCCTGCTATGATGTGCTGGTACATATTCCCCTTTCTTTGCAAAAAGAGATGTCTGCTTTCTTGGCCAAAAGTGAGAAACATAAAGAGATCCGTACATGTGAAGAAGCAATGTGTGCTGCTATAAAAAAGATTCATGAACATTTCCGAAGAAGAGCCTTCTTTTCCAGGGTTAGTCAATCTCCTGTTGAGTTCATTATTGCTCTTATATCTTCTCAACGTAAAGACTTGAAGTCGGTATCTGGGGAAGCAAGTCGTAGTGCAGAAAAAAAAAACGGCGTGCTGAATTTTACAACCAAGCATGGTATACCTCCTTTTTATTTACTTGCTTATTTATATTCGATTTATATAATTAGCATCTCTTCTTTTCACTTTGGTGGTACCGAATACTTCAGTCCTTGAGGAGCACCTTCATATATATGTAATATTTCTGAATAATCGCCAACTTTCAGTATTGTCTTTCTTGTTTTCCTAATCATCTTTTTTTAATAGGGTTGAAGATGATGTAATCAGTATCTCAATCGCAAACCAGCTGCAGGGAGTGAAGGTCCTGGAAGTAAATGAATTGGCAGCAATTTTGCTGGTAAACCTCATTAGCAAGCATGATTTTGATGCTTTGGTTATCCGGTTAAATTACTTCTTAAAGGTGTGTATTATACTTGTAGGTCTCACGCTGGAGTTCATAAACTTAGATTATGGTTCAATGTTTAGAATTATAAACTAGACCTAAAAAGAGAGAGAGATGAATCTGTAGGGCACGGGTAATGGTGACATCGTATATATGTAGTTTCATTATTTGAGTTACGGACCATCCCGGAGAAGCAAAACTCTAAACCGCCTTCTTGGTCACTGAACATGATTGGTGGGATCTTAGAAGATGGGGTGGATCCAGAGTCTGCTGCCGTTCTCCATAAACAGAGCTCATTATATCCCAAATTCTCTGCCTTTTCAAGAGAGTTGTTATATCCTTGGACCCGACACACTATCCTGAAAATCCGAAGATTGTATTAGAGAATGCTGGATCACCAGTCCCTCAGGAGGGCTTTGATGTTAAAAGAAAGGGGGATAAGGAGTTCAATGTGAATATTCGTCTGGAAATGAATTATGTTCCTGAAAAATTTAAGCTTTCGCCAGCATTGATGGAGGTTCTTGGGATTGAGGTTGAAGATCGCCCTAGAGTCATAACTTGAATTTGGAACTATGTCAAAACCAAAAAATTGCAGAACCCAAATGAGACTTCTTTCTTTTCCTGTGATTTGCCCCTTCGGAAAGTTTTTGCTGAAGAAAAGGTGAAGTCCTCTGCAGTTTCGCAGAAGATCTCAAAGCATTTATCGCCTCCTCAACCTATACATTTGGAGCACAAAATAAAGCTATCGGGAAACAATCCAGCTGGGATGCCTACTATGATGTGCTGGTACATATTCCCCTTCCTTTGCAAAAAGAGATGTCTGCTTTCTTGGCCAACAGTGAGAAACATAAAGAGATCCATACATGTGAAGAAGCAATCTGTGCTGCTATAAAGAAGATTCATGAACATTTCCGAAGAAGAGCCTTCCAGGGTTTAGTCAATCACCTGTTCAGTTCATTAATGCTCTTATATCTTCTCAAGGTAAAAACTTGAAGTCGGTATCTGGGGAAGCAAGTCGTAGTGCAGAAAAAAAAAAACGGGCGTGCTGAATTTTACAACCAAGCATGGTATACCTCCTTTTTATTTACTTGCTTATTTATATTCGATTTGTATAATTAGCATCTCTTCTCTTCACTTTGGTGGTACCGAATACTTCAGTCGTGGAGGAGCACCTTCATATGTAATATTTCCGAATAATCGCCAACTTTCAGTAGTGTCTTTCTTGTTTTACTAATCATCTTTTTTTTAACATTAATAGGGTTGAAGATGATGTAATCGGTATCTCAATTGCAAACCAGGTGCAGGGAGTGAAGGTCCTGGAAGTACATGAATTGGAGCAATTTTCTGGTAAACCTCATTAGCTTAGATAATGGTTCAATGTTTAGAATTATAAACTAGACCTAGAAAGAGAGAGATGAATCTGTAGGACACGGGTAAAGGTGACATCGTATATATATAGTTTCATTATTTGAGTTATATGAGGAGAAATATGAACATTTCCTTTACTTTGGTTTGGAATTGTCGGTGTAACTGATATTTGCCTACAGGTCCTGTCAAGCTTATGCTCAACCACCCTTAAACTTTCTATATAAATATCAATTTTGATGGCTTTTTATAGATCAAGTTTTGGAGCTTTAAAGAGTAAACTCATTGAATATGGAGTCTGTGTTTATGTCTCAATGGACACTTGCTTTTGTTTCAAGAACATGTTCTTACTTTTGTTTGGTCGGTTCATATTTTCCATTTTGGTTTAGGAATTGGGGTTTAAACAACCAGAAAGTTTCTTACAAGAAAATCATTTCTACAATTATGCTCACAAACAAAAACCAACCCAATGATATTATTTATGTATATATAATAGAAAATACTCGGGAAAAAAATTTAGTTAGAAATTTTCCTTATAAGTGTTTCAGGAACAACCTCTTCCAAAGCAGAGGAAGATAAGTGCCTCCCTAGAAATGCTACGACATCTGATATTGGGTTTGCTTATGAAGAAGAGGATGGGATGTTATTAGTAAGCGCTACTCAATTCAATTTCGGTTCATATTTGATTGAAATGTTCCCTGTCTTTTATTATTTCTATGTTCATTGTTACTTCTATTTTGACATTTTGGTTATGAACAATAATGCAACTATAGAATAAATGAATAAGAAATTATTTTTTACAACAATAGGTCGACCATTCAAATTCAATCATCCTTTTTCTTTCCGGGAATAAATCTGGTTGTTCATGAACACTTCATTGTCCCTTCGATTACCTCTTCATTGTCTCTTCAATTGATAAGAGATACAAAAAAGAATGAAAGAACGAGTTAGGACATACAGGAGATAACTATGAGGTATATATATATATATATTTGTTTGTATACTTTTATTATAGGTCAACATACCTTAGCATAATAATAATATGCTTATCCACAGAATTGGTGAGAATTGTGGTGGAAGAATGTTATTTCTTTTTTCGGCCAATGCTATATGAGGCAAATGTTGACAGGGTCTGATTTTTCTCGTGCCAATCAAGCTATGCAGAGTGACATTATAGGTACTAATCAAGTTAAGATGCAATTGTTTCCATTTCTGTGGTTTTTAATTGAAGATTCATCTACAACTGTTTTAGCTATACCTTGGCAAGTTCTAATCTTCAAATAAAGAAGATATCTGAAGGTTGTTCATTTGGATCTTGAACAGTCTTTATCTGATGATATCAATGCCAATTTAATGAATCGAGTTATTACTTTGTGGTATAGGTAAATATTACAAGATTATTAACATAATATAGAGCTATAGATTGTGAAGTAGGTTGATGTCAGTTTATTTATTTATTTCTTAACCACGTCGCATTGTATTCCTCAGTTTTCATAATGGTTGGGAGACCTCCAGAATTGTTGCTTTAAACATTTTCACACAAATCCTCTCTTGCGTTGGAAGAATGAGGTGAGTAATTTAGTTTTGAGATTTTCCTTTATTAACTCATGACCAACATAAGGTGGCCTTTCAAGTCCTCAAGGAAACCTTCATCTTTTGCAATAATCTTGCAACATTGGCCCTGTGATATTAACGCCGAACAAGTTCAAAAAGTCTGTCGTAAGAAAAATTGTGATTTTACATGGCTAATTATGATGGTAACTTCTTACATCAATTGGTAACACGTGGAGTTCCAGTATTATTTCAATTTAGGTATAATCAAACGATATCGCAGATTTTTGTAAACCAATTTTTTTGTTTCATTTTTAAAGTTTTAATAATTTTAAAGCATCGGTCAAGTTCTACTTCTTTTTTACTTAAGACATATATGTCGATGTCTGCTTTCATTTTGCGAGATCTGGTACTCACTTGGGTCGAGTAGCAAGTTTGAAAGAAATATCTACAAGTAAATTTGTATAGGCAAATACTCTGGTATTCACTTGTTATTAACTCGTTCCTTAAAGTATGTCATTGTAAATGCGTAACGATATCTATGAACAAATTGTCTTTTGTTTCAAGAAAAAATATTTGTCCATCTAACTGGTTCAATATTTCAAATAACTGAATACAGTCCAGACAAGATTAAAGATAAAGAAACCGAGCACATCCACTATCAAGGATATACATTTTGTTCGAAAACAGTGGGACAAGCCTCTATGTCTAAATTGCATCGATCATTATGCATAATGTTGTTCTTCCTGTCTGCAATTAACATACAATTGATTGCAAGTTTTATAAATTTGACACAAGTTAGACACATTCATATACTGGATCGGAACGAAGTTGGTCTATGCGCGACGATCAAGAATTATAGGTAATAACAAACATATATAGAGTGCATTTTGTAGTGGCACATATTTTTAAGTTTGGA